>OZ038478.1:93502997-93600497 GCA_964036315.1 Acanthosepion esculentum
GGACGTATTATCGATGAAGGTTATCTTAACAATATAAGATACGCAGGTGACACTGTATTGATTAGTAAAAGAATATAGTAAAAAGAAAATGAAAAAAAAAGACTAACAACTGTAAGACAGAAAGTGTGGTTGTCAGCAAGAGAAGAAACCCAAGATGCGAACTATGAATTGTAAAATTTAAAAGTTTAAATATCTAGAACGTGTTTTAAGCAGAGAATGGAAAACTTTTCACCGAAAACCGAAAAAGCATTAGAATTGCAAAAGACACATACTAAAAAATAGAAACAAAGAAAAGAGTGCTGAATTTCTATGTGGTATCGATCTTCTAATATGTCACTGAACTCTGGACAATAAACATACAGGCGAAGAGAAAACTGAAATCAAGAGAAATATTATTCTACAGTGTTATATCATGGATTATACGATATACACAACAAAGTAATCCTGAGTAGAAAGATTACAATAACACAAGAAATCAGGTAACAAATAACAATGGTTTATTGTACGTAAAGTACAAATGAGCAAGAGTTCGTAATACTAAGAAAAACAAGAGATAAGTCACGGAGGTTCGTAAGGATCGCCTTCCCTCTCTGTCTGTCTCACTTTCCCTCTCCTTCAATAGCTCGTCAGTCTTTTATAGACTGACCAATCCATGTCGGGGTGTGCCAGGTTGTTCCACTATAACACCTTCCCCCTGAGCTAAATCCCTAGAATTTTGCTTTTAATATTTTTTCTCTTTGGATTTGGACATAGACGTGTAGTCCTCTTCCTTTTTCTATCACTTTTTCTCCTACCATTCCGAGTTGGTGTATTTTTTAATTTTTTAGAATCAGTGATTTTTGGAGTCGATGTTACCTCCATCGGTACTTCACTATTTATGGGGGGTTGGATTTGGAAAACATCGTATAACACTTCCATCGGTATTTCAGTCATTTTCCATGGTTTCAATGTATCGGTATCTCATTTGGTTATGTCTTTTACAAAAAGTTCTTTTTTCCTTTTACAATATATATCACTCTACCGATTCTTTTTGACACTATATAGTCCTCCCGAAAACACTTTCCTGACCGATAGTTCTGAAAGAAGACTTTATCGCCCTCTTTATACGTTGTAAATTTTGTGTTTACTTTCGTAAAAGTTCTTTTTCTTCTTTGGTAACATCCTATCGAACACTGAACGTATTTTTCTTGCAAACATAATTTCTGCAGGTGATAGATTAGCGTTTATATTCAGATTTGGTGTTATCCTATATACCGCTAAAAACTTTTGTAAGCTTTTTTCTTCAGTGTCGATTCCGTTATTTTTTTAATGCTCTTTTGAATGTGTCGACAAACCTTTCTGCCTGTCCGTTTGATCTAGGATTGTACGTCGGCGTTGTTACGTGTTCAATCGCCAACGAATCACAGTAATCTTTGAATTCCTTCCCGGTAAACATAGTATCGTTGTCGCTTACAATTGTATTTACTACTCCAAAACGACTAAATACTTCGACTAACGCTTTTATGGTGTTTGAAGCTGTCGGGTGTTTATACCTATAAACCTCAGACCATTTGGAAAAACTATCTACGATTACTAAATAATAGTATCCATTTAATGGTCCTGCATAGTCAATATGAATACGTGTCCAGGGAACGTCCGTTTTTGGCCAGGGTTGAGTCCTTATCGGTGGAGCTTTGGCTGCTAACTGACAACCTTTACATTGTTTCATCATATCTTCTATATTTTGGTCCATTCTAGGCCAATAAACGTAACCTCTCATTAGCGACTTCCTTCTGGAGGTTCCAGAATGGCCCATATGAAACTTTCAAAACTCTTTTTTGTGGGACACGCGGTACTACGACTCTATTCGCATACATCAGCGTTTCGTCGCATATCGAAAATGGAGACACCCTTAAACCTTTTTTCTTCTTTTCGTTCCACCTTGTATGTTTCTTCATGTTAGTAATATATTCATCCATTTTCGCTGCTTTTTTTATTTCTTACAGTGTCACTGGTAACTCTCTAACGGTGTTAACAAGTACTTCCGCTAGTTCTTTTTCCTCTTTTAGTGCTGCTATAACCGTTTCTTCCAGCAATTCAGACTTTTTGGGAATTAATCTAGATAGACCATCTGCGTGTGCGATTTTACTTGATGGCAAGTATTGCATTTTGAAATTGTAGTTGAGTAAAATAATACTCCATCTCTGTAATCTATTTGCAGTATGGGCTGGTACGCCTTTTTTCGAACCAAAAATCGACAGTAGTGATTTATGGTCCGTTTGCAAAACGAACGATCTACCATGAATAAACCTGTGAAATTTCTTAATGGCGTAAATTATTTCCAGACCTTCTTTTTCTATCTGACTATAAGATTTTTTTCCGCAGGTAATAATGTTCTTGATGTGTGTGCAATCGGTTTCGTTGATCCGTCCTCAAATTTGTGTAAAAGTACCGCACCTACACCATATTCGCTTGCATCTGATATCTACAATTAATTCCATTTTCGGATCGTAATGTGCTAATACTAAATCCGATAATAAGCACTTTTTTACTTTTTGAAATGCTTCTTCGCATTCTTTTGTCCAGCAGCATTTCTTACCTTTCCTTAATAACTCGTTTAACGGAGCTCTCAACTCGTTCATTTTAGGAACATATAAACTATAATAATTTGCTAAACCCAGGAATGATTGTAATTTTGTTGCATTATCCGGTATAGGCATATTTCTAATAGCTTCTGTTCTATTTGGGTTAGGCTTTCTTCCTTTATGATCAATTATCTGACCCAAATATACAATTTTGTTCATGCAGAAATCGCATTTGTCAAGGCCCACTTTAAATCCGTAATTCTGTATTCTCTTGAATACTTCTCGAACATGATTTGTGCTCTTCCAAATTTTGTCTCTTTATCAATATATCATCTAAGTATGCCATTGCGAATTCAAGACCAGCCAGCATCGTATCCATAATTTGTTGAAACACACTTGGGGCTACCTTCAACCCGAACGGCAAACGTTTTAAGTTGTATAGCCCTCTATGTGTATTGATAGTTAGATACTTTGTACATTCTTCCTCGTCTTTGACTTGTAAATAAGCTTCGGACAGATCAATTTTCGAGAACATTTTTCCTCCATTCAACCTCGAGAAAATTTCTTCAGGCGTAGGAAGAGGATAGCTGTGATCCTTTAGATATTCATTCAACCCCGTTGAAAAATCAGCGCATACTCTTATTTTCTTATTTTTCTTTTTTACGTACACCGTGGGTGACGCCCACTGAGAGTAATCTACTTTTGTAATTACTCCAATCTCTTCTAGTCTTTGTAATTCTTTGTCTATCATTTCCAATGACGAAAATGGTACCTTTCTTTTCTGCTTAAACACTGGTTTTGCATTATCCTTTAACTCGAACTTTACTTCAGTCTTAGTACAGCAACCTAGTCCGTCAGCAATACTTCCTTAAATTCATCTTTTAAGTCTTCAACGAATTTTTCTGTGTGCTATTTTCTATATTCGACACATTTAAGTTTCTACAAAACGTGTTAATTGGTTTTGCCCATAAATTGAATAACACAATCCAGTCAATACCAAATAAATTTGAATTTCTTCCAGATATGACGTAGATTTTTGCCTTGTACGTTTTATCGTCAAATGACACTTTCGCGTAAAATTCTCCTTTGAATTTTAGCTTTCTTCCAAAAACACCTCTGGCCCTTTTCTGAGTGTTTTGTAGTTTTGGTTGTCCAATTTTCCTCCATGTAACTTCGTCGATTATAGATATGTCACTTCCGGTATCAAGCAGACAGTTTATAGTTAGACTATTTATTTTAACGTCTACATACTTTCTTCCTTCATTATTTGTATCTTTTAGATACAACAGTATTTATGATTTTTGGACTTCTGATGTTTTTTCTTTTTGCAAACAATAGCTTTATGACCTTTTCGACCGCTTTCATAACATATTTTATTTCTAAAATAACACTTGTAGCATGGTTTATTCCACCACATGCTTTGCAGTAGTATTTTACTTCCTTGTAGACTCGTTGTTTAACTCTTTTTACTTGGGCAATATTTTTCTCCTCTATACTTATATTGTCCCGTTTTATATTGAGTAATTTCCGACATTCCTCCGTAACTTTCTGTAACGTTACTTCTGTATCTTGTTCCATAATTGCCAGTATTCTTGAACGAATTTCTTTATGCTTTGTTGCAGTTAACCCTTGAGCAAAAATTAAACACTTAAACATGTCTTCTTTAATTTCTTTAATCTTGAATAATTCACACTGAGAATTCACTTTTCCTGCGTATGAAATAAAGTCGTCTTCCTGTTTAACCATATTTAAACATTTATAACGTGTAAGCAATAAACTTTCACGTTCAAATATTTTAGACAATATTTCAATCGTTTCTTTGAACGATATATCCTCCGGCTTCTTTGGTAGAATGAAATTAGTGTACTTGGTGTTTTCCTGAGCACAATTTTTGTAGTAGTAATATAATTTTTTCTTCGTCAGACTATAACTGACATCTTTTTGAAAAAAATTGTTTCGTACCGTCTGAAGTACGCTGGAAAAGTTACATCTTCCATAGGTTTGTAATGGAATTCTGAAAGTGAATTAGTAATCCCTTCAGCAGAGAAAAATCTTCATCCTTCCTTTTGATCGACTTGTTTTGTTAATATCTTTTCCAAGACTTCATGCTGCTTTAAAATTTGTTTTTGTAAGTCTAACTGCTGTTTCTGTCGTTCCTGCAGTTGTATCTGTTGTTGTTGATACTGGAATTGTTGTACTTGCAATAATTAGATTTGTTTTTGAATCAATTAATTTTGTTCTTCTCAATGTGTCTGTTGCTGCTGCATAGCAGAACACATGCTTTTCGAAAATTCCAATAACTCTTCCATATTTTTTTTTAAGGCACAACAAAATTAAAAATAAAAATCACTGTACCTTTAGTCGATAAACTAGTCCAGCGACTGGTAAAAACGTATTATTCGACGTTTGACTTGGTCGTCGCTGTTATCTTTGGAGGAGTGTCTTTTTTCACTCCTCGTTCGATACTGTTAAATTACCTTGTGAGTTTATTTTGAATATACGTTTGTCGCTGTTACATCGTCTTGTGAGTTGTTTTCGAATTCCTCGTAGTTTTCGAATCCTCGTGGCCCACTATTATATCATGTCATGAGTTCTTTTCGAATCCTCGTCGCCACTGTTATATCGTGGATTATACGATATAAACAACAAAGTAATCCTTAGTGGAAAGATTACAATAACACAAGAAATCAGGTAATAAATAACAATGGTTTATTGTACGTAAAGTACAAATGAGAAAGAGTTTGTAATACTAAGGAAAACAAGAGATAAGTCACGGAGGGTCGCCTTCACTCTGTCTGTCTCAATTTCCCTCTCCTTCAATAGCTCGTCAGTCTTTTATAGACTGACCAATCCATGTCGGGGTGTGCCAGGTTGTTCCACTATAATATACAGAAAGATGCTAAGATTACCATGAGTGGAGCCTGTAAGCAATGAAGAAGTCTTAACGAAAACGGAAACAAAAAGAAGAGACAGCTGGAATTTCTTGGACAGTTTATAAAGCAGGTCGGATTGGAGAATTTGACACTCACGGGATATATCGATGGCAATTGATACAGCAGAACGCGGCGGGCTGACTACATGATAAGCTTGTTTGAATAGAAGGCGGAACTGAGAGAGGGCCTTGGCAAAGGGCCAAACTATGATAAGAGCAACATGGAGTAGGAAGTCTTCAAAGGCCACAATCGCCCACGTCCTGAAGGATCACGACACAGAAAATTCTTTGCAAATAAGTTGCTCTATATTGAGAAAATAGAGTATTATTGTGTACAGATTACTGACAAAACCCAAAGACGAATCTATAAAGTTATCAGTCCTAACCTGGCATCTCGGTTTCCGTCACTTTCCCACTACCGTAACGAAGCTTCTCTGTGTCTTTTCTATAAATATTTTCATAGCAATTGCTCTAAGCTTTCCTCTTTTGTTACTTGACTTCATGAATTTAAGTGTAGGAACAGAGTGACAACTAGTTCTCACCATTTTACTGTTGGAATTGCTACATGTAACCGAAATTTCTATTCTAATAGTTTTTTCTCTCTTACATCTCATCTGTGGAAGCCTCGTCCGGTTTCTAGCCTTCCTGTTAACTACGATCTTCAAAAATTTAAATGCAACATCAATCAGTACCTTATTTTTTTCTGAATCCTGTTCATTTATTGTGTTTTCTCCTTACTAACGTTTTCTCATTACGGCATTACCGCCTTGCTAAAGGGTAAAATTATTAAGAAAAATAATCACATGACATTTTATTCTATATATATATATATATATATATATATGTGTGTGTGTGTGTGTGTGTGTGTGTGTGTGTCATTCGCAGACAGTACTGTTTCGCTGTATCAACGCTCCTCAATGCGACTAGACAACCGAACGCCTCAAACCCAGATCGCAACCCATCCAATTCAACAGTGCTCAATTGAAAATATATTTTCAAGAGTTAAATTATGTCATTCGCAGACAGCACTATTTCACAGCTACTCAGTGCGACTAGACAACCGAATGCCTCAAGCCAGGATCGAAACCCAACCGATACCAAGACTTAATAATATCAACTAGGAACGGGGACACAATATCTTGACCGTGTTTTGAAAATGAAAACATTATACAAATACATACATAGAACAATCTATTTCTTGTTAGCAGTTAATATAGTTCAACCTTGAAAATAGCTAAATGCATAACCGAAAGCGTTCGGAAAAAAGAACAATTGGACAGTTTTTTATATAATTTATCTACCGAAAATTTAAAAAAATAGATCACATAAGAAATTGTATAAAAAAAACTAAATCAAAGGACCTTTCCTGTCGTATTTAATGAAACGTGCATATATATATATATATATATATATATATATATATATATATATATATATATATATATATATATATATATATATATATATATATGTTTTAAGGTGTGCTATATTTATGGGATGAAGTGTTCAATATCAGAGATAATAACTTTAATCCAGATCTATACATCAATATTAGATTATAATTATTAAACGTAGGATTAATATACTATATAACGTTGCTTCCACGAGACTCAGAACTTTTGAAAATACTAATCATCGTAACGAACAGTTCATCACCATTATAAATACTTGAAGATTGTACTGAACATGAAACTCCGAGACGTGATTTCAAAATAAGGTGATATGTATATTTATTAATATATATATATACATATATATATATATATATATATATATATATATATATATATATATATATATATATATATATATATATATTCGTCTTGCATACCTTACTTGTTAAGTAAGATTGTTACTTATTGGACAGCCTGCCCTTTTAAAATTGTGCTGTATTAAAGAAATATCATTATCGCGTGGATTTTCCCATTTCTCCATGTATAAATAATCAATGCATGAAGCACTTTTCTTTTTTTAAAAATAAACCTGTTATTTCTTACCTTTTTAAAGTTAAGTTATATTGAAATGCAATTCTAATAAATTGCTATTTGATGACTTAATCTTCTGCCTGCATACAGTTTATCTGTGTCCTTATCCTGAATCCAACCAAAATTGGTTGGATTCAGGATAAATTCTCTAGATTATAAAAAAGTGTGAAAAATTCTTCAATCTTCCAAATAAACCAAATCCATTAAAAATCATTTCTGCAAGTGACATATATTCATAGTTTTCTTCCGAGGTCAACTTGATGGTTATCTTTCAGAGTTTACTTTTCGCAACAAGAACACATTTTTCTTTATTTGTTTAATGAGGAAAATAATGTAAAAGATTGATTTGAATTAAACTTTTTTTCATTAAAATGAATGGATTTCATTAACTAAAACTTAATGTTTTCACGCTATTCTGGACTGCTTTATTCTCTGTTGATACCTCTGTTGATTATCCCAGACTCGTTCTGGAGCAGTCTTTCTAATCCCCTCATCTATACCCACTACGTTCACGAAAAAGAAAAACAAAACTGAAATTAATCGCAAGTGAGCCTATGATAAAAAAAAAATCAGTTATATTCTGAGGATTTTTACTTTTTCCGTGTCTTCTCCACAGAAATATATCATTATTCACTTTAAAATTCCTGTGTAGAATTTAAGAAACACATTTACAAAAAAAATCCAAACGTCGGAACATTTGAGTAATAGTGTAGTTTACGTCATTTGTATCTTTTTTTTTGTATCAACTCTATTATTTTCTCACGATTTTACAGTTAAAATGGCTAGACGTGAGCGTAGGTTTTATGGTAACAGTTTCTTTTCTCTTAGAACGTTAAAACAAGAAAGAAAGTCCGAAGATGATATTATGCCCATACAACAAAGAATGTGTAAATATTTTCTTAAAAGTTGTTCTTTGCCAAGTCTAATCTGGTATCATATTTTAATCATTGCATACAAAGCAAGATAACAAAGCCACAAAGGCAACAAGGAGTTACTGAGTGTGAGAGAATATGAGAAAAGAAAACATTATCAAGGAGAGAGAAAAATAAAAGAACAGGAATTAAGACAGAATATAACGATTGACATTGCATTTAAATCTTTGAAGATCAAAGTTAACTGGAAAGCAAGAAGCCGGAAGAGAGAGTTCCACAAGATTGAAACGCAAAAGAAACCGTTAGCATAGAACTTACAGTTAAATCTAGCCATTTCAAGTCTAAAATCTGGTAGTACGTTTAAATTAATCAAATCTAGGTACCAAAGCAAATATATAGTGAAAATCGATCAAAGAATTAACAGTAAGAAGTAGTAGTCAACAAAAGAAACACCCTTATTTGCGATTGACGTATGTCCAAATCTAATAGATGCGGGAATTTAACTATCTGTCTAGTGTAGTAGCAGATGACGAAAAATATGACATGGAAATCCAAACGAGCATAAAAAGAACAAAAGATGTCTTTCAGAAACTGGACAAAGTATTAAGAGATCTGAAAATGATCCTAGAAAAAGTTTGTTGAAATTCTATGTAATATATAATCTATATATCGACCAATGTTGACGAAGAAGAATCTTGTAGCAAAAGAGATAATTTGGTTTATTTTGGTTTACAGCAAGTCAATATCAATGGGATATTTAATGCCGACAAATCTTTTAAGATAGGTTTGTTTTGTAAAGAGGGTTTTTTTCGAGAGTCAAATGTATTGCTGGTAATATACTTTTTTCAAAGTGTATTGCTGGTAATTTTTTTTTCTATTTTTATGCTTTCATAGTGTTTTGAACACAATTAACTATTTGCCCATATCTGGGACCCTAACAGGTGCTACCACCCCAGTTCAGGGTAGACCTGGGAACAACATCAATTAAGAGGTGGTTTCACGCTTCTCAAAACCATCTGATCAGAGGCCTGATGACGGATGTAGTTTATACCCAGGTGGAGCAATAGAGATGTGTGTCTACCAATGAATGCTGAGAATACCATGGACAGAAGACGTGAGGAAATTTTAATGAGTACAGAAACTATTGATAACAATTAGAAAAGCCACTGTTGAAATTTGAGGACGCATAATGAAGGAAAGATGGTTCAGAAAATTTAACACTCACATAGCATGCTAAAGGTAAGAGACGACTGTGATAAAATTATTGAATAATAATTATTATTATTATTATAACTAGTTTTAACCCGTGAAAATTTTACGGTTTTTCTATTTTAGTCTTGGGTATGAAGATAAACTACTTCTGGCAGCAAGGCCTCTGATCGGGTGGTTTTGAGTAACATGGAACCACCTCTTAATTAAAACTTAATTAAAACTTGACACGAGGTTGTAACACCTGTTAGGATCCCAGCTGTGGGCAAATAGTAAACCTCCAAACTAGAGTCAAAACATGAAATTATAAAAATACTTAAAAAAACTACCAGCAATATTTTATTAGGAAAAAAAATTACCACCAATACATTGGGGGGGGGATTACTAAAGCTTACAAGAAAATAAAATTTCGTTATTAAATGACCCGTAATGAATTGAGATGTCCTTAAACAAACCAGATCAAAACGTTTTCCTATTTTAAATTTCTATTAAATCTTAATTCTTCACTTAATGATTGAATAAGCTTATGACGATGTTCTACGACAATAAAATGTCCATATACATTCCCCTGTCACGTCGCTAAATATTTGAGCTTAAAAACTTTAACAAATTATTGCAATAACAATCATAAATATGAATGATAATCGTTATTTATGAAATAAGGGGGTACAAATGAAAAGTTTTAAAATTGAATTTTTTTCTATTTCACTAAAACAACCGTTAAACACTTCTATCTTCCCTTCTTGCTTTCATTTTATCACTGAAACCAAGTAGCGTCCTTGATATGTCTTTTGTCTTCTCACGCGATCAAAACGGAATAGTCCATTATTTATTAGGTATTAGCAGGAGACGTTGAATACTTCTATCTTTCTTTCTTTTTTCACTGAAGCCAAGTAGCGTTTCGAATGTCTTTTGTTTTTCCATGCCATCAAAATGGAATAGTCTGTTATTTGTGAGGTAGAGCGTAACGGTCGTGCGTACTAAAGAAGAAAGGGAGGGACAAGCACAATTATTATATGATAATGGAATTAATGGGCAGCGGAATAAAATACATTAGATTACGTTTAAATAAAAAAAAAATAAACTGAACATTTAAATGAAAGCAGAGCTAAGCCGTCCTGGGTATGATAATAAACTACATCCGCGTCCCGGGTAAGACGATAAACTACATTACAAAGCAAGGAGGTTTTGAGGAGCTTGGGACCATTTCTTAATTGCTGGTGTTCCCAGGTTCACAATGACCTGGAGTGGTAGCACCTGTTAGGGTCCCAGATATGCGTATATAGTTAACCACCAAAAGAGGTAAAAACACAATAAAAGTATAAAAATAGGTTTTAATACCAATAATACTTTGTTTGAAAAAGAAAATTATTACCAGCAGTAAAAATCTTGTCAGCATTAAATAACTCATTGAGGTTGATATGCCGTAAAGCAAAACAAACCAAACCAAGCAGAGCTAAGTAGTAAACACCTCGATTTCATTACTGAATGTAAATGTCGCATTGTGGAATTTAAACGAGAAATTATAGATGTTTTGTTAAACGTATGGGCATGATGGATACAGAGTCGTTGCAAAAACCTGAAAATGATAAAAATTGCATAAAACATAAGAGCTGGAGATCTTGCACTGGGAGAAATAAATGAAGAAATTAAACTTGATTGAACTTAATTAATGTATGAAGCTGCAAAGTTTAGTGAAAGTGTATATCAAAGAAAGATCAACAAAAACCGAAGTCCTGCATGGAAGAGAATCATTAAGAAGGAAATATAAAATATCTGGGACGACAGATCAGTTCTGGATGAACTCATTGCAGGAAAACAATGTCCACACAAGAAGTAGATATTCAAAATGAAGATATAATTTGGCGACGAATTAAGTCATAGCACCCATAAAGATAAAGTAACACATTTTGGCTGTTCCCATTCACTTCTGTACATAGTAGGCTGATGAAGCTATTCAATAAAAAAAATCAAAGAACTTGAATGTTTATTAGTTTTAGTCTGGAAATAATGGAACCTTAAGTTGTAATAAATAAAGATGTCACTTTATTTTTTAAATTGAATATTTTAAGTTAGTTCAAGGTCAAACAATATTTCAGTCGTTAGTTCTTTTTCTGTTTTTGATCATCTTCATTTAAAATATTTCCTTTTTTTCTCAATAATATTTCCTATTTTCAGCTCAAGATTTTTTTCTGCTAAATATTTCCTTTTCACCTAAAAATTTTATTTTTGTGCTATTTTCTTTTTCTCATAAATATTATATTTTTCTACTAAATGTTTCTTTTATGCCTAACATTTTTTTCTCAAAAGTATTTCCTTTGTCTTAAAACCTTTTTCTTCTTCACATAAATATTTTTTCTCTTAAATATTATTTTCTTTGAAATATTTTCTTTTTCTCTTAAATAATTGCTTTTTTCTAAATATTTTCCTTTTCTCCTAAATATTTTATTTTCTCCTATATAATTCCTTTTTCTCTTAAATATTTCCCTTTTCTTTTAAGTATTTCTGTTTTACCTATAGATTTCCTTTTTTTCTTAAATATTCTTTTCATAAATGTCTTCTAAATATATTTTTCTCCTAAATATTCCATGTCATCATTGTCATCCCAGTTACACATTTATATATAAAAGGAGTGTTTAGTCTACTAACATTTCTCGAGGCATTTGCTTTAAAAATAAAAACCTTCAAATACCTAATCCAAATAGAATAGTAAAGACGCCTCGAATTTTATTTCGACAGCCTTAGTACTTGTAACCAATCCTAAATATAACTGATTAAAAACTTATTTGCAACTAAAGAAAAAATACATTTTCTATTATGCAAGTGTACTATTTTAAAATAATACCATAAATATTGATGTTGTTGATTTTTAAGCTCGCCTCACAAGGAAGTTTTGACACGTCTTTTTCTTTAAATGCGGGTTAATCCGTATACACATAACATGATGCAATTTATGTGGATTCAATCAAAGACAGTCCGGTGCAGACATCAGAGTGGACCTCTGACCGTACACTTCGAATAATGAGAAAATGTTGCGTTGAAAACGAATCGATGAAAACTAGAAGTTAAATCAATTATATTTTTCCTGCTACGAGCGATGAAATAAGTTCTAGTTTTTCAAAATAGTTGCATTGAGTGTGTTACTAATCGGCTTTTTCGTAAATATAGTCCTATGCTAAAAGCCATTGTATGGGGAGAGAAAGGGAGACAGAAAAACAGATAAGGACTAAGAGAAAGAAAGAGGCACAGATGATATGCATGTAGTGTTGTGGTTATCCGTGTGAAAAGTAGGATTTACGTTCCAAGTGCAAATTCAAATCGAATTTCTTATGTTTGCATTCGTAAAACACTCTTAGAAGCGTGCGACTCCACTTCTTTCTCTTTCTAGGTAGGGGTTAATAGCAGGACAAACTGGGTTGTCCAGATTTTGTTGTCAACCAGTCAAGAAGGACAACTCTGAATTCAAAACTATAACATTGATAATCGACGTAAATATATAAAAAATAACATAGAAGTTTTGAGACTTTTATAGGAGAGGCAGTTATAACTGTCCTAGATTATTGTACTTTTAGTATATCGGCACTATACATCTAATAAGCTCACCTGCCAACGTTTTGTTTAATCCATATTGAAGAAGGTGACTGTAACAGCTCATTGTACACACCCTACTAAACACTGCTTTTCACCGCTGACTAGTTTGCAAAATGCAGTCGGGACGTAAAGACAATTTAGAAGCTCGCTATGCAATAAAGTTTTATATTGGCAGCGACGGACATCAAAACTGTTCCTCGTCCTCCCTACAATCCAAACCTTACTTCCTGTGAATTTTGGTTGTTCCAAACTAAAGGAGAACTCCAGGCGCAATCGTTTTGAAGATATTAAAAAGATGAAAAAGGCCGTAACATGGGTCCTGGAGAAATTCAATTTGGGTGGCTTCCATGAGGCCTTCACGAAGTTGCTGAAACACGACAAATGAATTGAAGTCAGAGGATCCAACTTTGAAACGATGAATACAACTTTTGTACTTTGAAATTAATAAATGTCTCTCCTAAAAAAAGTCTCAAATTTTCTGGAATACATATATACATATATATATATATATATATATATATATATATATATATATATATATTAGCCGGATTACCCGCGCCTCACTGCGTGTCACACTTTTCTTTTCTTTTCTTTTTTTGTAAGAAAATGATGATTGATTTTATATTATTGTTATAATTTCTGGGGGAAAATGATGCATTTCAATATTACTCAATGATCTTGCTGATGTGACCTCTATCTTCTAGCTTTCTCCTTCGATATTTTGGATGGGAGTTATTCTCTTATTCAAATTTAAAATTGCTTTAAATCAAAGGATTAAAATTCAGTGGGGGTTTGTGCCCCTCCCCCGGGGATCCCTTTGATCAAAATGAAATATACTTATCCAAGTAATGTAGTTTCAGAATATGTATAGTTATGGGGTCTATCCCCAAAACTCTAGGATGTGTTCGATAACAGACAGACAGACAGACTGAGGTTACAACTTTATATATATGGATATATAATATGCAGTCAGTTTTTCTACTGTGTGTATTTTTAAGCAATCTATATTATTTAAGCTCCTTACAAAATCAGTTTTATATTTATGCGAATACATTATAAAATCTATTGTATTACTTATCTGAATGCATAAAGTTGACTTACTAAGTGTGTTCCGCCTTTCGGCTTTGTTGAGTTAATGTTTCAGTTTCTAATAACTTTCAGTGCTATTTGTTTAATCTATAATGTTTCATGCTTCGAGTATCGTTAATTTACTATGACATGTTTAGAAAGGCAGCTGTCTTTCTGGATTACAAACGTTTGGTGAGAATAAAGAAATAAGAAAATAAATATTACCACCTCTACGAAACTGGTTAAACGATGAAACCATACTAAGCAAGATTTATTCATAAGAGTCTTCGTTATAGAAATAATGACTTTAATGGATAGGCAATGATTCATCATATGAATCTTTAAGTCTATAAATATAAAAGTGTTAATAAAGACACCAAACATTTTTTAAATTACGAATAATCCTTCTCAGATAATGAGAACATTCCGTCAGAAATTGTCCAAAGTTCATTTTCAAAGAAACCGAACCAGAGTACCTGTGTGATTAGAATGCCATCAGACAACTCATTAATAAGCAGCACTGCATAAGGATCATAGAAATATTAGACAAGTGCTCACAAGCAATACCAAAATACTAGTAAAATCAAATAGTAAAAGCAGACTTACAATCCTCGAATTAATTGTCATACAACAAAAACAATCATCTATAAATAAAAACAATTATAATTTATGTGCCCGCATCCTGAAATGTATATATAAAAATACACACACACACGCACACACACACATCACACCTTATCCACGTCACAACGCTATTTACGTACGTCAATACACATACTAGTTCTACAAAATTTATCTCTACCTACTCTGATGAGAACTTAAGGAAGTCGAAAGCTTTCGTCATGCCTATATTTCTGAGATGAGATATTGTATTGAGGTATAGTATTTATACTATTTACATTATGCAGACACATGGCCCCGCTACATAACAGTGTTGATTGGTTGGTTGGTTGGTCCAAAGTGTTGTGAGTTCAATCCCTGGCAGAGAGGACAAGTATTTGGATAGTTGAGTTATCAAGGGAAATTAACTAAAACTGAGATATCCAAAAGCATGGTACATGAAATTAAATCAATCAGCCACACCCCCGGTGTACTAAAAAAAGGGTTCGTTTTGAAATTCTAAATACCACCTGATGAAGTCCGGAGTGTAAAACGGTCGAATATTGCAATAAAGATGTAAATAGAGTAAATAGTCGAACACTGAGCATATTCCTCCCGAAATGAACGTTAATAGTTTCTGTTAGAATGCCCTTATCTGAGAAAGATTATTCGCAATTTGGAAAAGTCGATCATTAAAATTAATCGATACAAAATGTCTGTAATAACATTTGCCTTAAAGATCATTTACTACCTAACTACACAGAATTTAAATATAAAAAAATTATAATATAATTATTTTTTCTGGCTTCTTTCTTGAAAAATGACATTGAATAAACTTCAACATATAAGAAATCTATTCCCTCAAACTTGTAAAAAGGTTTACTCTCTGCTACTTTTTCTGTTTCACTTGCTTTCATTATATCCTGTGAGTATTTGTTATTCTAAATAATGTTTCCTTTTTTATTTTCTATATCCCCTTTTCACGCTTTAAGTAACTTTTCCTCCTTCTCAAAGTCTTTAATTTATGTATTCACTCTAACTTCTTAAATAGTCTCTAGCTTCGGTTTGATTGGGAGAACACTGAATTCAGAATCTGTTGTGCTTGGGGCTAGCAATTTCACCCCTTAAATACATAGACAAAATTATATTAAACCAAAAATATTCAACAACATTTAGTCACTTTTGTTTATTAGACATTAAATTACATCAATTCGATCTCTTCCATAATTTACCTTGACTTTTCAGTTAGCCTGATGGATGTTTACGAGTGTTCTTAAATTCAAAAAGTTTGAAAAACTAAAATTTTTACTTTTATTTATAAATATTTCTGATAAGCTGAATATAAAAGAAGAAGATGGCGGAGAAGCAAAAGTTACTTAGAGCGAGAAAAAGGGATATAGAAAATGAAAAAGGAAAGAGAACTTAGAGAATCTAAAACTCACAGGATATAATGAACGCAAGTGAAACAGAAAAAGAAGCAGAGAAGAAACTATTTAACAAGTTAGAGTGAATAGATAAATTAAAGACATGGAGAAGGAGGAAAAGTTGCTTAGAGTGTGAAAAGGGGATATAGAAAATGAAAAAGGAAAGATAACTTAAAATAACAAATAGTCACAGGATATAATGAAAGCAATGAAACAGACAAAGAAGCAGAGAGTAAACTATTTTACAAGTTTGAGGGAGTAAATAAAAGAAGGAGATAGCAAAGAATGAAAAGTTACTTAGAGCGAGAAAAGGGGATATTTAAAAAATGAAAATAAAGAGAACTTAGACAACCAAGCACTCACATTATATAATGAAAGCAAGTGAAACAGAGAAAGTATCAGAGAGTAAACTATTTAACAAGTTTGAGGGAATAGATATAAAAATAATATATGGCGAAGTAGCAAGTTAGAGCGATAAAATATATAGTCAGGATCGCGCAAATTCTGTCAGCAGAAGGCGTATAAAAAATAATAAAAAATCTACTCTCAGTAAAAGTATATATCAATTAAAATAAGTGCAATAATTCTCCCATTAATTTGCCAAAAATTGTTGATCATTGTTGTGTATATTCAACTACTAAATAATGATAAATTACCTGTAGCCTTGTTTCCAGCTGTTCATCAACATCAACAATGTAAGAAGCTTTGAATTTGAACTGTCGCATTATTAACGGAGGTAAAGGGCATAATGAAAGCAAGGGACATAGAAACTGAAAATGTGTTGAGTAAACTATTTAATAACTTTAAGAGAATGGCTAATAGAAAGAGAAGTAGAGAAGAAACTATTTAGGAAGTTTGAGTGTGTAGTTCATCGACTGGCGAACCGTTTCAAATACTCTCCTACGGTGTCGAATGTTTTTGCAGGTCCACATGATTCGTTGATGAAGCGTCTTTGTAACATTTCCTTCTTCGCACTCTCTTTTTCTTTTTTACCTATTCTCACTCAAACTTGCTAAATAGTTTATTCTCTCCCTCTTTTTCTGTTTCACTTGCTTTCATTATATCCTGTGAGTATTTGTTATTCTAAGTTATCTTTCCTTTTTATTTTCTATATCCCCTTTTCACGCTCTAAGTAACTTTTCCTTCTTCACCATCTCTTTCTTTTATCTATTCACTCAAAATTGTTAAATAGTTTACTCTCTGCTTCTTTTTCTGTTTCACTTGCTTTCATTATATCCTGTGAGTGGTTGATCGACTAAGGTCTCTTTATTTTCATTTTCTATATCCCCTTTTCAAGCTCTAAGTAACTTTTCCTTCTTCGCCATCTCCTTCTTTTATCCATTCTCTCAAGGTATTTAAATAGTTTATTCACTGCATCTTCAGTTTCTATGCACTTTTGCTTTCATTATGACATTTACCTCCGGTAATAATGCGACAGTTCAAATTCAAAGCTTCTTACATTGTCGATGTTGATGAACAGCTGGAAACAACGCTACACGTAATTTATCATTATCTAATAGTTGAATATACACAGCAATGATCAAAACTTTGGCAAATTAATGGGAGAAATATTACACTTATTTTAACTGATATATACTTTTTACTGGGAGTAGTTTTTTTTATTATTTTTTATACGCCTTCTGCTGACAGAATATGCGCGATCCTAACTATATTTTATCGCTCTAACTTGCTACTTCGCCATCTCTTTCTTTAATCTATTCACTCAAACTTTTTAAATAGTATAGTATCTGCTTCTTTTTCAGTTTCACTTGCTTTCATCATATAATGTGAGTGTTTGATTCAGTAAGATCACTTTCCATTTCATTTTCTATAAACACTTTTCACGCTCTAAGTAACTTCTCCTACTTCACTCACTCTTTCTTTTAACTATACGTCCTGGGTATGACGATAAACTACATCCGCGTCCTGGGTATGACGATAAACTACATGCGCGCCCTGGGTATGACGATAAACTACATCCGCGTCCTGGGTATGGCGGTAAACTACGTCCAACCAAAAGGCCGTCGATCCGATCAATCGGCTGGTCATGTCATGCCCCATCACATCTAACCCATCCCAAAACAACTACAACTTACAATTAACTTTCCCTCCCAAACCCTACACTAAATATACTAACACCCTACCCCTAAAATGTGATGGGAAACAATGATGTTGCCAGCTATACGTTTTTGAAACGATGATGTTGCCAGCTATACGTTTTTGAAACAATGATGTTGCCAGCTATACGTTTTTGAAACATTGATTTGCCAGGGATACATTTTTTTTTAAACAATGATGTTGACAGCTATAGGTTTTTGAAACAGTTGCCAGCTATACGTTTTTGAAACAATGATGTTGCCAGCTATACGTTTTTGAAACAATGATGTTGCCAGCTATACGTTTTTGAGACAATGATGTTGCCAGCTATATGTTTTTGGGGCAATGATGTTGCCAGCTATACGTTTTTGAAACAATGATGTTGCCAGGGATACATTTTTTTGAAATAATGATGTTGCCAGCTATACGTTTTTGAAACAATGATGTTGCCAGGGATACATTTTTTTAAACAATGCTGTTGCCAGCTATACGTTTTTGAAATAATGATGTTGCCAACTATACGTTTTTGATATATCTAGTAAATACTGGATCTGGCATTAAATAACCCATAGTGGTTGATATGCCATAAAACCCCAAACAAACAAACAAACAAATCTTTTATCTATTCACTCAAACTTATTAAACAATTTACACTCTGCTTCTTTTTCTGTTTCACTTGCTTACATTATATTCTGTGAGTGTTTGATTGTTATAAGCTCTCTTTCTTTTTTCATTTTCTCTCTGTTCTTTTCACGATCTGAATATTTTTTCCTTCTTCTCTATCTCTTTCTTTTATCCATTCACTCAAACTTGTTCAATAGTTTACTCTCTGCTTCTTTTTCTGTTTCACTTGCTTTCATTACATCCTGTGAGTGAGTGACTCTCTACGTTCTCTTTCCGTTTTCATTTTTTCTATCCCATATTCTCAATTTAAGTAACATTTCATTTTTCGCCATCTCTTTCTTATATCTATTCATTCAAACTTGTTAATGAGTTTACTCTCTGCTTTTTTTTCAGTTTCACTTACTATCATTATATCCTGTGAGTGTTTGATTCTCCAGGATGACTTCCCATTTCATTTTCTATAACCCATTTTCTCGCTCTAAGTAACTTTTCTACATCACCATCTCTTTCTTTTATCTATTGTCTCAAACTTGTTAAATATTTTACTCTCTGCATCTTTTTTCTGTTTCACTTGCTTTCTTTAAATCCTGTGAGTATCTGATTGTCCAGGTTCTCTTTCCTTTTTCACTTTCTATATCCAATTTTCTTACTCTAAGTAACTTTTCCTTCTTCGCCATCTCTTTCTTTTATCTATTCACTCAAATTTGTTAAATAGTTTACTCTCTAAGTCTTCATTTTCTATGTCCCTTGCTTATATTATGTCCTTTGCCTCCAGTAATAATGTCATAGTTCAAATTCAATGGCTAATTCCATTTTCCATGTTGATAGACAGTTGGACCCACACTGCAGGTACTTTATCATTATTTAGGTGTTGAATATACACGACAAATTATCGAAACCTTCAAAAATTAAAGGGAGAAATATTATATTTATTTTAATTGTGTTATGGATCCTTATCTATAACTACAGAATGAACTCTTCCTAACACTATGTATACTACGCCTCTCAAGAGAGAGGGACGAATCGAGTCGAGCCGATAGTAGTTCACTGCAAACCAGACTGACAGTCATACTAACACCTTCCACATCTTGTATTATTATTCCGTGTAATATATCTTCGTTATTTCTACTCTTGTGTTCGTGTTGTTCTTCCTTGCTCCTAACCTGGACCATAACAAATTGATATATAGTTTTTACTTTAGAGTAGATTTTTTATTATTCTTTTACACGCCGTATGACGACAGATTATCGGTGACCCTGACTATCTTTTCTCGCTCTAAATAACTTACTTCTTCGCCATCTCTTTCATTTATCCATTCACTCAAACTTGTTATATAGTTTAATCTGTGCTTTTTCTTTTTTCTGTTTCACTTGTTTTCATTATATCCTGTGACTGTTTGATTCTCTAAGTTCTCTTTCTTTTTTTAATTTTCTGTATCCCCTTTTCTCGCTCTAAGTATCTTTTCCTTCTCCGCACTCTCTTTCTTTTACCTATTCACTCAAACTTGTATAATAGTTTACTCTCTGCTTCTTTTTATGTTTCACTTGCTTTCATTCTATCTTTCAATGTTTGATTCTCTAATTCCTTCTTCGTTATGCATTGTCCCTTAAGAAATTCCATGTATCGCTTTCTGATGACAATAACTGCTGGGCAGTAAACGAAACATGTGTCGTGTACAAACATGAATGAAGAGTTAATCGAGTGACTGTAGCTCTTTCTAACCTTGAAATCTTCTGTGGTCAAATTTGTTGCTTTATCATAGTCATGTGACGACTCTCACATAAGATCACATAGAATGCAAATTCACGCCTCGTCGGATGCCTTATCTATTTTATGCTGTGTACATTAATGACAGCAAGAATAGATTGGCGTGAAACATTGTAATAAAAAACAGAAAATATACAAAAGATGCTTAAAATGACTTATATTCTATTAGATTTACTTGCTATTTAAATATTTTTTGAATTTTCATTGTACTTATTTTTTGGAGAAATAATTATTCATTTTCCACACAAATGTATCACATTCATATCATTGTAATTAGTTTTCTTTTTCTTTTTATAAGTATATTGCTTGAACTCAAAACATTATTTTTCTATTTTCATAATTGAAGAAGTGTTGACAATTATAATTTCGATCATTTCCTTTGAGGGTCTTTTTTAATTTTTCATGTGCTTTCTTTTGCATTTAATGGGTTTTCAGTTTTTTAGACATCAAACGTATCCAGTAAAATTAGTCTTTGAATCCCCCAGGTCGATTATATTTTAAAAAATTCGAAGACAGAACATTAAGTGTGGTTATAGAGGAGGTACGTTGGAATAATAGATAGCTGTTCGGATTGAGGAATCGGAGAGCCGAGTTCGAATTCCGGTCAAATCCATTACGTTCACTTACGTGCTAATACCCTTGGGCTTCTTCCCCACCCCAGTTTTGGGTAAATAGCAAGACAGACCGGATGGCAACTGGTCTACTGCAGAAAGAAATAGCAACTTTCTGCGAGAAAAATCTGCCTCGTCAGTCAATCATGATGGTTATACTATATTTTATCCAAACTTTGATATGATAGATTTTGATAAAAAAAAAAGAATTAAAAATCTAGGCAAATTCCGAAGCACATAGTTAAGATTAATTACATATACGTACTCCACGTATTAAACATAAACTACAAGAAGACAAAATGCATGGTTGCTAGCAAAAGGATGAGCCCGAAATGCAAATTAAAAAGCAGAAATGTCGAAATCAAGCAAGTACAAAAATCTAAATATCTGGAAAGCGGAACACTGAAATCCGGAGACGCAATGGGATAGCCAAACATGCATTCCAAAAGAAACTCCTAGAATAAATTCGCAGTTACAAGGATAATCAAGAAACAAAGAGAAAAATATGAGAAAACCAAAATAAATTACGGAATCCAAGAGAATGATAAGATAAAGACCAAATAGGAAACGTTTATCAATTTAATGTTTCACTTTTATTAAAGCTTCATTAGGGAATGAGATATGGAGAAAAAGAAGGAAGAGATTCTGGTGTTCTGACTTTTTGATTTTCATTGGTTAATCATGTTTCATGTGCATTCGACTTGTTAATCAAACGTTAGTATAATTTGTGGCGTTCCGAATTCAAGGAGAGACGACGCGTCCATTCAAAGTTTCAATAAATTATCGGATTCCTAGGCTAACTTAAAAACCGTACATATTGCCTTATATCTGTAAGTGTATAATAATATTATTTGATTCTGGCTCATGTCACCATCGAATTGATGAACAATACTCCCTAAAAATTTACTTATGGAGTGATTCTCTTAAGAGCGTATTAAGAGACAAAAAAGATTACTGAACTGTTACGTAATATATGTCCTCCTATATGGCTGTGAAGGCTGGACAATCTCCTCAGGATGAAGAACAGACTTCAAGCAATAGAGATGTGGTTCTAAAGAAGGATGCTGGGGATACCATGGACCAAACATGTGAGCAACGACGAGATTATAGAGAAAATGGAAACAAAAAGAAAACTAATACTTAACATCAGGAAGAGACAGTTGAAATTTCTAGGACACATAATGAGGAAAGAGAGCTTGGAAAATCTAAAACTCACAAGACAGACAGCAAGAAGGATAGAGGAAAACAACGAGTAACGTACTTAGTAAGCTTGAGTAAATGGATGACCGAACAGTGTTTAGGAGAAATAACGAAAATACAAAATGTATTAAGAGCTACAAAGGAAGGATATTATGGAGAGCCACGATCGCCTATGCCTGTGTGTGTGTGTGTGTGTGTGTGTGTGTGTGTGTGTGTGTGTGTGTGTGTGTGTGTGTGTGTGTGTGTGTGTGTGTGTGTGTGTGTGTGTGTGTGTGTGTGTGTGTGTGTGTGTGTGTGTGTGTGTGTGTGTGTGTGTGTGTGTGTGTGTGTGTGTGTGTGTGTGTGTGTGTGTGTGTTGATCTGGATATAAAAATCAAGCTGGTAGTGAACTTCTGCGTAGTGTAGTATCAGATGACGGAAAGTTTGGTACAGAAATCCGAAGCCGCAATATAATACTGAAATATCCGTTCCAAAAGATAATCAATATTTTCTAAGATAGGAAACAAAGAAAACAATGCTGAACTGCTATATCATATCTAATCATCCACATAGCTGTGAATGCCAGACACAGCTAAACAAAAATAGACCTGAAGTAGCAGATGCGATTCTGCAAACAAATGCTATGAAATACATGGACTGAAAATGTGAACAACGAAGAAACGTTAAAAAAAATATAACTGAAAGGACACTTACATTTAAAATCAGAAAGTGTCAGTTGAAGTTTCTTGGACACACATTGAAGAAAGATGGCTTGAAAATAATAATATAATAATGGCAAAATAGATAAATGAAATAGCGAGTAAAAAGGTAACGAGTTTGTATGAATGGATGGCAGCGCGTGACAAAGAAGGATTGTAGTGTCAACAGTTGTTTTGGACTACATGGGACAAGAAGCTGTGATGGACCATGGTCAGCCATGCCCTGCTGTGACACGACGACACATAAAAGAACATTGAAAAGACTGAGAAAGAATATGATCCGTTAATTTTTTTTTAAAAATCTAACTAATAGAATTAATCATTAAGAAGTCAAATATGTGATCTTGGTAAACGAAAACGGATTTGATCTTGACAGACATGAAGCCGACAGAAATTGTTGGTATGATATCCAACGAGGAACACTGAAAGCAAAACGTTGCTTTTTGATTTGATAGTAGAGGAATTATTGTCTGAGTGTCTGTACTGGTTATGGACTATGTTTTCAAGATAATGTTAACGGAGTTTTGACAGTACATATATACAAACAAAATTCTTGAACAGAGCTTGATAGCTCATGGTAATGATAATGGTAATATTAGCCGTTTCCTTATAAGGAAACTTTCAGAATTCATTGAGCTAGCAGTTTGTACTACTATCCGTTGAACTTTATAAAATCTTCCTTTTAAAACAATTGTTCAGGTAACTAAGTTTCTTAAGCCCAGTAACTGTCATCACTCTTTTCATTGATGGCGGTTTTCCTTCCAAATCTTTTATCTGAAGTAGTATGGAATATCAACATTTTGATTATATCATTATTTTCTCTTCGACCTACATGTTATGTTCATTATAGCTCTTTCTGCTGTTGAAAGTCGATTTGGTTTCTGTTATTTGGTACAGTTCTTTATTTGTGATTATGTAGCGCCAGTTCCCAATGTTCGAAGAAGTGTAGTTTTCGCCAACATCCTTAAGCATCACTTGTTCGAAGCCATTTGAGGCCATTGACCTTAGAAAGCGTTTGTATACTGTAAACAGTTTAGATATTTCTCAATGGGTTTGGCACTGTGAATGACGTTCCTATAAAAGTTGCAAGCTAAGATAAGATTTAAAGTTAAACAGAGCTGAGAGAAAAAATGTTATAATTCTGTAAAATCAGGTCTTCCACAATTCAGTGATTAGATTTCATCTATAATTCGACCCAAACTACAATCTCATCGAAGCATTTTTCAGGACTTAAGGCAAGCGATGTGTACATTGACAATACTCATTATTCCACCCTTAATGAGCAAAAAGTAACTTTCATACCTGCATGGGATAAAACTCATCTATCTTTATTCCTAAACTGGCAAACTACTTGTCAGATTATACTGGAATTCAGCTTTTTAATTTTTATAAATATATAGCGGTAGCTCCCTCTGCCCTGAGGGACACAGGTTCGATTCCTTCCGGAGAATTTTTCTTTAATAAGATTTCTCGGACATTGCAGCCAGTAGACGAAAATAAATAAATATACTGTTTAATAAAACACGGTGATCCTACTCAAATACGTTCATCCACTAAAAATAGCATTTAAAGTGATAAAATTCTGTCGGATTAATAAAAAATCCATTCTAAAAATTCTCTTTGTTTACGTCTGGATACGAAACTGTGCAGACATGAAAAACTTCGAAAGATCTATGACAGGAGAAATGTCTCATGAAAACACGAATTTAGCCTCGCCTGACTAACCATCCTCCGTGGCCAAGCTGGTAAGGCGTACCGGGCTATATATATATATATATATATATATATATATAGAGAGAGAGAGAGAGAGAGAGAGTGAGAGAGAGAGAAAACAAAATTGAGGAAATCGTCATACAATTCTTGTTATATTCAGTTGTGCCGCTGCGCGAAAAATATACCAATACTTGTGCTCTTCCTGATATCTACAATGTATAAATAATCGTTTGTTTCTCATGAGATCAAGACAAGAAAGAACAAAATGTAGGGACAAAACTGAGAGTTGTCCATATAATTCTGGTTTGGAGCAAAAATTCCGCCATGCGTCTGTATGATTTGTCTCTAAATTTGATTAGGGAAAGTTTTTAGCAGTCATTCCAAGAAGATTGTAAGCAACGGATGTAATGAGTCAAAGATTAAATTAAGCATAAATCGTTGGATGCAAAATAGAAGACCGTCCAGAAGAGTTTCTGGAGATTCCGAAGTCATCTGGAGGTGGTGATTGAAGTCAATGGTAATTTTATTGAATGCATTTACTCTTTAGTATTTCAAGATAATTTTGTGTAATTTTGGTAAATACATCTGTTAAAATGAGATGTCAGTGTTATTTTCATTTTTGTGTAATTTAAATTGCATCTTGTACTTAAAAGTTTTTTGTTCTTTCAACTTTAAAAATAATTTATTGCCATGTATGTTGTCTTTGAATATATATATATATATATATATATATAATTATTTATTTGAATATTATAACATAAATATGTTATAAAATCACGACAAAAGTAGCCATTTTGTTTCAACACTTCTAGTGTCTTATCAAGTGACGATGTAGAATATAGAATAAATGGTTTTTATTCAAATAAATAATTATATCTGCTCTACTCTGTATTGAGCACTCTTTAAAGAATATTAATTGTTGGTTATTGGATCTTACTCCGTATATACCAATCCTAAACTTGTATATATATATATATATATATATATATATATATATATATATATATATATATATATATATATATATATATATATATATATGAGGGCCATCCCTGAAGTAATGCGGCCTATTTCCTATTACATTATGTTTGCCAATGATATTCACAAAGTGATTTTTGAAAATATGTCCGTAGGTCACACGACGTTGAACCTTCCTGCATTGCAGAAAGACGGCTGACATTAAAATGTGTACGAAGCTGGAGTGTGTGATGGAGTTCCTCCTTGTTGAAAAAATTGTATCTATTGACTGACGCTTGCTGAATGTTTCAGAAGACCAAACAGTGGATGTGAGCCCAATTTGGTGGTCGCTAATGCATTTCAGCTGTAGCTAAGACAAGGACATCCTTGAGCTGCGCTAGTGAAAATGAATAGCCAATATGTAAAAAGTTTTTTTTTTTTTTTAGCTGACCACTTTTTCTATCCAATGGCGATATTGTACTCTCCGTATTATATTATTTTATTTTTCAAAGAGCAACTATTTGCGTTTCAAGTTGATTTATTCTGTACGTTCATTCATCATTATTATCGGCTTCATGACATACGAGAAACGAGAAATTGTCGGCTGGCAAAGATAAGAAAAATGTAACCACAAACTAGATAGGCAATTTTCATTTTTTTTTTTTTACATTTTTACCAAGTATTATTTATCTTATTATTAGATTACACTTCACTAGTCTTAAAAGCCAGACGGTGATTGGATTACTTTGCCGCTGGTCTATTGTAATATCTTCAGCAAGTATATTTTTAACGAACTAAAAGGCTGCAGAGGCAACATCATTAACCGCCGCTTGTGTAACATAGATTATTCTAATTTGTATACGGCGATGTTATCGAAGAGTTGACTGATATCATAACTCCACAAGTACGCAGTGTCGACATATATCAAAATCATCTGTTAAACCAATGAACAAAGATAAGCAAAGACGACGGAATTACATGAGAATTGAAGTTTTTCGTAAAGTATAAAACACTTTTGAAGTTCACTAAACGTATACTAATAAAAGAAACGATATGAACTTCCTTTATTAATATCAGCATTTTGCTTTTATGTACCCGGTCCCTTCAGGAGGTTGGGTATCATAGTTGCCCGCAATTTCTGGTCCTTTGTAGCTCTGAATAATTTCTTTTTTTATCTCTCATAAACTTCGTTCTGACATTCGTTTACATAACCTCGCTATGTAGTCTATGCGTTGCTTGCCTCTGTCCCTCTTATCTTCGACCAATCCTGTGAGTATCAAATTTTTCAAGCCCTCTTTTCTCATTATGTGAAATTTCAACTGTTTCTTTCTGATCTTAAGTATAAGTATCCTTTTTGGTTACATTTTCTCTAAAGGTTTATCGTTGGTCACATACTCGATCCATGGTAGTCCTGAGTATGATGATAAACTATATCCGGCAGCAAGGCCACTGGCCGGGACATTGGAGGTTTTGAGGAGCGTGGAACCACTTCTTAATTGCTGTTGTTCCCAGGTCCACCCTGACCCGGGGTGATAGCACCTGTTAAACAAAAAACAAAACACTATGAAAATATAAAAATACATTTTTATATAAAACTACCAGCAATAATTTCTTTTATAAAAATATTGCCAACAATAGCTATTTACAGTAAAATTAACAACAATATATATTTATAGTAAAATTACCAACTGTACCTATTTGTAGGTAAATGACTAGCAATACATTTTATAGTAGAATTATCAACAATACATTTTATAACAAAATGACCAACAATACATTTTATCTGTAGTTGAAGGCATACAATTGCGTTCACAATATATTTAGTTGAAGCCATAAAATTGTGTTCAAAATATTTAAATTACGGCATTAAATAACCCATAAGGAGTAATATGCCGCTAAACAAAAGCAACCAACCAACGGTCCATGGTATCTTCAGCATGCTTCTGTAGAATCACATTTCTGCTGCTTCAAGTCTCTTCATCTGTAACCAGATTGTCCAGCTATATAAGGGAACTAATATTCTTTGTTTCTAACGAAATTTTCCTGTTTCTTAATACTTAGCTTAGTTTTCGGAATGCATCTTTCACTATCCCAATGCGTCTTCGGATTTCTGTGTTACACTTTCGGTTCTCTGCTCTATTTATTTGATTTCGGTATCTCCAATTCGTAATTTGTATGTTGGGCTGTCCCTTTTTGTTTTTAAGGCTATTTTAAGTCTACACTGTGTTGGTTAAAAGCTGTATAATAATGGTTAGGATTCCCTATAAGGGATAAGAAAATACCGTTAGAAATAAAGAGTACTGAATTACAATGGCATATCTTATATCCAAAGAAGGCTGGATAATTTTCTTACATATAAAAAGGCAGTAGAGATATCGTTCTACCGACAAATTCTGAGAATACCATGTACTATGCAAGTGAGCAACGATGAAATTTTATGGAAAATAATTTTTCAAAAAGGATATTTATATTTGGAATCAGTAAGAGAATCTTGCAAATTCGATTAATGAGGAAATAATTTCATGGAAAAATTTAACTCACAGGAGCCTATTTCATTATTTTCATTTCACATATTTGATTTTTGTAAGATGCTCGATGATATAGGTCATTAATGAAAACAACACGCCAGTTGGAATACCATTTTAATATAAAAAGGTTAGTGTGTGATTTTTATCTTAGTCTCAAGTGTTCCGTGTTGTATAGTCTTCGAAGTGGCCTCCCACTTGACCGAAAATGAATAAAAAATAAATAAATGAAAAATGTTGGAGTTAAGTGAAAACAAACCGGACGTTCAAGATTTCCAGTTGCGTGTCTATATTAACGGCCACAGAATGCATTTAATCATTTTTCGATGAGAGTGGGTACTGAAAAAAAAAACAAGTTTTTACTCTGGTGTTTCGAATAAGAAAAATCCGCCGCTCACTCCTCCATTGAAACTTCATCCACGTTATCCGACCGCTCTGCCCCAAAGAATCAGAAACGACTGCTAGAACATAACCTGTCCCGTGATGCTTTGTCCAAATTCCTTCCACCAAACCCGATCATTTCTTTTTCTTTTCTTTTTTCTTTCTCTGTAACTAGTTCCGTATATCTTTTCTTTCCTCCTACCCATAAGCGACTACTAAGCCATGTCTAGGGCACATAATGATAAAAGAGGACTTGAAAAATTTGAAGCTCACAAGTCAAATTACAGATAATCAAGCATGAGTAAATAGATGGCGGATCAGTGTTTAGGAGAGATAGCAAAAAGACAAAGTTTATTAAGATCTACAAAAGACATGAAATTCTGGAAAGCCATGATTGCCCATATTCTGAAGGAAGACGGCACATAGAATATTGCAAAAATCTCAAGAATAATCATTCATAGCTTCTGGATTGCATGGAGGACATCATCTCAGAAAATGATATCCATTCTGCAGCAGGGATATCTTCCAGTATTCCCTAAATGCTGTTTCGTTCAAATGGCATTAATTAAACTACACTTCAGGTGACACACAAAGGAATGTTCGAGAATGAAATGTGCTAAAAAGTATTACTTATATTTCAAATATTACGCAAAAATATTTGATAAGGCACGGCCTGTGATGTCCGGGCGAGTATAAATAGAACCCGCTCGGTTGAGGAAGGAACTCTTCAGTAGACAGCAAACCTGGCGACGAAGACGAGATAATTTGACAAGCTTCGAATTAACTGCAAAGGGAAAAAAGTACTCGAATTCAACAACAACACGAGTAAAACCTCGAATTAACGAAACATTATCCCCTCAACAGAAAAGAAAAATACTCGAATTCAACAACACGAGTAAAACTTTGAATTAACAGCGAAGGGAAAAGGTACTTGGATTCAACAACAACGCAAGTAACAAACTTCGAAAATAACAAATTATTTCGAAAGAAATGGCTCTCTCTATGCCAACAATAGAGCCCCTGGTCTGGGAAGACACCAACCAGGAGCAAGCATGGAGAGAATGGAGTGAACATATCGAAGACGCATTTACAGCGTTTGATATAACAGATGATAAACGACAACTATCACTCTTTCGATTTTACGGGGGAAAGAAAGTGAAAGATATCCGCAAAACCTTAAAACCGGAGAGACCACCAGTCCAAGTAGAGCCTACATGCAAAACAACAAAAATAGCACTGGACGAATATTTCATCCAGAAAACAAATAAAGTCTTTGAAAGACATAAATTCAGGATGCTTATTCAAGAAAACGGCGAGTCAACACATGATTATGTCACCCGTCTACGCATACAAGGAGTAAAATCTTTTCTTCTTTCTTCCTCTACCGCTCTCCATCCTCTCAGGACTGCGGGATACTCGATGTCATTTCTGACAGCGTTGATAAGGCCCTCTCTGTCCACCCGTCTGCTCACATATTTGTGTTTGGTGATTTCAACGCCCATCACAACCAGTGGCTACAGAACGCTACCACTGACCTCGCTGGCGTTCATACTCTTAACTTTTCAATCTCTCAATCCCTCACTCAGATAATCGATTTCCCCACGCGTTTTTCCTACAATCGTGACTGTAAGCCCTCACTCCTCGACCTGTGTTTTACCTCCATCCCTGAGTCGTGTAGTGCCACGCAGCTCTGTCCTATCGGTAACTCCGATCATGCTGTCGTGTCTGTTAGTATCTCCTTCAGCCCCACCCCCTACAAAGAACCTCCTACCACCAGAACCACTTTCTGCTACCAACGGGCTGACTGGGACTCGTTTCGGGACTTCCTCCGCGATGTCCCCTGGGATGCTGTATTTAAGCTCCCCACTCATGACTGTGCTTCTGAGTTCTCCTCCTGGATCAAAGCCGGTATCGAAGCTTTCATCCCCTCCAGGAAATTCAAGGTCAAACCGCGCTCCTCCCCCTGGTTCACAGCTGCTTGCTCAGCCGCCATTGCCCATAGGAACCACTTCTTCCACCGTTTTCGTAGTGACATGTCCGACTCCAACAGACGTCTATTTACCTCTGCACGCAATGAGTGTAAGCGTACCCTCGACAATGCCAAGGCACTATTTGCAGCTCGGATGAAGGAACGTATTGCATCCCGCAAATTTGGCTCCAAGGACTATTGGCGCCTCTGCAAGAGCGTTCTGAATAGTAACAAACCCTCCATTCCTCCACTGTTCAATCAGTTTGAGGTCCTGACCACCTCTGCCGACAAGGCCGAATGCTTCGCTCGAAAGTTTTCTTCCAATTCTATGCTTGACTCCTCTGGGGTACCCTTGCCCGACTTCCCTCCCAGAACTGAGGCCCTACTGGACGGCTTGCACATAACCCCGTCGTCGGTACTGGGCATTATTTCTAACTTAGATCCCCACAAGGCTACCGGCGGCGACGGAATACCAGCCATTGTCCTGAAGAAATGCGCACCTGAACTGGCACCTGCCCTCTCTAAATTGTACAACCGCTGCCTCAAGGACTCCTGTTTTCCTGACGGCTGGAAGTCCTCTACCATTGTTCCTGTCTTTAAGAACTCTGGCGACCCCTCCAACCCTTCTAATTACCGTCCTATCAGTCTCCTTCCCATCTTCGGCAAAGTCTTCGAGGCCATTATCAACGCCGAAGTGACTACTCACCTGATATCCCACGATCTGCTCTCAGACAAGCAGTATGGTTTCCGCTTTGCCCGGTCTACTGCCGATGTGCTTACGGTCATCACTGAATTTGTCTACCAAGCTATCCATAGTAACGGCGAAGCCCGTGCCGTGGCCCTTGACATCTCCAAGGCATTCGATAGGGTTTGGCATGCCGGCCTCCTTCGCAAGCTCCGGGGTTATGGTATCACAGGTCGATTGTTTGACCTAATTCAATCGTTCCTATCAAACTCAGTGGATCCTTCTCCAACTCCTATCCCACTACTGCTGGTGTTCCTCAAGGCTCCATCCTTGGCCCTACTCTGTTCCTCATATTTATAAATGACCTTCCAGACGCCATAGACTCCCAAGTCGGTATCTACGCTGACGACACTACTATTTACTCCTGCCTCAACCACAAATCTACTGAGGCGGACAAAATTAACCTGGCAGCTCAAATTGAAAAGGACCTCCAATCGGTTGTGGACTGGGGAGAGAAATGGATGGTCAACTTTAATGCATCTAAAACAAAATTGCTCTCCATTAACCACCACAAGGACCCATCCCTGCATCCCATCAGAATGTCTGAGGACCAACTTCTCGAGAGTTCCTCTCTGCGGCTGCTCGGTCTCACGCTGTCCGCTGATCTGAGATGGAACAAATACATCGAGTCAATTGCATCATCCACCGCTAGAAAAGTTGGTTCCCTGTGCCGAGCCAGGAAATTCTTCTCCCCTGAATCGGTCCTCCAGGTCTATAAGTCTACCATTCGACCTTGCATGGAGTATTGCTGCCATTTATGGTCTGGGGCCCCTGCGTGTTGCCTCGGGGTTCTTGATAAGATCCAGAGACGGATATGCAATGTGATTGGCCCTGATCTGTCATCTCGTCTGCAGTCGCTCTCTCACAGACGCAATGTTGCATCACTCTGCCTTTTCTACAAGTACTTCCACGGTAATTGCTCTGAGGAGTTGCTTTCACTTGTCCCTAAGCCTCGTGAATTCAAGCGTCCTACGAGGCTGGCATCCCGTTCCCACCCCTTCACCGTTGAAACTGTTAGGTGTAGACGTCTTTTCTACTCCAATAGCTTCATGTCACGCACATCTCGCCTATGGAACTCCCTTCCCTATTACTGTTTCCCTGACAAATACAATCTCCAACGGTTTAAGTGTAGCGTCAATCGTCATCTCCAGTTGCCTTGATCTATCCACTTCCTGACATCTTCCATTCCTATCTGCTCTCGCCCTATATCTCCCGTAACCTCCCCACCTCGATCGGCCCTCCGTCCTTCTCTTTCTCCACATCCCTTCCTTTACCACTCCTATCTGCTCTTCCTCCAACCCTTCTGTAACCCCTTGCGTGATAGTGGCCACCGGCCTTGCTCGGGGTGATACGCTTAAAAAAAAAAAAAAAAAAAAAAAAAAAATGCAACTTTGGCGAATACAACCTGGATAAGGCTATAGTGGACCAATTAATAGAAAAATGCTCGTCAAGCAAATTACGCCGTGCGTATTTGAAAGAAACTGATTTAACAGTAGAGGAAGCACTTCAAAGAGCATTCATATTTGAATCCACTGAAACACAAGCTAAACAAATAGAAAAGAATGAAAGAGAGCACTTAGATATCCACAAAATTACAACCAATTACAAGCAACAACAACAACGAGATAACAGTGGGTATAGGAAACTATCCAGGGACAACCCATTAAAAACAGTTACAAAATGCTACGGGTGTGATGGCTCCGATCACACACACGGTCGAACAAAATGCCCAGCATTTGGGAAAAAATGTAACTACTGTGGAGTAATAAATCACTACGAAAAAACATGCTTAAAAAAAGGAATAGTGGTAAAGGGAAAACGAAGATGTCGGACGACCACAATTACGTCCAACCAGTATCGACGAATCCGAATAATCCAGACAGCCATTCATTCGTTTTTCAGGTGAAACCTATTAATTCAGCAGATAGAGAAATTGTCCATATTGACGACGTATCTGTCAAAATATTAATAGATTCTGGAGCAGACATCAACCTTATCGACGGCAAAACATTCAAAGAAATTCTTAAAGTACGGCCAAACTTAACATTAAAAGAAACAAATTGTAAACCAAAAGCCTATGGGAATATACCAATAACACTAAGAGGAGAATGGTTCGCAACGCTGACGAATGGTCACAGAAGAAAATCCCACAAAGTATTTGTTACAAAGGCATATCAAGGTGGTAACATATTAAGTAAGCGAGCCTGCATTGAATTAGGGTTTATCACCACCCCACAGGTGAAATCGATTACAACAAAAAATATGCCGAAATCAAAAAAAAATCGAGATCGACACCTACCCTTGTTGGAAGGATTAGGAAGAATGAAAAATTTCCAACTTAAAATTAGAATAGACGACAAAGTTATACCTGTTGCACAACCGCCAAGACGGACACCATTTCATATCCAACAAGCAGTAGAGGAAAAATCAATGAAATGCTAGAAAAAGATATCATCGAAAGAGTGGAAGGACCCATTCCGTGGGTCTCGCCGTTAGTAGCAGTACCGAAACCAAATGGAGAAATTAGAATATGTGCCGATTTACGCGTGACAAATAAAGCAGTGAAACGCACCCGCTATCAAATACCAACAGTTGAACAGTTACTGAGTGAAATTAGCAATGCAAACGTTTTCTCAAAAATCGACCTAAACTCTTATTACCACCAAATAGACCTGGATCCTGAATCTAGAGACATCACTACCTTTTCATGCAACTCCGGAATCTACCGATATAAGATACTGGTTATGGGCATTACATCCGCAACCAAAGAAGGGCAACGATTGCTTCTACAAATCCATCAGAAAATCCCTAACTGCTGCAATGGGGCAGACGACATTCTAATCTGGGGCAAAGACACAAGAGAACATAACAGAACCCTAGATATGGTATTAGGCACATTGAAAGAAAACAACCTCACAATTGCAGAACACAAAAGTATATTCCATAGTGAAGAAATCGAATTCCATGGTTTTATAGTGTCCAATACCGGGATCAGACCGACTGAGTTGAAAATAAAAGCAATCAGAAATTTCAAAAACCCTGAAAACGTCCAGAATATACGTAGTTTCTTAGGTCTAATCAATGACCTCGCAAAGTTTATTCCACGACTAGCAACACTTAGCGAACCATTAAAAAAGTTAACGCGAGTAAATATGGAATGGCGGTGGACGGAGGAAGAAGAATCTTGTTTTCTCATGCTGAAGAATGCAGTCATTCAGAGCAAATCGCTCATGCACTTTGATCCAAAACTGCAAACATCTGTTATAGTAGATGCCAGTCCCGTGGGACTAGGAGCAATACTTTGCCAAAACAAACAAGGGATACTCATCCCCATCAGCTATGCATCCAGAACTTTAACTGAAGGCGAACGCCAGTACTGTCAATTAGAAAAAGAAGCCCTAGCAATTGTATGGGCTTGCGAAAAATTTCACTTTTACCTTTATGGAAAGAACTTTCTTATAATGGCCGACCATCAAGTATTAACAACTATCTTCAATCCTAAAGGTAACCCCTTCGCGCAAATTTTGCGATGGATTTTACGTCTACAATAATATGATTATACAATAAAACACATTAACGGTAAAGATAACCTGGCGGACATACTCTCTCGGCAACCTATGGAGTATCAAAAATAGTCTCACCCGAAGAAGAGATTGCTGAAGGATTTATCAACACGGTTGTAGCTAACAGCATTCCAAAATCAATCACCTTATCGGAAATAATGGAGGAATCTCAGAGGGATCCAACCGTCACAGCAGTGAAAAAGGCAATACAACAAAACGACTGGACCTATAAGTTAACGGAACCCTTTAAACACGTGAGGAATGAACTGACAACAAAACGAGGCGTAGTTATACCCAAAACCTACAGAAACGTATCCTGAAATTGGCGCATGAGACACATATGGGGATAATGAAAACAAAAGCCCTGCTTAGAACTAAGGTATGGTGGCCCAATATAGACAAATACATAGAGGCTGCCATAAGCCGATGTATCCTGTGCACAACATTAGACCCGAAGAGAAACCATCGTCCGGTGCATATGGCTTAAATGAAAGGCCCCTGGGAAATACTCCACGTAGACATCTGTGGGCCTTTCCCTAGCGGGGATTATGTAATCGGAATAATCGATGCAGGATCAAGATGGCCTGAGGCATTTGTTACCAAATCCACCAGAGCTGATACAATCATATCGACAATCCAAAGGTGTTTCTATACACATGGCATTCCAGCGATTATCGTTTCAGATAATGGACCCCAGTTCATATCCTCAGAGTTTAAGCGCTTCTGCAAAGTATGGGGTATCCAGCACCGAAAGGTAACCCCTTATCATCCCGAAGCTAATGAAAAGATAGAGCGGTTCTTCGCAACCATGTTGAAAGCCATTCGGGCGATGAACACAGAAGGAAATGACTGGAGAAAACATCTAGGAAAATTCCTAATGTATTACCGAAATAGTCCACATGCCATGACGGGAGAAACTCCAGCGAAGCTACTCATGAGTAGGGAAGTAAACATCAACATACCTGGATTACAAAAGAGGCCTGAAAACCAAGCATGGAGAACAGCGCGGCAAAAGAACAAAAAAGGAAAAGACAGATTGAAAGATCGCACAGATCAGAAAAATAAAGCTAAACAAACGAAGATAGAACCCGGAGATGTCATACTACTTAAACAAAGAAAACACAAGCTAACGCCAGTTTACCACCCAACATGGAGAGTAAAAAAAACGCACAGGCGAATCTGCAATTATAACGCGAGGCGACAAACTTATTTTATGACACGCATCACAAATGAAAAGAATCCCCGAAGACAGGACTTGCCAACAACCAAGGGATGACGACTTCACTTTCAACGACGACCTTCGGGGGCAGAAAAATATAGAACACGAGACAGAAAGCGAGGACGAGGAGAAGGAAGAAGCAGATATCCCTATAGCCCTAAGACGAACAAAACGCCATATAAGAAAACACCGAAGGTATGCAGGCAGCAGTTCGGAAGAAGAGGGAAACAATCTGAATAGAAAGGAGGGAGCAGATGTGATGCCCGGGCGAGTATAAATAGAACCCGCTCGGTTGAGGGAGGAACTCTTCAGTAGACAGCAAATGGCCCAAAGATCTATTTGAACTCGATCTATTTGGCACTGTTAGATGTTAGAATAATCCAGAATTTATACTGAATGAAAAAGCTCCTATATACGGATAGAAAATTGAGTAGGTACACAAAAGAGAAAGTGTTTTACGACAAAGATGTGTGTTTTTTACAGGATTTATTCAACCCCTACAACATATGAGCATTTAGTAGGCACAATCTTAACAATGTAAGGTAAGCAGATGACACTGTAGTGATAACAGAAATATAAGGAAAGCTACAGGAGCTACTAGACAAGTTAGAAAAGGAAAGCGAGAAAAAAGAGTAACTATCAATTGTAAGAAGTCAGTATCACGGGGATATATTAATAAAACATCATCAAATATCTGAAGTATGTTGTTTCGATAAAATATTTTGGAAATATATATTATGGAAATATATGTTATAATTAAGTAAGCCTGATCAGTATCAGTACGTCTGTAATACCTGAGATCACAAATTTTTATTTCAAGACACATAAGCATATCTCTTTCTTTTTAGAAGATTGGTGCAACTTGAACTTTCTTATGTCCGTAGTAATCTTTAAATTCTAATTGTTGAAAAATCTGCTCTTCACGGGGAGTTTAAATATTTAACTCAGAACATTTGTTTTTGTCCGTCGTGGTATTTCAAACTCTGCACGTCAAAGTACTTATCTGTTCCATTTGTATGAATCTGTTCGTGCTGTCCTTTATGTATTAATGTATTTTTAGTTACGATTTTATGTTACTTCAAAATGGTAACACTAATATAATAGCATCATCCACTTGCAAAAATAAAAGGCTAAAAATAATGCAATCCTTACTAATAAAAACAAACAAACCAACACTTAATAATATTAACTTTGAACATCGACATAATATCTTGACCGTGTTTTGAAAACAAAAACTTATCATTTTATAAAACATACTTATAACAAACTATTTCTAATTCTAACAGTAGAAATATAATCCTTGAAAATGGCTAAATGTATAGCCGAAAGCTCGCGGATAAAAAGAACATTCGGACAGTTTTTATATAATTTATCCTCTGAAAAGAAAAAAATTATTAGATCGCACGAGAAATTATATAAAAAACTAAATAAAAGTACCTTGTCAGTCGTTTTTAATGAAATGTACATGAAAGAAGGATTGCTGTCTAAATACACAAATATATATATATATATATATATATATATATATATATATATATATATATATATAATATATAGAGCGTGTGTAAATATAAAAGTGGACATGGAAGTCAGCACTTAGAGGCGACAGTCTGTTTCATGCAAGTGCAATCGTCAGGCGATTGCACTAGCATGAAACAGACTGTCGCCTCTAAGTGCTGACTTCCATGTCCACTTTTATATTTACACACGCTCTATCTCTGATATTGAGCACTTTATCCCATAAATATAGCACACTTTAAGACTATATTTCTTCATATATAATATATATATATATATGTATATAAATTGATCTGTTCTGTCATTCTGAATCATAAATTAATTATTCATTATTCAATCCCAGCAGTAGAACGCCATTCCATTATCCCCAGTTGTCAAATAAGCGACATTTCTTTCATTTGGCCGAATTATTTGCTATAAATTACACTTTCCAAACTACATTCTTGGAGATTACAAATAAATAGAGAATTTGAATATACTTCTACTTGAAATAATATACACACGTGTGTGAGCGCGAGGACCTGCAATGAACGCTACATGAACAATGCGAATTGTCACACAAATAAATGTTTGTTCATATGAATTCAGGCCATAAGCGTAAAAGAAAAGCAATATATATTAATTTTCGCTCATTCTGTGGAAGGACAGATATTATTTTCACACCGATACTCGATATATATTGAGCACTTCGTCATGGTGTAATGCTTGGCACGCTTGTCTCGCTAGGATCATTTATAGCTGAGTCGTGAGTTCGGTCCTTAGTGCTCTTTACTTTCAGATATATGCCACATGTAAGATAGGCTAAATTAATCTTAAATATTTCTTATAGAAGTTGACGGTCTTCATCTTTAGAATCGGAAGACCGAATCCAATTATCGTAATTTTAACATTTTAATTCTGAATCGTAAATGATAACTAAAAATACCCGCGAAAATTTCTTTTTTTCCTATGTGAGCTTAATAAATTTATTCAACTCATTATTTAAAAAATTAAGAGGATACAAAAGAAAAGATTTGAAAGGGACAATTTTTTCCATTTCACCGAAGCAGACGTTAAATAAATATGAGTTTTATCGTCTCCTATTTCTTTCTTTCTTTTTATTACTGAAACCAAATAACATAAACTATATGTATTTTTCGTCTTTCCTCACGATCAAAACGAAATAGATTATTATCTAGGAGATATTGGCAGGGCGTAATGTACGTGTTAAGTTAGGAATTAAGGAAAAATCAGTTATAATATGATGTGGGAACCGTAACATTCAAATAAAAAATATTTCTTCAGATATTTACTTTGAATGAAAATCTCGCCCAAGATAAAGATGTCCCAACACTGCAACAAAACAAAATAAAAAAAGGAAATTTTCACCATTCGGAAGTTTAAAAGATTAACTATGAGACAGATGTGAATACATTATTATTAATCGAATCATTCATAGTTAGTTTTCTTACAGTTGAAAGTATTAAATTACTTTACGAGATAATCACGAAACTCTCTCTCTCTCCCTCTCTCTCTCTCTCACTCGTTCTTTCGCATCTTTATTTTTCTCTCTCTCATTCCCACGCTCTCTCTCTCTTTCTCTCTCTCTCTCTCTCACTCGTTCTTTCGCATCTTTATTTCGCTCTCTCTCTCATTCCCTCCTCTCTCTCTCTCTCTCTCTCACTCGTTCTTTCGCATCTTTATTTCTCTCTCCCATTCCCTCTCTCTCTCTCTTTCTCTCAACATACACGTACACAGAAATATAAGTGCACTATGGATAAATTGTCGTCTAAATAACGCAAAAATGAAAATAACACTGACATCTCATTTTAACATATATATTTACCAAAACTACAAAACATTATCTTGAAATATTAAAGAGTATTTATTCAATAAGATCGTCATTGGCTTCAACCACGGCCTCCAGACGACTTCCGAAACTCCAGCAACTCTTCTGGGCGGCCTCCTTGTTTAAGATGGTGAATGCTGCCATAATCCTTACCTTCAGTTTATCTTTGATGTAACGCGGAGTTTTGTCAGTCACTCGCTCAACTTCGCCCACACATAATAATCAAGGGTGTCGCAGTCTCGGGAGTCAGGTGGCCAGATGAAAGGGGTAATGTGGTCGCAGAAATTGGCTGACAGCCATGATTGGGTTCTCCTACTTGTGTGGCATAGTACAGAGTCCTGTTGCCAGATATAGGGTCTTTCAGCAGCCACCCTCTTGACCCAGGGCAGCACTACTTTTTCAATGATGTAGGCCACCGCGTTGAGTCTAAGGCCCTTTTTGAAGATGAATGGAGGTGTAACGTCGCCATCACTAGTGATCACTCCAAACACCTTCGTAATCACTATTAAAATCATCCAACTCTTTCCGAATCTTCTGCACTGTCCTCAGAATGACACCCAAATGCTCTGACATGTTCGTATTGGAGTCTCCGGCGCGAATGCCAAGCATTACAGCATGCCGTTTCCAAATTTCTGGCAGAGTGTATTGCGTCATGGTGCTCTTTTTCGCTCTTTTCGTGCCCAACAGATACTACTATACTGTGCTGTTGACAAAATAAAAAACAAACAAGGTGCATGCGCAAAATTAAAAAGTATATACAATTTCAGTTCTCGGGTTTCAATTCTCGGTAGTGGGTGCACACTGCTGATGAGTCCCAAATATAGGACGAAACCGCAATCCAGTGCTTTCTGCATTCTGTTCAGGTTTCTTCTAGACTCGATAAATTACTTAATTATAATTATCTCAAATCTTCCTAATAATTTATACTACTTGTATATCCTTGCTTGAACCGGCTTCTAATGCTCTGGATGGGGTGGCTTGGGGATAGTAGTCGTGTCTCGTGGGGGCACAGTCCTATGCGTAAGGGGAAGTCGGATGAGTTCCACCACGGAATATATGATCAAGCAGCGCTATATCGAGCCTAATTCGCTACCTCTTTGTCACAAAGGCCCGTTGGTACAGTTGGTATGACGTTTGCCTGATATCGTAATTCTCGGTAGTGAATGCTCACTGCTAACAAGTCCCAAATATAGGACGAAATTCTGCATTCTGTTGATTTTCTAGACTTAATGAATAATTATAATTATCTCAAATCCTCCTCATAATTTCTATCACTTGTATATTCTTGCTTGAACCGGCTTCTAATGCTTCTAATATAGGACGAAACGGCAGTCCAGTGCTTTCTGCATTATGTTGAGGTTTCTTCTAGACTCGATGCACTACTTAATTATAATAATCTCAAATCCTCCTAATAAATTGTATCACTTATATATACATATATATATTGCTGTAGAATACCTATAGACGATAATGAGTAAGTCCCCCATTTACATAAATACGGTAGTAAATACTGTATGCTGGCCTGAAGTTGGAGATTTATACTGGAATCCACTTGACTCACTTCTAGCAGTTGACTACTTCTTCTACGCACCGTGGCGAATCATGTGTTGTTCGTATCTTAAGTATTATGGTTCATTACCAACCTTCGTGTGATTATTCTATCCAGTAACCTAGATTACAACATATATATATATATATATGAGTGTGTGTTTTTGTGTGTTTGATTAATTATGGCAACAGCTGAAGATAAACTGATGAGGTGAACAACCATACAGTTTTTTTAATTCATAAATATACAGAAAAAGATAATTTTCTTAAACATATATAATATGATCTAACGCCAAAGATGCTGGAAACATTTTTCGATTCACTGTGCTGCTCCAGTATGTACCTGACACATCGTGTCATCTTCTACCTTTACAAGAGCCAGATCAGGCCTAATATGAAGTACTGCTAATGGACAGAAGCTATCCAGCCTTCACTTTCCGTTCTCGATAGAGTCCAAAAGCGTCTCCGCGTCCTTGGTGGAGACGGAATATTTTACACCCTACAAACACTTTCGCATCGAATGTAACGTAGCAAGCCTTTCATTGCTCGTCGCTATTTCCCATGGAAAGTGCTCAGGTGATCTTCAGTCCTTAGTTCCACTGGTTCTAACCTTCACGGCTAAGACACACCATTCTACGCATATTGTAACGAACCATTCTCATTCCCTTCGTATTCCATTGGTAATATGTAAGTTCCCCTAGAGCAGCTTGTTTCCGCGAGCCGTTGATCCGTGGAAATGACCCCCAAAAGGATGTTTTCCTGTTCCCCACAATCTTAACCTGTTCAAGTCTATGATTAACCTTTATGTTTCCCACATATACGCATAAACTGTGCCTGATTCTTTGTAAACATCTATATTTATTTATCTATCGGGATTTGTACAGGATGAACATCACTGTAAAAGGGTAAAATATATACACGCTTTGCATTAGTAGTTCAACCTTTGATTGGTAAAGTATTTTTGTTTATATTGACTATTTGCCTGTTTCTATCAAACTCTAGTAATTAGAAATACGCATAGAAGGTGTACGATAATTTTGTTTCTTTTTCTTTTTCTTTTCTTTTTTAAGCATCTCACCCCAAACAAAGTGGGAGCGCCACTAGCACGCAAGGGGTTACAGAGAGTGAATGTAAAATAAAAGAAGGGTGTTTGAAGAAAGGATAAAGAGAAGATTGGGGATCAAGATCAAGGCATCAGAACATGTCGATTGACATTACATTTAAATTTTTGAAGATTATAGTTATCAGGGAAGCAAGTAAGAGGAAGGGAGTTCCACTGTTAGGAAATGTGAGAGAAGAAGCTGTTAGAGTAAAAGAGGCGGTTACATTTCACTGTTTCGATAGTGACAGATGCCAGCCTAGTTGCACACTTAAATTAATGCAGTTGGGGTACCAGTGAAATTAGGTCGTCAGAGCAGTTGCCATGAAAATATTTGTATAAAAGAGAGAGGGAACCCACATTACGTCTGTGAGAAAGGGATTGGAGTCGAAATCCCAAGTAAGGAACTATCATATTGCATATCCGTCTTTGGATTTTGTCGAGAATCTCAAGATGAACAGCGGGGGTACCAGACAATATATGGCAAACGTATTCAATGCAAGGACGAATGGTAGATTTGAAGGATGGATTCGGACGAGAAAAACCTCTGGCGCGACACATAGAATCAACTTTCCTTGCGGTAGATATAGCTATTGATTCAATGTCGTTGTTCCCTCTCAGGTCAGTGGAAAATGTGAAACCGAGAAGGCGCAGAGAGACGCTCTCGTGAAGTTGAGAATCAGACGTGCCGATAGGAGGCAGGGTGGTTTCTCTATGGTGGGTAAATGGGAGTAGTTTCGTTTTGGAAACATTAAAGTTTACAAGCCATTTTTCTGCCCCAGTCGACCACAGATTGGAAGTCCTTTTTGAGACCAACGGCCAGGTTAACTTTGTCAACAATGCTGGATTTACTATTGAGACAGGAGTAAATGGTAGTGTCGTCTGCGTAGATGCCAACTTGAGAACTGTTGATATCTGGAAGATCGTTGATGAAGATCAGAAACAGTGTAAGACCCAACATAGAGCCTTGGGGAACACCATTGTTCGTATGAAAGGAACTGGAGGAGAACCCGTTTAGGAAGACCTTCATTTCACGGGGTGGCAGGAATGATTGGATGAATTCAAATAATCGTCCTATAATACCGTATTCCTGAAGTTTACGCCGGCACGATTTTTGACTTGTAACTGATAATCTCATCTGGTTCTTAAACGGTTGAGATCAAGCTAAAGAATTAAAGAGAGTCATAGTCTTTAAAGAGTGAACGCAAAGCCGAAAGAAGTGGAGACATTTTGTCTGTGGCACGTTTGACATTCAAAGCGATAAGGCTGAGTAAATAATAAATGAGAAAATGTTTGTAAAGAAAGGAAAAATATAAAAGAACGTTCTAAGAAATCTAGACGGAGACAATCGTATTGAATTAGGATAGAAAATTATCTGAATTTAGATAGGGAAGTATTTTAATCCATGTTCCTTTTTTCTTTTTCTTTTTTTCTTTTTTGTTTTTGAGAATACGCTGGTAAGTACTCCAGTGAGACCATCGATAATCCAAATTCCTGTCTATAAAAATTCTGTTTGGACTACCGATCGGCTCACCGCTCATTAGAGTACTGGCATGCCTCGTCTTAAAATTTTTTGAATCTAGTTATCCCTTTTTCAATCATTTCGACACAAGCAAGATAATAAATCCACTAAGACGCAAGGTTTTACTGAGTGACAGAATATGAAAAAATTACTATTAAGGAGATAGAATAATAAAAGAACATGTATTAATAAGACAGAAGCTAGAAACCGGAAGAGAGTTCTACAAGCGAGAAGTGCTATCGAAGAAACTATTAACATAGAACTTACGGTTATAACCAGCCATTTCAAATGACGAGACGTTGCCGACAATCTATTACTGCGCTTAAATTCATAAAGTCTGGGTACCATATAGGAAAGTTCGTCAGAATAATTGCCATGAAAGTATTTATAGAAAAGGTATAGTGAAGCTACATTACAAAGTAACTGAAGGTGAGATGCTAGGTCAGGACCAATAACATTGCAGGTTTTTCTTTAGATTTTTATTAAATATCGCTAAATTTATAGCAGAAGCCCCAGATCAGATTATGTAAAAGAGAGTAAGTCTTGCGTTCTCACTTATCAGCACGATTTCATGAAGTGGTAAAGATGTGATTTCCCCAATGAATGTGGAGAATACCATGAATAGGACATGTGAACAACGAGGAAGTTTTAAGGAAAATGTGAACTACAAAGAAACTGAGATATATAATAAGGAAAGCGGATCTGGAGAATTTTAATACTCATAAAACATTGAATGTGAGAGAAGTCTTTATGTGTGGCATACGACAGTCATGTAGCAATAATACTAATGACATTGATTAGTCCAGATTAATTTGCCAGATCTTTTGATCATATCGAAAAAATAAAGATTACAAAAACCGATTACATCAAAATATACAGTGACACGCAAAGTGTACAACACATTACAAAAAAAACTTTTTTTAGGTATTTCTAATACAGTTAGATTAATTAAACTCGTAGAACAGCTCGTAGAACACATATTTAGGTATTCAGTCAAACAATAAGATTTTTAAAAAAACTTCAAAAAGTATCCCACGAAGAAAAATCGATATTTAGTAACTCGAAAATTTACAACACATTTTTTTATTTACAACAGCATTTTTTAAAAAATTGTTCAAATTTAATGTTAAAATGTTCCAAATTAAGATGGGGTTGCTTTTTTAGAACCCTCCTGGTTAATTTTATGATTACTTTTAGGAATGATTAAAAGTATTGCGTCATTCTTTTTCTGTCAACCGTCCTTTAAATATTGACAAAATCGGGAAAAGCAAAATAATTGATCAGGACCTCCGTAAACGTATTGTTGACCTTCATACAATTGGACTCGGTTATAGGAAGATATCTAGTCAGTTAAGTGTACCATTGAGTTCAATTTATACGAGAGAACGTCACTGGAAGACGTGTCATTCCATTCGTTCCAACAAAAACTCTTGTCGTCCTAGAAAGGTAACGGGACGCACGTCAAGATTATTGGCGAGAAAAGTTGGCAATGAGCCCCGAGTTACGCTTAAAGAACTTCAGGGGGTACGAGAAGTAAGTGGAGTAAAAGTGAGTACGGATACAATTAGTGGCTCACTTCGTCGATATAACATCTTTTCGAGGACTATAAGCAAAAAAAAAACACTTCTTAAGCGAAAACACGTTTTGCCACACTGGATTTTGCAAACGAGCATTGTATCAAACCTGCAGCATTGAACTTTTTGGTAGAAATGTTGTGGCAAAAGTCTGGAGAAAGAAGGGTACTAAATATTCACCGAAGAATACTATCCCAACAGTAAGATTTGGAGGCAGATCAATGATGATCTGGGGGTTGCTTTAATGCTCAAGGTGTAGGGAACACATTGAAATAATAGATGGGAGGATGAATGGAGCATATTACAAGGATATTTTGGAGAGAAATTTACGTCAGAGTGCATATTCGCAGGGCTTGAAACCAGGTTAGGTCTTTCAACAACATACTGCAAAGCTTACAAAATCATGGTTAAGTTCAAATAGAATAGACGTTCTAAAATGGCCTAGTCAATCTCCAGGTCACGATCCGACTGAAAATTTATGGAGAAAGCTGAAACTGAGAACCCGCAAAACTTTCACGAACTAAAGGTATTTTCTCGTGAAGAATGGACAAATATTAGCCAAGAGACATGCAAGAAATTCGTAGGGGAATACTCTAAACGCCTACAATAAAGGTTACGCTATGAAATATTCATAGACGATTTAATAACTGTATTTTAAATTTTTGCGCTTTAATATTGGTTTTTCTTCGTGGGATATTTTCATTGATTATTTTTCTTTTAATCTGAATGTTTGACTAAAGGCTTAAATCTATATTATTAAAAATAAAAGTTTCATTACCCTGTGTTAGAAATATCTAAAGAAACATTTTTGCAATGTGTTGTAAACTTTTGCGTCACACTGTATACCTGAAAAATATTTTATCTACAGGGTGGGTGGAAATTAACTAGGCATTAGAAATTGCTTATAGAATTTTTAGTATCACTGAAGTCATGACAAAACCATTTTTTAAACAGACAGAATTAATAGGGATTTTCTTATTTACGCGCAGAACCTAAAGACTGTGACCGTAGAATGGAATATGGAGAGTTAATGCTAAGTTAGCATGGAGATTGGTATGAATTGTTTGAAAACATTTTCTGGAGTGACGACGCTGTATTCCATGTTGGTGGTTTCATCAATCTTCACAAATGACATTACTGGGCGTCGTGTGATAACGATCCAAACATGACGGTTGAGAGAATGCAAGCTCGGCCAAAAGTGACCGTGTGGTGCGGAATGACTGCAACAAGAGACATCGGCCCGTATCTTCTGCGTGACACCATGAATACTGACAGCTATCTTCATATGCTCAAAAATTTCGCGTGGCCCACGGTGCCTGGCTGGAATAATTGGTGACCTGATAATCATACAGGATGGGGAACCACCGCATTTTATTCTTACTGTGCGTGCTTAGACCAACATATTCCAGGAAGTTGGATGAGTCGACGCGGAACACATGCATGGCCTACAAGAGGTCCACATCTCACCCCATGTGATTTTTACATGTAGAGTAGAGAAAAGAGGATGTGTCTAAGACAAAAACCACGCACACTGGAGGACTTAGATATACGAATTCGGGAGGTTCTCAGTGATATCCCAAACGACGTTCTTCAGAAGTTTGTTCATTCTATCCCTAGCCGCTTGAGGAAACTTCTTGATGCAATCGGTGCTTACGTTGAAATTTCAAGATTTACTTTCATTTTGACATGTAATAAAGACCATAAAGATTTGTTTCAATAAATTTGTAATAGGAATATTGATTTTATTACGAATTTTTAATGTCTACTTAATTTTCACCCACCCTGTATACTCAAAAGTATGCATTCTAGCCGTGTATGCATAAACGTTGTTACATATTTGATCATAGACGGATTAACAACACTTGTACACATAGGCAAATACACACACACACACACACATATATATATATATGTGTGTGTCTGTCTGTCTGTCTGTGTGTATGTGTGTGTGTGTGTGTGTGAGTGTGTACAATAACAACCAACAAAGAGCATTAAATTCTTACATTTGCCACACATACACCACACTCTCTTGTTGGTTATCTTGTCATTTATCAAAATGTAGAGCAATTCGCGCACACATAGATGAACATATGACAAATAAGCAAAACAGTATTAACAAGACAAATTTTAGTCGATTACATCAAAGTTTTATACTGGACACAGTGCAAAGAAAAAGCTCCAAATTCTGGAGGTTGTTGTAATAAAAGAGAAGCAGCCAACATTAAATAAGCCATCCTTCTCCTTAGGGGACCGTATATTGAAGTATGTTGAAGAATAAAAAGAAAAATTCAGTTTGACTTTTTAAATGATGTAACCTTCAATGACTTGAAAATGACCTCGAGTGACTTAATTCCAACAAACATGACAATGCCGGGATGAAAAAAAAACAGTTGTGGAAATATACACAGAACAATGCAGCAAAATTCGAAAGTACTCGGGAAAAAAGAATATAAAATAAAAATAAATATGAACCTTTGCAAATTTACCGCAAGTTCTTCCACAGTAACTGCTGTAGAGTCACTAGCAACTTCTTTTTCTTCTATGTACTGTGTTCTTTCAAGACATAAGCGATCATGGGTCTTCACAACTTTCTTTTCCTTTGTAGCTCTTAGTAACATTTTCTTTTTCCTATCCCTCTCAGTCTCAGTTCTGCCATCCATTTGCACACGTTTTTAGGCAGTTTACTCACATTTTCCCTCTGCACCTCTTGCCCTGTGAGTGCCAGAATTTCCAGGACCTCTTTCCTGGAATATTTTCTAGAAATTTCAGTTTTCCCTTCTAGATTTTATCTATAATTGTCTTTTTTGCTGACAGCTTCCTCTTTACTTGCATTTTCATGGTATTCTCAGAATCTTTCTATAGAACCAAATTCCTGTTGCTTAAAGACTTCATCTATGAAGAGATATTTCAGCATTCCCTATCATATAGGATAACCGACATACAAGGTAAGCATTCCTTTCTTTGTTTCTAGTTTTTCTTTTTCCTAGTACTTTGCTTGGATTTGGGAAGGAATCTGTCACTCTTCCAATGCGGCTTCGGATTTCGCTGTCAGGTATTCCGTCCTCTTTTAAAACACTTTCCAGATATTTAAATTTTAGTACTTGCTTGATTTTGGCATCTTCAGTTCGTCACTCGTATGTTGGACTCTTGTTTGACAACTGTATATTCTGTCTTCCCACAATTGATGTTTAGTCCTTTGACTAGAGTTAACTAATTTGGCAATACTGATTTTCCCTGTTATGAATTCGTGGTTTTATTCGGAATGGGATGATCCCTGGAAGAGCGTAAGATTCTCTATCGACAGTCTCTATTTCCAACTGATAACAAAATTAAATTGAAATATAGATATTTGAACAAAATCGATTGTGATCTAAGTAAATCATTTAAAACATTACATTTCTAAAATTTTAATCTTCAGATTGGTTGTTTTTCTTTAGCAACATATCAACAACACTGTGGGTTATTTAATGCCGAAATCTAAATATCTTGTACGCAATTGTATTTTTTCTTTGGCAATAATAATGGTTTTAGTGATACAAGTTTTAATAATTAACCCATCGATAGGGGAGAATAGGTTGGTTGATACCTTTCCTAATTGGAACTCAGCTCTGCCATTAACCATTCTGGACCATTATCAATTACTCCACCTGCACATCGAAGCGTATAGCATGTGGTATTCCCAAGTGATCACCCATCTAGGTACTCGCATCGCTCGATGTTGCTTAACTTCGGTGGTCGTACGAGAACCGGTGTTTCAACGTGATATGACCGTAAACTTTACTCTTTAAGAATACAATACTATTTCTTCGATCATTTTAAACCGCATTAAATCTCTAATAATTAATAAGTGGTTGTTTTTTTTTTATTGTGGTATCTACAGATGAAAGTTCTGTCAGTTTATCGTTTGAATCTCATCATTGTCGCTTCTTGAAGATGTTGGCCTGAGGAGACCTGTGGCAACGTTCTGAAGCGTTTACATTAAAAGTTTATTTATACGTTCGTGTGAGTATAAGAATTGGGAGGGAAATGCGTTGCATCCATATATTTGCAAAGAACAGCATTTTAAAAAGTGTCAAACAAATTACGTTTCAAACTTTTTACTCTTGTATTTGATATTTTTTTTTTGCTTTTTTTACATCTCTTTCTGAAGCCAGTATGAATAACCGTTCATTAAATTTGAAATCTCCAGAAAGAAAAAAAAATATTATTCCGATAACCTGTTTAATTTCCAAACCTTTTATTTTAGACATTTTCCCCTTGGGGTGGCAAATAAAAGAAAAAGAAATAGTTAAGAAGTAAAGAGTAAATTATATACCTTGGGAAAATCATTTAATGATAATTTGCATATTTTGATGGAAAAGTTAAACGAGGTTGCTCGTGAGATATTGGTTAAGAATGAACCACTTTGATATTCAGGATTGTCCTTTATCCTATATTACTTTACAAGGAAGACTTATGAAAACGTGTTTTTCTTTTCTTCTTGTACAGATTTCAAATGGCAATCCAATTTTCCCAATGTCATTCCTGGCAGGATTTTCACATTAAAAAAAGATCCTGGACAAACAGTTGCAACGATGTCTAATATTAAGACCACAGTATCAGAAAAGTGATGCCCTTATAGAATTTCAAATTGAAAATGAAACCAGTGTCTTCTTGGTGGTTAAGATGTTTCAAATTTGTCGTCGCTACTCACATACACAGACACACACACACACACACATATGTAAATATATAAATATATGAATTACACATAAAGTGCTGGTGTTATTGAAACAGTGTTCGATGTTATATAACAGAGCTATAAAGTATCTATTTTAATCAATATACATATATTTTTATAATTAAATTTATAAATTTAGTTTAAGTTTTGAAACATGGAAATGTTCTGTGTCGCGATGGAATCATATTTTTAAAAAGAAAATAATTATAAAGGCGGGCATTTGCGTGTAAATGAATATAACAGAACCGACAAGAATTCGGCTCTCTGATTTACAATTCCGAGACGTTATACATTGCACTTGTCGCTCATCCCAGCTTACAGCAACAGGTATTCTTCCTCAAGCGGCCACCCATCTAGATACTGACTTGGCTCGATATTACTTAACTTCGGTGATAGTACGAGAACGTCTTTCAACGTGATATGGCCGCAAGCCCTTTCGATTTATAGTTTATTGATTCAACACCCGTTCTTCATACCTGACTTCCATGATCAATATTTCATTGATTGCTTTGTATAGTTCTCTTCAAATAGCCGAGTCAACACAAATTCTTAATCCAAATACATCTTCTAGAGGAGGCACGGTGGAGTAATGGATTGAGGAATCGGAGAGACGAGTTCGAATTCCAGTTGAATCCATTACATTCACTTACGTGCATTAATACATTTCATTGGGAAAGGTATGAATCCCCTTCTTCCCCGCTTCCTCAGCTATCGGTAAATAGCAGGACAGACCGGATTCTATAGCCTTGGATGGCAACTGGCAGAAAGAAATGGCAATCTACTGCGGGAAAAAATCTGCCTAGTCAGACATGTATCGACATATATATGATCGCCTAAGGGTGTATCACGCATGGCACATTTCTTTTCACATGAACTCTATGAGTATTAATTCCTTCGTTCTTTCATCCAAACTGATCGATTCTTCTCTTATCCTGTTTAGAAAGGGTACTGGATACATCCACAGAAAAAGAAGTCCATATAGCTGAAACCAGGATAACACACTGTATACCTACTTTTGCAGCCCCTTTATAACAACTAATCTCCAGGAAATGTCAAACTAAACCCTTCATTTAATCTCCGGGACAGAGTGTTGTCATTCTGCCGTCCATGCCTAAGGATATCTCGTATTATTCTTAGTTAGTTCTTCTCAGATATTACTCACTCTGTTCCCAATGCATCTAAGTCTGCACTACTCAGCCTAGGGATTGAACTCACAATTACTATATCACTGAATTCACGAACCTTGATGCTTGAATCCACGAGGCTAGTGTTCTGAGAACAAACTACCTAATAGTTTAAATAAACGGTTCATTTCGAAATTCGCGGAAAGTTATCAGGATGGACGAGCACCTATAGGAGGTCAGAGGGCACAAAGGCCAAAACTGTGTGACAATAACAACAAATATAAAGTCAACAGACCGACTTACCTTTGTTCACCGTCAGCTTTGCATAGATCTTGATTCATTCCAATATCCTGGCTAAAATACTTAAGAACGAGAGTAAACCTTTATTCCTGTTTCGTATTGGGTTTCCACTTTCTTCTAAAGTACTGCCATTCTCTTTCACTCTCAGTAGCGTCCCTTGAGTCTTAGTGACATTATCGCCTTGCTTGAAGTGAACGGATTAACAAGAAACTGAACTTTATATAGTCAAATGTAATTTTCTAAAAGTTTTGAGCAAAAAACATGTCTCGACTTCTTAAGCTGATAAATGGTTTCCTTTATAGATATAAAAGCTGATAAAACTGGTATAAAAAAAACTGACAGAAATGATATAATAACTGATCAAAACTGATGTAACCTGATAAGAGGTTTCCTTTTTAGATATAAAAGTCGATAAAAACATATCAAAAGCTGATAAAACCGATAAAAACTGATATAACCTGATAAAAGGTATCCTTTTTATATATATACATGCTGATAAAAACTGATATAAGCGGATAAAAGTTGATAAAATTGATAAAAATCTAATAAAAGCTGATAAAAACTGGCATAAGCTAATAAAAGGTTTCCTTTCTAGATATAAAATATCTGTTAGATATGATGTAATTTTATGTGAAATGCAATAGATTAAGTTATCTGCATAATAGAATTGAAATCAATCGATCAAATACTGAATAAAATATCAAAACCATTCCTTGTTCAGAGATATAGTTAGCAGAAGAAAAATGAATAATGTATAAATAAAAAAGGCGTCGCATTAGTTATGCTTTATTTATGAAGCTACCGACGTTTTCAAAAGCAAAATTAAGAAAATATAAGCGTTTTTTTCCATGTACAGTATACGATAAATAAATTTATTTAAGGAGTGACTTTGTTTTTCGCATAGAGAATCGTGTATTTTTTTCAATGTTGGCATGATCTACTATTTCTTTCATACAGAAATTTATTGGAAATGGGCTATCTTCTCTATCGAGATGAAGTGATACGGTAAAAGGAAGTCGATTTATGGATCTATTCGGCCAAAATAATTGTTAAACATCTTGCATCAACACATTGCTTGAATAGGCCGCTAAGACTTTATTCTTCGTGTCAATGAAACGAAAGGTATGAACCATTGCGTCAAAAAGCGAATATCTTAGGGAAAAATATATTTAGAATGCGAACTTGAAGCATTGTCAATAATCTTTTCATGTTTCATTCTGTGTATTTCTTTAACTTTTTTCTTTAAGGCAGGAATTATTGTCGTCGCTTATTGACATTAGTTCTTTTTTTATAACGGTTACAACCGGGCTAATAACAATAACACTTTTAGAATCAACCGTGCGTTTCCACACTCTTGAGTTACAGTGTATATTCTTATTTTTTCTCTAACTAGTACAATCTCTTTGTAAGAATATCTAGGATTGTCGTCTTTATCTTGAGCGGTAAAAAGTATGAATTTTGCTTTATGGGTACACTACTGTTAATACAAACAGAATCAGTGAGGCACTAGATAATAAATACATCACATGGACGATTCCCTTAGATATATAAAAGGTCTTTGACAATGTGTGTTCTGGGAAATGAACTGGCTTGTAATATCAATACCGCCAATTCAATACCCACAAAATCAAACTAGTAACTTACTCTTCAGATTTAATAGATTTCAAAAGCGTCTACGCCTGATGTAATATTCTCCAGACTACGACCCGTTTCGTAAAGACGAAACCTTGTAAGCCTCTTGCCAATCTATCGCTATTTGCACGGCAAATGTTCTAACTAGTCACTTTCCTTAGATCCACCAGTTCCCAGCTTCATAGCTAAGACCCACCATGCCATAGACACCTGAAGAAACCATCTTCCTTCCCTTCCCATTCTATAAGTAAGACAGAAGTTCCACTCGGACGTCTTCTTTCCAAGTACTGCTATTTTGTGGAACGAGAGGATGCTTCGCTAATGACTACAATTTTAATCTCTTCAATTCTAGGGTTAGCCGTTATCTTCCCTACTTAGTCATAAACTGCAATTCTTACTTCCTCTTCCTCTTCCCCCTCCTCCTCCTCTTACGTGCAACAACCTCAAGCTTGAGTATCCCTTAATGAACATCAGTAAAAAAAAAAAAAGAAATTATTAAGAAACGTGCAAATTTCGTTAGAAATAAATAAGAGTGTTGATCTGTTGTGTAATATCATTTATCCTATATGGCATTGAATGTAGAAAAATTTCTTCAAAGATGAAGAGGATACTTGAAGAAACAGAGATGTGGTTCTAAAATTAAATTTTGTAAGTACTATGGTTAGAACATTGGAGCAACGTGTAAATTATAAGAAAAATGGAAGCAAAATACACACTAGAATCAGAAAAGAGTAGTTGACGAAAGATGACTAGTAGAAAGATGGCGAGGAGAATTAGACATTCTCAGGACATACTGAAAGTGAGTGGGACAGTGTGAAACAGCTAGCAAATGGATGGGAGAACAGGAAGTAAATAGTAAAAAGAACAGACATTACTCAGAGCTACGAATAACGTTATTCGTAGCTCCGAGTAATGTTGAGACATCAAGAAGATATATAGGGTTTTCCTGAAGAAAGAACACTTCGTTTAATAAATTCATTTCGTTTTGCCTTGAGATAGTCCATATCGGACGAAACGCGTCGGCAACTATTACAGTTTTCCTATTGTCTTTTACATTTATATACGTAATCGAGAGTATTAAAGCAATTTAAATATTTTAAAATCTGAAATTTGCATTGTACGAATACTTCTTTCACCCATTAAAATAGATAAATGTGATTTATTTCTATTAAATCAAATTCCTTTCTGTTTTCTTTTCAGATTTAGCTATTATATATTTGTGTACAGTTAATTATATGAAAAGTATGTTCATTCATTAATTGGAAATACAATAAATTAAACCTTTGTATGTGTACGAATATTTGTCCCCCGCCACTGTATATATACATGCACGCTAGATAAAATACCAAAGCAAGTGAATAAACAATTAATATTTATTTGATAATTCCTTTATTTTCATTTTTAACTTAAAGACATTTAAGATTCATTATCCACGTAAGAATCATATAGAAAAATGTGTCGACTTATCACCTCAGAATATTATGGAAGTATGCTATAATTTTCAGTCATGTGTGAAACGAAGTCATGCGATCAAACGCCACCCATTGAAAAACACTTCGAACATTTGTTCCAACTCAATATATATATACATATATATTCACTCTCGCGTGGTCATGTGTGACGTCACGAGCTACGACGCCTTTTTCGTTTCCTTGGCTCGTAAATAAGAGTTTGTCGTTACTTTGAGCTTATTCGAACAGCAACAGTGGTTTTATTATTTATTATTGTGGTTTCGTATACGTGTTGTGTGATTTATTAAAATTGTCATCTTTGATAATGGCTATGTAAGGCGAAAGCTTAGATTGGATTCAAACATGTGTCAATATGGTGTTTTCCTTTTGTCTTTCAACGATAATGTGATTAAGTTTATCAGACAATACGAAATGAACTTACTTAAAATAAATAGACAAAACTTGTCTATATTATTTAATGAAACATGCATTAATATATATATATATATATATATATATATATATATATTCACGTAAGATAACTTGAATGCTTCGGATTTTTCTAAAGAAAATAAACAGAATATTTATTTCATATATGTATATATGTGTATGTATGAGAATATATTTCATTAGATATTTCATTAGATATTCACCTATGTATATATATACGTGTCATATATGTGTGTGTGTATATATGCTGAGATCTAAAAACATTCCCTGGATATTAACTGTGGATATGTAGAAATACATACATACATACATATATACATACATACATACATACACACATACATGTTGCTGCCCGCGTCTACTGATATATATCATTAATTAGATAACTATCAAACGTCTGTTTTTGTCTTGAACAGATGGTCACATTTATAATTAAGTATATTTTTCAACAGCTGAATATGAAGAAAAACCGTCTTGAATTTCAACTAATAAATTTTTTGATTGATGCATGTTCCTTTTCTGCGTAGAGTCAATTTTGGGGTGGGTGCTTCCATATATTCAAGGGTGGTCGAGTCCAGCAAGAGAAATTTAATTACTATACGCTTCAACTGTGATTTTTGATAAAACTATCAATCGTACTTTTCTTGATATTACATTTATTTACACTTTGTAAAACATTTTATCTTTATGGTGTCCTTGTTTATAGTGTCCTTGTTTATAGTGTCCTTGTTTACTTAACTGATTACGTTCTATAACTGGTGGACTTTCCTCTATGGTACCTAGACTTTATGAATGTAAGTGCAGGTCTAGATTAACGGTAAGGTCACATCATTTTATAGTTGAAATGGCTAGATGTAACCGTAAGTTCTATGCTAACAGTTTCCTCTCACTTCTCGCCTGTGGAACTTTCGGTTTATTACTTCCCAGTCAACTTTGATCTTCAAAGATTTATGTGTATGTCAATCGTTATCTTCTGTCTTTTTAATTTATCTTTTATTCTTCTCTCTCTTTAATAGTGTTTTTTCCTCATGGTCTCTAACATTCAATAACCCTTTGCATCTTAGTGGCTGTATTGCCTTGATTGGCGTGAAATGACTTAAAAAAGCTTGTCACTGTGCAGTAATAACAATTAATGTATTAACCTAATTACTAATCATACGTGGAAATTAAGAATAAATTTGGAGTACCCTAATCAACCTTATTTTTTGCAGTCCAATTGAAACGTCTTCTACATGCCGTGCCCCTTCAGAACATAGCTTTCACATGGTTCTCCACAATTTCTTGCCCTTTATTTATAATTTATTAAGAGCTACTCATAATAAATTTTGTCTTTTTGTTATCTCTCCTAAAAATTGTTCCGTCATCCATTTACTCAAGCTCTCTAGGTAAGTTATGCGTTGTCTTCCACTGTCTCTCTTGCTTTCAATCTCTTTTGTGGCCATCAAGTTTTCCAAACCCTATTTCCTCATTAAGTGCCCTAGAAATATCCACTGTCTTTTATTGATGTTAAGTGTAAGTATACTTTTTGTTTACATCTTTTCTGAAACTACGTCGTTGCTCACATGGTCACTGCCATATAGGACTAATATTACATAACAGTTCACTCTGCGTTGTTTCTGCCAAGTGTTTTCTGTTTCTTAATACGAGGGTCATTCAATAAATAAGGGGAATTTTTTTATATAAGGACTTCTAATACAGATAGAAGCTTACTTTTTTATTTTTTGTTTTACTTCTTTTTTACATGGATTTAATTTCTTTTTCAGATTAAAAAAACTTTCAGAGTTTTGGCGATTAACAAAGATGGCCGACCAAGAAGTGTGCTCCAGGATTGAACAGCGGTCAGTTATCAAGTTTTTGGTTGCTGAAGGATGCAAACCAGTTGAAATTCATAGGAGAATGTCAACTGAGTATGGTGCCACATGTTTCAGCCAAACAAATGTCTGCAAGTGGGCTAAATTGTTTAAAGAAGGATGGAGCAGTGTTGAGGATGAAGACAGGCCTGGGAGGCCTACAGAAGTGAAGTCTTCTGAGGTGATCGAATCAGTCAATGACCTCATTCAGTCTGACAGAAGGGTGATAGTGGATGACATTGCAAGGACTTTGAGCTTATCTGTTGGGACAGCACACAAGGTCATCTGCCGGTGGGTGCCAAAGATGCTTACTGCAGAGCACAAACAGCACAGCAGCCTAAATGGTGCAGACCATCAACGAGCTGGGGTGGGAACTGCTCTCTCATCCCCCTTACAGCCCAGACCTTGCCCCTTCAGACTTTCACCTGTTTGGTCCCTTGAAAGCGTTCACGAGAGGCACGAAGTTTAAAAGTGACGATGAAGTGAAAAATGTTGTGAGGGACTGGCTGAGACATCAGTCCAAAGATTTTTACACTGAGGGAATATGGAAGCTTGTGCACAGATGGGAAAAGTGTGTGACAGTGCTGGAGGCTACGTCGTAAAAATTTATAAAAAAGTAAGTTTCTATCTGTATTAGAAGTCCTTATACCGAAAAATCAACCTTATTTATTGAATAACCATCGTACTTTGCTTAGTTTTCTGAGAAGCCATCTTTCGCTATACCAGTGCGCTTTCGGGTTTTAGTGATGTCTTTCTTGTTGTGTATTGAAACATTTCCAAGTGACTGAAAGGGTAATTAATAGATTAAAGGAAAATGATGTACTTCATGACAACGCAAGGCCGCAGCATACAGCAAGAATAACACAGGAAAAATTTTAGAACTCGGTTGTCTGTTCAGTCCTAATCTCTATATTGCGCCAATTGATTATTACATTTCCCGATCGATACAAAATGCTTTCACGAGAAAATGGAAACCATAAAAGCATATACAATGGACAAGATTTGAATGCAATCTCGAAATGGGACATACTAAGAGAAGCTTTAGTAACAGGAGCTATCGATATCATCTAAAAAAAAATAGAAAAAGAAGAAAAGAATGGATGAATAGGAGACAAAAACAATGCCAATATACGGCACAGAATACGGGATTCTGCACAAAGAAATTATGAAAAAGTAGAAATGGACTAAGGATGAATTACTCAACGAAAAATGCTCAAAAATATGTTAAATGCGTTAGCGCAAAGTGAAAAAAACAGAATCGAAAAAATATATGAACACGGCATGTATAATTCACTTTATGTGTCGATATCCATCACAATATCGACATTTCCAGATGTTGTTTCAGTTCTATCTAAAAAATAGTTTTTCATCAACATTTATAAAATCTATTTTCTTTACTCTGAGTATTTGCCTATTAAGAAATAAAAAAAATCTTTTAAACCTTCACATTCTTCTGCTTCTTTTTGTGCCGTGTCCCTTCAGGACGCAGTCGATCATAGTTCTCCATAATTTCCTGTCCTTCGTAGCTCTTAATATATTTTGGCCTTTTTTTATTTCTCTTAAACCTTGTTCCGCCATCTATTTACTCAAGCTCACTAAGTATGTTATGCATTGTTCCAAAGACTTTTTGGAACTGCTTAACAAGCTTGACATATTTGGGAAGTATATTAGAATAATCAAAAAACTATATTGACAGCAAACCGCCTGCATACGAATAGAAAGTTGGTTCAGCGTATATACAAAAATAAAAAGGGGTGTATGAGGATATGTATTCTGACCGGACATACAATCTATACAGATCCGAGAGAATTAGTAATCTTGCCAGGATTCATTGTTGGCTACAAAACATCTATTATAGAAGGTAGTGAAGGAAAGCGAAAAGAAGAAGGCAGAGTGCATGGTTGTTAGCAAAAGGATGAGCTCAAAATGCAGATTGCAAATAAAACAAGTACAAAAATGTAAATATCTGGGAATTATTTTAATAGAAGACGGAAAGTGCGACAGTGAAATCCGTAGGCGCATCGGGATAGCGAAAGTGAAATGTGCAGATGATGCAGTGGCGATGGTAGACATAGAATGGAAATACAAGAAATCCTACAGAAGTTACTGAAAGAAAGCTAGAAGAAAGGACTAAGTGTCAATTGCAAATGTTTACTTGTTATCAAAAGGGACAGCCCAACATGCAAATTACAAATTGGAAATGACGAAATCAAACAAGGACAAATTAAATATCAGAAAAGTGTTTTAACCGAGGACGGAAAGTGCGACACTGAAATCCGAAAATCCATTGAAATAGACATTCCAAAGGCTAAGCAGAGTATGAAGAAATTGTCTTATTAGTTGATGCAAGGCAGGATCGCTATATTTTTGTCAAAGCAAAAATAAATATTTTAGCTGGATTGTTATTGCGCATGTGTTTGTCGATTACTAATAACCTAATGTCATCAATAGACATATTCTTGTAATACTCTTCAAGTGAGTGTAAAAAACGTTTTCATGTGAGGTCATTAATATGATTAGTCCAAGTATTAAGAAAGAGAAAAATCTCGTTAATAGTGCTGAACTCTTATGTAATATCAGTCCTTCGATAAAAGAGTGAATAATGGACAATCTCCCCACAATTTAAGAAGAGACTTGAGACAACAGAAATACCATGGGCAAAACATGTCAGTAACAAGGAAATTTTAAGGAAAATAGAAACAAAAAGGACACTTATACTTCGAATCAAAAGTAGACAATTGAAATTTCTAGGTTATATAATGAGGAAATGGGGCTTGGAGAATTTGACACTCACAAGACATACTGACGGCAAGAAGAATGCATGGAGTCACATGCATAATAAGCTTGTGTAAATGGCTGGTAGAATAGGAATTAGGAGAGATGGAGAAAAGACAAATTTTTCTAGGGGCTACAAAGAACAAGAAGTTGTGGAGAGCCTTGATCGCCGACATTCTGAAGTGACACAGCGCATAGTAGAATTTTAGATACTGCATCACAGATTTTTGTTTCTCTTGAAGTTTCTTTTTCTTTCTAAGCTTTCTAATTATCTCATTGATCTCTTATATATCAATCACACATTATGTGACCTATAGGGTGCGATGGGTAAATTGTCGCCATTTTATATTTTTAATTCGGCACATATGCGTTGTTTGCTTTTGATTATGTCGACTGCATAGTATGATAGGGGAACAGTCTGTAAGATAAAAGCAAATGGCACAATTCACTCTGCTAGAAATTTTGGAAATGATATACTGTAATTCCTGGTATTTGCACCGGAAGCTCCACTACGAATATTTCAGAGTGTTTGGGTGTCAATGTGAGGACAGTGCAGTGGATTGGGAAAGAGTCTGATGAGTCTAATGGTGATTACAAGGTTACGGCAGCTCAGAAATCTCGCTCATTGTTATGATAAGAAAAGAACTCCCGAGTAGGAGGCCTACATCAAGTGTCTTGAGGAGGAGGTAGTGTTGCCCTGGGTCAAGAGGGTGGCTCCTGGAAGACCACTGGTCTGGCAACAGGAATGTTCACCATGCCATACAAGTAGGAGAAACCAGTCATGACTGTTAGGTAATTTCTTCGACCACATTCACCCCTTATATCTGGCCAACTAACTTCCTAGACTGCACCACGCTTGTTAATTATGTGTGGGACGCATTTTAGCGAGAAACAAAAGTCCTTGTAACACTAAAGATGAACTGAAGGCAATGATTATGGCAGCATTCACCATTTTAAACAAGGAGAGTTGCAGGAAATTCCGAAGTCGTCTGGAAGCCATGGTTGAAGCCAATAGCGATTTTATTGAATAAATTTACTCTTTACTAATTCAAGATATTTTTGTGCAATTTTGGTAAATAATTCTGTCACAATGAGATGTCAGTGTTATTTTCATGTCTGCTTCATTTAGACGACGATTTAGCCATCGTACCCTGTATGAAGAGAAAGCAAGCTGAATGCTTAACAAAAATTCTGAGCAAAAGTGTACTTTAAATAAAAGCAGTATTGTGTGATATGTTCTTACAGGAGAAATTGTAGAAAGAGGCTATAAGCCTCATTCTCCTCTGTTCTTCACTAATTCATTAGATTCGCCAGTAAAATATTAAGACAATTAAATAACAACACATAGGATCCAAGCTAAAATTTAGACAAAGATGACTTATTTTGACAAGCCATCTCTATAGCCAGAAAAATCATCATTACTACTATGTATAAATATACAGATATATATAGAAACTATAAATCTATTGATTTGAACCCAAATGTTAATATCGTTGCGGAAAAATTTCAAGGTAGCAGAAGTGGAATGTTTTTTTTATAAATATGTATTTGACATTATTCTTGAAAATCAAGAATGGCATTTTTTAAAAAAGTAGATGAATACTTCATTTTTCAAATTTACAAACTATCCATTTCTTTTTTTGTCTGTCCTAAACAGGGAAATTACTGAATTATAAACATGCATTTTGGAATTTCCATATACATTTGAAATAATAATGGCAGCTAATTTCAGATTTTTATTAGACATCCCATCAAAAGAAAATTTCAACGTTGGATCAGAATCAGAATTTCTGGAAAAACCATCAGAATGAAGAACTTTAACGAAAGGATTTAGTAATATCGATAAATGTACATGAATATAGAAATTATTTGTAAAACAATAACCTTTATTAAAAGCAAAATAAGAAAATAGTCATTCCAAAAGAAACTGAAATAAATTTATTTGTATTTTAGAGTACAGAATTCTGAGTATACGGATCAAGGAAAAATAATTATCTCTCATTTTTTTCACAATTTACAACAAGCAGGAACATTTATTTAGAGAGATGAAAATGCATGTTCTGAAAATCAGTATTTAACCTAGATCCTTCACCTAGATTCAAACGCCAACTTCTGACAACTGAAGCAGACTTTCTACTACGTTAATTCTTAATTTAAACAAGGTATTTGTAGCTTTAAGCGGCACACATGTTGCAACAGAAAGAAAGAATCTAGGCTATGAGGGGCAGATGCAAGGTGGTTACAAGAAGTGAAAGAAAAGCAAAAGATTTTAGATGGATCTTTGTACGCCATAAATTTCTAGTCTCTTTCTGATTGTAAGTACATTTTTGCTCCAATTCTCCTTAAGACTTCCTCGCTTCTCACATGCTCTGTTCATAGCATTCTCATTTCGTAACCTTTACTTGCTATTCTGCTCTAATACGTGTCATTAGATAAACCCACTCAGAGTAATGTAGATATTATTAATATGCGTTATTGATTTAATGAGCATATTCATGCACTGATTATTAAGAGGGTGAAAGAAGCTTGTATGACACCAGTCTTCCATCAGAGATGCTAATCTCAGCCTTAAAAATCAGCGTTTAAAATACTTACATTTTGCATGGAATCGGACACCAAATACTGGTGCCAACGAGAAATACGCAATTATTTCAATAATTTTGCAAGGTCCTACGTGGATATACGTGCAGATTAAGATAGATAGATAGATAGATAGATAGATAGATAGATAGATAGATAGATAGATAGATAGATAGATAGATAGGAACTAGCATAAACAGATAGATAGTTACTTTCTCACCGCTGTAACGTGGCTTCCCACTGTCTTTTCTACAAATATTCTCATAAGAATTGTTCTGACGCGCTTTCCTCCTTGGTGACTCGACGGCATGAATTTAAGCGTACTATAACATCGGCTACTATGTCTTACCGTTTTACTGTGGAAATATCTAGATGCAACCGTATGTTGTAATCTAATAGTTTCTTTTCTGGCACTTTTCGACTGAGGAACTCTCCTCCAGCTCCCTCCTAACTTGCCATCTACGTATTTCAAAATTTTAAATGCAACAGCATTCGCAATCTTCTACTTTCCTGAAAACGGTTATTCTATTTTCCTTTCTCCTCACTAATGTCTTCTCATTATCTTTCACTTTCAGTAACTGCTTGTGTCTTAGTGACATTATCGCCTTGCTTGAGTTGAAATGAGTAAAAACAAAAAAATACCTTATATGCTGGTGTATGATACTACTTAATATATAGGGCGACCCCTGCTTTTCATTGTGAAAAAGTTGATGTTTTTCATAAAGCTGGTGTATAATGCGACCCTGTTTTTGAGCAATATTTGTAGGCCTACCCTAGTCAAATATTGCAGTACTGGTCATCACCCTGGACATATTTTATAGCAAATAAATGATGCTCATTCTTTTTTGTAGAAATAATACCAGTGAATGTAAAGAATATAATAAATAAAAAAAAAACATAAAAAGAGAGGAAGACAGAATAAGGAACACAACTGAAAATATTCAGTATAGATACGTATCAAACAACATGGATATCGTTGGAAAAGCAATAACTCAGCGATGTAAACACGTGCAAACGAAGAGTAACGCAATTTGGACAAAGGAAAAAATGTTAATTCTTAATTTAAACAAGGTATTTGTAGTTTTAAGCGGCACACATGTTGCAACAGAAAGAAAGAATCTAGGCTATGAGGGGCAGACTCTTTAGCTAGGTTAGCAAAATGTATCGTGAGAATGTAGGCCTACCAGGTAGGATACGGTCACCAAATTCTAACCCCACCAAAAAACATTTACCTGCTCATAAAATGCTCGCAATATATTCAAGGTATACGGTATGTTACGATGGGATGAATTTTAAGATTTAGGAACATTTATTTAGATAGATGGAAATGCATGTTCTGAATATCAGTATTTAACATAGATCCTTCACCTAAATTCAAACGCCAACTTCTGACAACTGAAGCAGACTTTCTACTACGTTTGCCAACAAACAAGTCAATCGATGTTTAGATAAATCAATAGATACATGGAAACTTACAAAGACCGGGAGATTCTGGGAAAGATTATGTATTTGTACATACAAAACACACAAAGTTGTTTAATTTTTTCCATATTTGCACAAATACGTAGGCGTAAGTCAAATAACGTATTTACATTTTCCAATCCTTTGTTAGGTTACACTTTACAATTATTCTCGTCATTCCTGTCGATGTGTCTGCATGTGGTGTTTGCAAACACTGCAAACCAACAAAAGATGCTAATACATGCATACAGACCGATTAATCACAGACATTTCCAATTAGTTACATTAGGGAATGATTGTCTCATGCTTTCACTATATTTATTTTTTACTACTTACCATTTCTAACAGCTATCTATGTGAATATATATAACTGTCTATATTTCTGAGATGAGGTATTATGTACACTATTTACATTATTCGGACTGTTATCCTCATCTTTGTCGCCATATTTATTGCAACGTTCCGGCCGTTGTACGCTCCGACTTTTTTCAGGTGGTTGGAATGTCAAACTGAACCCTTTATTTCGCTCACTGGGATAAACTGTTCTAGTTCCACGTGCCATGTCTAATGGATGTCAGTTATCAGTTATCTCCTGTTAACTCCCCTCTCCAAGAGCTCCACCGTCTTAACCAGGCATTGAACTCAAACTATTTGGGATCCTGTCATTGGATCTAAGTAACGCCTTTATCCACTGTGCCATGCGTCCTTGAGGACATCTGTGTATGAATTTTTGAATATTATAAACCTAATGTTTTCAGCAACCTTTTTACCAGTGCTCATATTGCAATTTTTGCTGTTATCATTTCATAATTTTACCAGAGCTCATATTGCAATTTTTGTTGTTATTGCTTTTCTCTGGCACTCCTTATTACCGATTCCCATATTGTATTCATTTCTATGCTTGGTGGCTCAGCAGATTTTCTGTGGCATAGCATATATGCTGATTCTTTAAGTCTACAAATTTTCCAATGATGTTCTTTGTCTATGATCTCAACCTGATCCACAGAGGGCGGTGAACTCCCTTTTCTCTTCATATGTGGTCAGACACGCCTGATTTTTCCACTTCCCCTCGTGTTACGGCTTTTGGTGTTCTTGAAGCCTTACCCTAAGAGGGGGCTGTTTCCCCTTTATACTTCTTTCCGCAGTTGCATAGGATAGCGTACACACAGTCTTTAGTCATGTTCTCCTCTATGGGGTGTCTTACTCGGGAGAGATATCTGCAAAGTGTCGTCCAGCTTTTGAAGGTTGTCCTGATGTTATATGGACCGCAGATCTTTTGTATATTCTCTGATAACCCCTTCACATAAAGCAGGAAGACTGTTTTCTGAGTGTTGTATTTCCTCCTCCTCTTATAAATAAAGAGTTCAGTTCGACATTCCAACCACCTGAAGAAGGCCGGAGAGTACAACGGCCGAAATGTTGTAATAAATATGGCGACAAAGATCAAGACGATAGTCCGAATAATGTAAATAGTGAATATATATGAATATGGCATTTATACAAATACATGCAATTATAGATGTGCACTTCTGCCAGTGAGTAACTGAATAACAAATCGGAAAAGTGTATCATGCGTTCAATGGTAGACGAAAAATGAATATTAGTCAAACAATTAATAATTATCTCAAACTAGATGAACAAGTATTAATTATTCAAAAATAGTCAAACAAGTATTAATTATCCAATATTAGACGAACTATTATCAATCATCTAATACTAAACGAACAATTATTAATGGACTAACTATTAATATTTATGCAATACTAGATGAACAATTAATAATGATTACACAAACAATTATCAATTATTCAATACTTGTCGAAAAGTAATAATCATCCAAAACTAGACGAACATTTATTAATTATTCAATACTAGTCAAACAATAATTATACATTATTAGACGAAATATTCATAATTAATCAATACTAGACAAAGAATGAATAATTATCCAATGCTATAGAAACAATTATAATATTTTTCGAACAATTAATAATTATCCAATACTGGACGAAAGATTATAATACAAGACGAAAAATTAATAATTATCCAAAACTAGTCGAACAATTAATAATTTATTATCCAATCCTGACCTCTTCTTGGTAGATTTCTAATGCCTTAGCCCTACAAGATGTAGGCTATTAAATGTTTCTTCCTATTTTGTTTCATTATTTTTGTGATTTGCTATATTTTCTTGGGATAGATAGAATAGTAGTTTCTCGCTGACTTCTCCACGGTGTTAATTTCTTTTCTTATACTGGCTACCATCAAAGGTTAGAGAGCCCAGTTTACCCTACTATTTAACACATGGCAGGGGAGGAAAATAGATGGATTCGTGAGTTTCACAAGAGCATTTCTTTGAAAATGAACAGTACAAACTAAGCAGGAATTTGAACTTTTCGCACCAATAACCATTAAACTATTTTCAACGCCTTGGTTGATTAAAATCCGAAAAATCCATTGAAAGCGAATCGCAGAAAGAAAAATATTATCCGTTAATTACAATACTTTTGTTGTATGAAGTTAAATTTCTGTTGAACTTTATTTATGGCTTCTTTTGTTGCTCAACAACAAAACATTCAAAATAATCTATAAACTATTCTTCCAAGAGGAAAGTATTTCATTACAGTTTTAGGAAATATAATCCATGTATATCGTTTTAAAAATATTTGTTTACATCTTACTCAATGAATCTACATTGGGTTCATTTCCGTTTAATTAATTTGTTGCCCTGTATGTTTTATCAACTTAGTATCAGTTTAACACTAGAATACATCATTAACTTCGCTGTAGAGGAAGCAATAAATATCAACATTTATGATTTATATCACTAGTATACTTTCTGTTTTTCTTCCTTTCGACATCGACTATAAACCAAACCAGTAACTGATTGTCTATACAGGTTAACCTAAAAAGTCCTTGTCGTTTGGGATTTTTTAGAAAAAAAAGTATGCAGCAAATTTGATATATCGTTAGTCCTCAAAGCAAATCTCATCGGCATCCAGAACTTTTTGTCAATGTGCCTCCAGCTACGCAATAAGACTTTGAACTGTGGTACTGCACTCTATTTGAAAGTTGGAGTTTGGCATGATACATAATGACACAAAATAGTTTTTCCCAAAATCTTTACCATTTTTAAGGAAGACTGAAAATTAAGTTTAGGTTCAAAATCGCAGTGTTGCAATTTCATTCCAGTGATCAGCGAAAGCCTTATAAAATTATAATTTTCTGAAGGTTTACAACTTTTAAATGGACAAGATACATGGCACAAGCACATTATTGGTAAATCATTGTGCCATCAAATAAGACCTTCATTTGCTTCAAAGAGAAATTATACTGAATAATCTGCATTATGATGTAATATGTTATACAGTTCAATAGTTTTGGTGTGATTTTCAATAAACAATGCAAATTTAAAAAGAAAATTTTCTTACAATTTGTGCCCAGCAGTGTTATATACATATTTTCTATTTTTGTTTTTATTAATTATGGTTTAACAAATTAGCTAAAAAACCTTATTTATTGAGAAAACATTTTTTTTAATCTTTTACAATTATTTACAGCTTTACAGTAAAAAAAATCATATTTTGCTTGTGGGGATTCATAATTAGAATTCTTGTTTGAATATATTTTCATTCAATGTATCTAATACAAAACATATGAACTTTATCTGGACTTATTCTTGAAATTGTAAAATTTTGAAGTCTGTTTGTAAGCAAAAACCTGCAGAAATTAGGTATTTCTGTAGATGCTTAGATGCTAAAAGATTAGTAAAAACTATGAATTATTGGTAGCAGTATTTATCACATCAAAACCCAGCTTTCACACTGAGTGTAATTTTGATTTTCTTGAAAAAGTGAAAAACCAACCTGTTCTACTGCGCAATGCCATGGCGGTAAAAATCAGGTGTCATGGACGCAAAGATGTCTGTGTGCGCCTACTACAGGTCTACTTCATTTGCGAAGGATTTCCCACGAAGGCGGTTATCTGTTGGCGCATGGTCCGAAAAATAAGGTGGATGACACAGTGTTTCTCAGCCAAGTCGCTGCATCGTATCCCTGGCCACCCGCGTAACTGGTATTGTCATGGAGGAACAGTACACCCTTGCAATTAACAAATGTTGACTCCTTCCAACTGCTGCAAGATCCGCATAGTACACCACTTGTTGATTAGTCTACCAGATACAAAGTATGATCTTGCGTGGGTGTAGAGGTGGCCTTGTGGTGAGATACAAGGTCCCCTTGTGACAACTAATGTCTGGCATTCTTGGGAGTGTCAAACAGGACTCACCAACCCGATCAAATATGAGTGCATTGTGGTGCAGAGAAAGCAACGAAAAACAGGCTGTCACTCGTCGTTACTTGTTGGGTCCCAACAGCGTATGGGGTACCCACTTGATCAACTTGTTTGCCTTCCCTGTGCGATTCAGGGGAAGTGTGACTGTTTCATCAAAAACCCGAAAGTGTTCGGCAAGCTCATCACAGGTTGGTTGTCCTCTTCTATGGCCATCATTCAGGACCTGATAATCTAGGATTTATGGCCGGCAACTGCAAGGTTCATCATAAAGGGACAGAATTTCTAGCACATTCAATATATTCGTATTTGTATTCTAAATGTGCTGTTAATTTTTTGTTTTTCAATCATTTGTAAAGTCAAAGGTGGATACAAAATAGTATAACGTATTAGTCAAAGTATTGCGAAAGATGTATACTTAACTTTTAAACACATCCGAAATATGAATTTCTTTCATTATCATCTTTTGTTAAAATATTGCATTTTCTTCAAGAAATTAAATTATTACAAAGATAATTAGATATTGCATTTCCCACCAGAAATTAGATTTACTGAGGGCAGTTAAATATAAAGAAAACAAGAAACTGGAAAAATATACGGAAAATTTGCATGAACAATATCGGGGAAAATGCAGCAGCATTTTAATAATACATTCTTTATGTCGTTATTTTATTACTTGGGCATTTCGAGTCTCTAATTATTGTAGAAAATCCAGTTCACTGTCAACGTTCGTTTTTAAATTTATAATTCCAGCCTAGCTTCAAGAGATGAATATATATATATATATATATATATATATATATATATATATATATATATATCTTAAAATGTACTCTGCACAGCCATAGCTACACCCTCCTAAAGAAGATAACAGAATTAAGAATTGGAACCATCAAGAAGGAAACATCAATTAAAATATTCAAATCTATTGAGAAGTGATAAAGTATTGTTGTTACCTAATCTCAAGTGAAAGACGCCAGTTATTATTGATGTTAAAATGCAAAAAATATGTTAATATTCCTCTTAATGTGGCTACTGAATTATTATTTATTTCGGTTGATACTATTAAATGATCATTATTTGATGATTATTATTATTATTATTATTATTATTATTATGCTTGTTCCTCCCTTCGTTAGTTAGTACGACCGTTACGCCCTGCCAATACCTAAAGAATAAATGACTATTCCGTTTTAGTCTATATTTCTGAAATGAGGTATTGTAATTATTTATATTATTTACATTGTTCGGACTGTTGTCCTTATATTTATTGCCATGTTCACGACATTTCGGCCGTTGTGCGCTCCAGCCTTCTTCGGGTGATCAAGTCCTCAAGGACACATGGCCCAGTGGATAAAAGCATTGGTTGGATCCAGTAACTTAACCCAAAGAGTTGTGAGTTCAATACCTGGTTAAGGCAGTGGTGAACAAAATTTGGAAAGTTAAAGGGAGATAACTGAGACACCAGGAAGAGGCATGGCACGTGGGACGAGAACAATCTACCTCGGTGGAGGAAATAAAAAGTTTATTTCGAAATTCCAATCACCCAAAATAGGCCAGAGCGTACAACGGCCGAAATGTCGTGAACATGGTAATAATGATGAGTACTGCAGTCCGAACAATGTAAATAATGTAATAATAGTGTATTCCGTTTTTATTGCGTGGAAAGGCAAAAGACATCAAAGATGCTAATTGTTTTTAGTTAGAAAATGAAAGAAAGAAGAGAAGATAGAAGTCCTAAACTTCTCTTACAGTGTAATAGAAGAATTTGTCAATTTCTAATCTTTTCATTTGTACCTCCTGACTTCTTAAAATAACGACCAGCATTACATATTTATGCTTGTTATTGCAATATTTTGTTAAAGATGTTAAGTTTAAATATTTAACGATGCGGTATGGGAATTTCTACGGACATTTTATTGTTGCAGAATACGCCATGAGCTTATTCAATCCTTAACTGAAGAATTAAGATTCGTTAGAAATTTCAAATAGGAAAAGCGTCAAAATTTTACGGGTTAAAAATAGTTATTATTATTATTAATATTATTATTATTATTTCCTTGGGTTTTTGTTGTATACACATTTCCTTCTGCGTACCACCCAGAGACCTAAGGTCAGAGATGACTTCAACATCTTCCACTGATCAGTTTTTGAAAGAAAATATCAAAAAGCCTAAGATTAAACATATTTTACATAGATAAAGTTCATCGTAATGCATGAATTATACTTGTAAGTACAATCTTTTGTATTTTTTTAAGGCATGGACTATAGAGGATCTCTTTAATGAGTCTGTCAGAACATTTTGCAGTCAATCCGTAGGCTTCAAATACAACTGGAATTATTGATGTACTCATGTGCCACATTTTTTTAGATTTCCACTTCAACATCCTTGTAATTTGATAATATTTTGAAGATTTCAAAGATACATTACAATCTGTAGGGGCTGGCATGTCGAATATTATTATTATTATTATTATTATTATTATTTTTATTATTATTATTGAAAACTGAAAGATTACCAGTTCAAAACACCGGAAAACATCAAAATTCTGGCAGGACCACATTAGTCATCAACTAAATTTTGCTGCAAGTTCGAAAATACTGGACGACAACTATGAGCCAATTGCGCAAAAATATCCACATTTTAAAGAAATTTTCCCAACCGCCTACAGTTTCTTTCGAAAGTGTTGTAGATTCCGGGATGAATCCGATATCAATGAATAACAAACACCAGGAATGGATAAGGAAAATAAATGTATTAACGTAATAATACAAACTGGTAATACGGGTTAGTAGATCCAGGAATGCGGGTTAGTAGCAATTATCTATATACAGTTTTGTTATTGAAGTTTCGCAATATGACTCCTTACTGAGTCTACATGTTCGCTAACTGTGACTCTTGTGCTACCCTCCTCTATTACAGATTGTCCGGGTATTCACTGGTAGTAGTATATGTATACCTCGGGTGAGTCTATTTGTGTAAAAAGGGGAGAACCCTCAATACCCCCTCCTTAAATCCCTTTGGGAGGAGAGTTAATATCTTTTCCTTTCTCTTATGGTCGACAATTAGAGGCACTGTAAATTTTCTCTTCCTGCTAGTCCTTCCAATTTGTGTCTTCTTGTGGTCTTTGAATCTCAAAAACTTCAAAGATCGCCTCTATCGACTCGTCATTTTCTGCGGGTGACGAGCTTGGCTCTTCAACCCGTCTTTTTTGTATTTGGTCAATATGTTTTCTGTGGGTATATTTTTCGCCTTTTGTGTACATCACGTTTCCTAGTCTGTTAATTATTGTATTTGGTTCCTCATAAGCGATATTGTTACTGAAATAGACCCATTCTTGTTTAAATGATCTCTTGAGTACTGTAGGTGTATACCGGTTTTTATTTATTTTTTTCTTCGTCCTCTGAATAAATTAATCCTTTTTCGCTTCTTTTCTTATCTCTCGCAAGGTCACAGGTAGTTCCTTTACTGCTCTGTATAACTCTTTACTGTTTTCATCTGAAGTAGCAAATGGCGCGTTTCGCTTCTTTTTACATACTGGTTGGACATTTTCTTTCAATTCAATTCTAGCTGCACCCTTACAAAACGAGCTGATAAGTGGATCCCATACGTTGAACTTTTGCATACAGTCTGTACCCACTAGATTTTCTGTGTCTTTCATTGCGTATATCTTGAGTTTTTTTGTTTTCCCGTGAACTTTAACATTTACGATTATTTCTCCTTCGAATTTTATACGCTTTCCTGTCACCGACTTAGCAATTTTTTGTGTATGTAACATGGTTGGTCTGTTAAACTTTTTCCATGTCTGTAAGTTAATTGTCGTTAGATCGGAACCCGAGTCTAGTTGCAATTTTATCTTTTTATTTAAGATTTCAAGTTCCACATATTTCCTTCTGTTGGTATTGTCTTCGTCATGCATCCTAGTAGCTCTTATCCTACAAGTAGCTTTTCTGTTCCTACATTGGGATGCCTTGTGCCCCATTTTTCCACACACAAGACAGTTTTTATATTTAAAACAGCAATCCTTATTCCAGTGTAGTCCTCCACATCGATAACATGCAGATGGGAGGACTTATATTTGCTTCGATTTTCGTCATAATTGCCCTATATGTTGTACATTATTATAGAATTTTTGTTTTCTTTCCGAGGAGGGTGAAGAACATAAACTTTTGTTTAACTTACGTATATGTGATACTCATGGCTCCTCAATGTTCTTCGAGTCTTTCTTTATACTCAGGCATTTTTGGCAATCTTCTGATAATTGTTGTAGTGTTAGTCCAGGTTCATTTTGTAGTTTTGAAAGCATTCTTTTGCGCATTTCACTATATTTGCTGAGACTAACCCTTGAACAAAGATGAGACACTTGAAATTGTTTTGTGTTAATTCAGCCAACTTGAAGTCGTCGCAATGTTTATTCACGAATGCGGCAAACGTGGAATAGTCCTCATTTTCGCCCTTTCCTAGGTTAAGACATTTCCACCTCTTGTGAAAGAGTGGCGTTTTTGGACTGAACAACTCTGTAAGGCATGTAACTGCTTCGTCAAACGTTAATTCGTTCGTATTTTTGACAAAATGTAATCCACAAATTTTGTGTATTCATCAGTTCCTAATTTTCTGAGCAACAGACGTAGCTTATTTGCTTCTGTCCAGTTTTGACAATCGATGTTGTAGATGTCTTCATAACGTCTGAAACAATCCACAAATTTTTATCCTCTTCTAGGGAGTAATTGAATGGCTCTATCGTATTTCACACTGCGTCTTGGGAAAAAGTCGACTCTTTTTCGATATTTTGTTGTTTGTTACCCGCTACTTTTAATATTAGTTCCTGCGTTTGCAGTAATTGTTTTTGCCATTTTTCTTCCATTCTTTCCTGGAGTTGTAATTGCTGTTCATTTTGGTATTTTACAAGTTCTACTAAAATATTTTTAAAATCCTTCATGATAAAAGTCTTACGAAAAACTCGCTTTTCAGTATTTTAGTCCACATAATTCTTTTATCGCCAAGTTGTTGTGGGCACTGGCAAAAACGACAAAGAATATTGTTTTGTGTTAGTTCGAATACCTCGTCGTCAATTTGTTGTGGACAACGAGGGAGAATTTTGTTTCGTTTTCCTTCCCGTGTGAGTTCGAATTCCTCGTCGGCAATTTGTTGTGGATTCCGGGATGAATCCGATATGAATGAATAACAAACGTCCAGGAATGGATAAGGAAAATAAATGTATTAACGTAATAATACAAACTGGTAATACGGGTTAGCAGATCCAGGAATGCGGATTAGTAGCAATAATATATATACAGTATTGGTATTGAAATATCGCGGTATGACTCCTTACTGAGTCTACGTGCTCGCTAACTGTGACTATTGTGCTACCCTCCTCTATTACAGACTGTCCGGGTATTCACTGGTAGTAGTATATGTATACCTCGGGTGAGTCCATTTGTGTAAAAAGAGGAGACCCCCTCAATAGAAAGAAACATCAGACAAATTTTAACAAATGTAAGCGTCCACACTCAGGAAAACATTGGAACAATATTGGAGTTTCGGATCATTGTACTCCCGAAGAGGATAACCCTGTTCGTTGTGCAACATGAGTCAAGTTAATTCAGTCACAAATTCAAAGAGCAACATCACAATTTCCAGAGAGGGTAGCAATTGTACTGATTCCCATTTAAGATACTCCTCCCAATCTACTAAATATAACTTAATTTATCTGGTTTGGAAAACGGAAAATTTAAATAAATGTGACATCAACGGAGTATGCAGAACATTTTATTATAAAACTACTATAATATATAATAACGACAATCTTATTAAGGGGCATATTCTGAAAAATTATTCAGAATCTACCGAATCATTTTCACCCCATAAAATGCGGTAAAGTCAATAAAACGCAAAGGGTTACAGGGTGTGGAAGAATTAGGAACAGAAACATTAATAATGAGCGGAAAGCTTAAAGAGTAATCAGAAGGGCAATAGATAGCGATTGATATTATATTTAAATTTTTGAAGATTAAAGTTAACTGGAAAGCCTGGAGCCAGAACAGAGTTACACAAACTAGAAGTGCGAGAAAAGAAATTGTTAGGATAGAACTAACGGTTGCATCGAGTGAGCTAAACTTTAAATTGATGTGATCTCGATAGCAGTCCACTACTGTGCTTAAATTTAATACGTCTAGGTAACATAGCGAAGAGATCATCCGAACAATTACCATGAAAGTATTTATAGAAAAGACATAGGGAGGAAACCTTAATAAGAAAGTGACTGAAGCCGATCCTCCAGATCAGGACAAATAATATTGCTAATTCTGCTTTGGATTTTATCAAGGATCTCAAGACAAATAGCAGGAACACAGGGTCATATGTGGCAGCAATATTCTATGCATGGACGAATGGTAGACTTAGATACGTAAGATAGATTCTGGAGAGAAACTTGTCTCGCACGACACAGCGGACCAACTTTCTTAGCAGCTGACTGTGTGAGAATTGGTCAGAATCACACACAAAAAACTATATACAAGTCCAATAAGTCCAGTAGTCAAATCAATTCAACAATTATCTCCGTTCTTCAATCTAAAATACGCAACTACTCCTCAGAAACAAAACTCCTCTTAAAGGTGCTATTATGCACTTGACCGAGCCATCGCTCAAACAATGAGCGCCCAGAACCAGCCAATAAAAGAGGCTACAAATGATACCACCACTTCCGCCGACAGGAAGTGCTGCCCGATTCATCTTCAGTCCGAAGCTCGCCAATTCTCCAGATTACATTGCAAAACATACATGCTAGTCTGGCCCTTTTGGGTCACCGAGGTAAGTCTCCGCTATTCTACAATGGATTCAATATCGTCTTTTCTCTTCAATTCAGCTGAGAATGTTAGCTTGAGAAGGTGCAACGAATCATTTTCCTGCGGGTTAGGATCAGCCATGCTGATGAGAGACAGAGAGCGCTCTTTCAGACGATTAATAAAGAGAAGTTTTCTTTTGGATGCGTTAAAATTAATAAGCCACCTTTTACTTAGATAACAGCGGACTTGAGGTCGCTTTGAACATCAGCTGTCATTTTGACCTTCAGAATTGATTAGCCTTACTATCGAGGGAGAAGTAAATAGTTGTGTCATCAGCGTGAATACCAAGTTGAAAGTTGATGTCATCGGGAAGGTCATTAATGAAAATTAAAAACAGAGTAGCACCAAGGATGGAGTCTTGGTGTGGGGACACCAGCGTTAGTACGAAAAGATCAAGACGAGTGGCCGTTCAGGATAACCTTCATTTCATTATTTGATAGGAAACACTGGATCAGTTCAATAAAGTGTCCGGAGACACCGTAACTTTTTCAGCTGTCAAAGGTTTTCGAGATGTCCAATGCTATAGCCCGGTCTTCACCATTTTTATCTAGAGCATGATAAACTCTTTCTGCAATTATCGTCAGTACATGAGCAGTTGACCTGGAGAAACGAAAGCCATATTTCTTGTCTGAAAAAAAGACCCTGCGACTAGAGATTATGAACCAGTTTCCTACAAAGAGATAGAAGGATAAGGGGCGGACGATTTACCTGAGTTCTTAAAAAATGGAACAAGATATGATGACTTCCAGCAGACAGGAATGTAGGAGACAGCGAGGCATTTATTACACAATTTAAAAGAAACAGGAGCCACTTGTGGGAATTTAGGTTAGAGATGATAGCAGAAACGGTAAAAGGGTTTATATGCATATCACACAAAAGAAACTCAGTTCCTAGTGGGAAGTTAGGTAGTAATACTCCAGATGAGTCAAGAGTAGATTTTAAGGACTATTAGCGTGTAAAGCATTCAGCATTGTGAACTTGATGAGGGGAGGAATAGAGACCTTACACTGATTTAACACCGTAGTACAGAGCTGCCAGTAATCTAAGTAATGCTATGCGGTACTTCATTCTTTCGGCAACAGGTACTTAGCTCCTTAGAGGACTCATTTACATTTATTACGAACAGCAACGAATCGACGCCTTTTGTAACGGGAGCTGTCACGCTGGTATAGCTGAAAATAGTGGTTCCTGTGTACTAAAGTAGCCGTGCACACTGGTGTGAACCATGGGGAGGATTGAAGTTTCAATTGATATTTCCGAAAAGGACTGAAAGCGACAATCCCGGCTTTGACCGAAGAAGAAAACTCAGCGGCGCAATTCTCATTGTGGAGGTTAAAGATATCAATTCAAGGGGCATCACAAAGAAAATCACGGAGTGAGTCCCAATCAAAATGCTGGTAACGGAAAGAGGTTTTATGAATAGGGGGTTCCTGTTTAATACATGACTGGAACGAACAGTCATTAGATACCACATAGTGGTCCGATTTACCAAGAGTGCCGTGTTGCGAAACTCGGCAACGGCGAGGAGGTCAGAAATAAATCAAATAGTGGAGCCTGTTGTTCGGTTTGGCTAGGAAAACGATTTGAGTAAGGGAATGGAAAAACTTAATGTCTGAATAGTGGCACCTTTAGAATGTTTAAGTCAAGTGTTGTAATGAGGATTAAAGTCACCGAAGACAAAGATGTTCGTAGATGGATAGAGAGAAAGTGTCTTTTCTATATTCAGGTATTACGTCTAATATATTGTAGGAAGTGTGGAGCGATAAATGAAGAAGAGATCATTTCTCTTGTCTTAAATCGCGCTCTTCTTTTAACTGTTACGTCAATAATTTTGTTTATTATTATTAATTATTATTATTATTATTATTATTATTATTATTATTATTATTATTATTAATTATTATTATTAATTATTATTATTATTATTATTATTATTATTATTAATTATTATTATTATTATTATTATTATTATTATTATTAATTATTATTATTATTATTAATTATTATTATTATTATTATTAATTATTATTATTATTATTATTATTAATTATTATTATTATTATTATTATTATTATTAATTATTATTATTATTATTAATTATTATTATTATTATTATTATTAATTATTATTATTATTATTATTATTAATTATTATTATTATTATTATTATTATTATTATTATTATTGAGCCAGTTCAAAATTATCGGTTTTTGTATTAGGCGTATTTTGTAATTTAACAAGCAGTGTTCTGTAAATTGAACGGTAAAGAAGAATCAATAAAGTTCTAGTTTAAATTGTATAGTCAGTGTCTGTTTATTTAAAGGCGTAACTGAGTGGACTCCTGTAGATACGCGTGTCCAGAATAAGATCAGATCTCAGTTTACGAGAGAAACAGTCACTTTGCATAATAACCAAGTTTCTGGCAGAAAAAAATTCAACGTCATTGCGGATGGCAGATTTTAGTTGAAAACTGAACAAAGCATTGTTTAGAAAGACGAGTCCAGTGTTAATTTTAGATTTGGAAAATAAGTAGTTGAAACTGAATATGACGGCGCAAAGTGGTACGTTTCCACTTAATGGACAAAACAAGTGCATGTGACTTCTTATTAAGAGGAATATTAATTTGAATGCAGCGTAGGGCTAAACAGATTTCACTGGTGGAGTTCCACGGCAAGTCCAGATACGTATCCTAAAGTAACAACGCTATTAAATATTTTGGAATACATTTCCAAACTTGACTTACGTTAATAAATATAAAGAGAAATTACGAAAGTCTTTTTATTAGTGTAATTGTTATTTCGTATAACAAGTTCGGATAATAATCATCATGGAAATTGTCATTTTATTCTTGTTTTTATTAATCCATTCCTCTGATCAAAATTGAATTATTCAAAAATGCTAAAATGTTCCTATTATATACTACTATAATAGTAGGCTTCTTTACTACTTAGTATTCTTATCAGTATAAATAGAATACTTAGTACTTTACCATTTCATGAATTAGTAATTAGATTTCTATTAATTTTAAGTAGTTCTATATAATACAATCAGGTGTCTGTAAACATTTCCATTGAAAATTCGCTTTTCAGTTATGTATTTCGTTGCTAGTCTGCAAAGAACAGATTAGGAAAATTTGAAATTATCTGATAAATTGTGACTTATAGCAGAGTACCGACAACAAGTTGAAATGAATATAAGCCAAGGTATATTTTACTGACTATTTTAGATACTAAGCAGCCATTCCTGTACATATTGTAAATATAATGTTTTCAATTTTGTTACTGGTCATTATAGTATTTATCCATTCACTTGACAGCCCATAAACCTGTTGGGTTCCTTTTAAAAGCAGTTTATGATACAAAAATTGTATTAGTAATTACACATATTTTAATTATTATTTGCAATACAAGTTATTGTAATAATTATTATTACCCACATTATAGAAATATTACATAAGTCAAACGCAATAATAAATATATAATTATATTTTTTATTATACATACTTGTTTCTTTCTTAAATTTATTTCAAAATAAATAACGGCGGCAAACCATCGCACATCTATTTATTTACTTACCGTCAAGATATGCGACACAATTGTCCAGCTATAAAGATTGCGTTTTACAATGACACATCCACATAGCGTCTTCACCGGCCAAGTACTTGTAAAATATCCTAGAAATTTCTTTATAAAAATTCTAATGCAGTGTTGTGAAACGTATAAATATATGTTGCGCTATGTAAATTTAAATTTATTTAATAATTTTATTAAAATGTATTATGCTTCTTTATTATTTTTTGCACACATAATAGTTGGAATATAATTTGCAAATGTTTGTTTATATACGCGGGCTGATATAAGAATTCGTATTGAAAACAAATACTGTATTTCCTATATAAATGCCGTAAAACATTAAAATGCCCCATGTCTAATTTTGATGGCAATAGTTCAAGGTAAATATGTTAGTAAACTAACTGGGGTATTCGTCGTAGTTTTAAGTTATATCTCCGGAACATACATACTGCTTTGTCTTTCCCATCGTGTTGTCAACGTAAGAATAACAATGGTGACACTATAGGCACTACGTGATGTTCTTTGCTGGAATTATCACAAATATTCTACTAAATAAATAGTCTAGAAGGCTTCCGCGATAAAATAATTATGTAAATTACTTATACTTACATGAATCGATCAATTTAAAATGATATTTTCTACTGTACGAATTTTTCTATTTTGCATAATTCACCTGTCAAATTTGTCGTATTTAACCTATTGTTCTGGAAATTGAGTTTTATATTCTGTTTTTGTGCTTATTAACATATAAAAATCTGGCATCATACGGCATTAGATTCTGAGAAATGGATAAAAATATTCAAAATTGATGGGTGTGCGAATAATTACGTCGTTGACTCTACATACAAGAGTAGAGATTTATTCTTATATAGACATTGTTGCATGTTGCATGATGTCAAAATAAAATGTCAGTTATTTTAAGTAAAATTGTATCCAATGAGAACTATAAAAATAGAAAACTTGAAGAAGGAATTCGCTAACGAAAAATATTAATTCTTTATCGCCTGAACGACTGCTTTTCAGATTTATTTCTCTTTTTTGTTATTGTTCTTCCGTTTTGTCTCAAAGCGGTATTAAAATGGTTGTAATATCTGTTAATAATGCGCTGACTTTCTTATTAAGCGAACCAGCAAGTGAGAGTAGAACGCTTAAATATTAGCAAACTCTACAATTGAGCAGGTATTATTCACTCTCGAGGGAAGTCTCACTCTAAATTTTACATGAAACATACACACACGCACACACACACACACACACACACACACACATATATATATATATAAAGAGTCGCCTGACGATTGCACTAGCATGAAACAGACTGTCGCCTCTAAGTGCTGACTTCCATGTCCACTTTTTTATATATATATATATATATATATATATATATATGTACATTATGAAATGGACAAAGTCCGACAATTATTTAAAGACATTTTTATGTTTAACATTCTTTTTATAGATACAAGTACTTAAGTAAATGCTCTGTTTATAATAAACAGTATTAAATAACATTTACCGGTCTGAATATCCGAGAAATTTTCATAGAAAATATTCGTCCTCCGACAGGATTCGAACCTGTATCCTATACGGAACCGTCATATAGTCTGACGTGCCTTAACCGTTTCGGCCACTGAGGATCGTTCGGTTGAAGTTTATAAGCAGTAAATTCGACCTTGCCAACCGAACGATCTCAGGTTTTCGAAAATTAGCTGATTAATTTCTTCTTGGATGTTACCGCTATTTTATCAGAGAGAATTTGAATGTCAATGTGAGGTCAAACTAAAATAACATACTAAGAATTAAAACATAAACTTCGTCAAAACTACATTTCACACTAAATCTTAGACTTATTAATAAAAAGACTAATTATTTGTTTTATTATTAGTAACATTGACTACAATTTGACTCATAAATTTCATGATATTAGTGTAATTGTTTTTTTCTGACAATATGTTTTATCACACAATGTTTGTTTATACCAATTAAACATTTATTGTAATTGACTTTACTTCTTTATATCAAAGTAGAACTATTAATTAAACTCAGAAAATACCTGAAACGTTTTTTTTTATTTTGAGAATTCAAAATAGCAAAAGAAAGTGACAGTTGACTTTGTTCGGTACACAAATCTATGGTTGAAAACACATATGGGAAGATTTCGTTATGCCATTATTTAAATGAATATCAGCCATGAAACTCAACAATATAAATTCAACACCTAACGTAAAGTGCCCCCCTTGAGAAATCTAAACTTAAACCAAATCGGAACACCGCTAAATTTGAAGTTTTGTAAACCTCATAACCTCTATACTTGCGTGGAGTTTAGGGGTTAAAATGAACAGTTGATTTACATACGCCAAGAACATTAATGAAGGATGATAATGTCGAGGAAACACACGGGTTATTTATTTACTAATGTGCATGTTTGAAGTAGTGTCAGTAGCTCGTTTCGGGAAAAGAAATCAGAATTCTTAAAGTTCGTAGATGTAACGTATTGGCATAAAGAGGAAACGTTCATACAACAGATTAAATGATATGACACAAAATGATATTCAAAATGTGTAAGACAAATATAAGAGATATCGTTGCTCACCAAAGAGATATATGGTTTCCATACGTTCAGAAGTAGACGAAGAGAGAGAGTTTGAAACTTTTTTGAACCGTTGAGAGAAAATTCTTTGAAGTGTCGCGTACTGGTTATAGACTGAGAATATAATTGGCGAGTACTTCAATGAGGAACTAAAACGAAACTTTCCACATGACTTCAGCCAATCATTTTAATTTAATTTTTATCCACATTTTATATAAAAAAAGAATAACGCGCTGGGTCACTGCTTTCTTTCTTCTTCTTAGCTCACCTGCTAATGTCTGTGAAAGCAAGGTTTTTATTGGTCGAAAAAAATAATTTACGTATGCTCACGAATTTCTTTCTTCTTCCTCAGTTTACAGGTTACTTTCTGTGAAAGGAAAAAATCTCACATAGGCTAGTGAATTTCTTTCCTTCTTCTTCCTCAGTCCTCCGAATTTGAAGGCAGTGGGTGAAGGGAGTTCTTATTTCACACTCACCACCCAATACTCCGTAAGGCTTGCAGAGATTCTGTAAATAAATACAGTTTATTTCGACTACGTTTACGATTCTGGTAAGATTTTGGTAAGATTTCTCTTGATCTTAGAAATGTAAAATATGTCAGAAGGAGCAACACTTACAAAAGAACTATCTGCAGATTACCTTTTAGTTGAAATAGTTGAGCATTTCACGCCAGTGACTAGACGAAAGTTCTCCTCACTAATGTTTTCTCATTCTCTTTTACTCCGCGTAATCCACTCCGATCTAGTGGAATGATCGCCTTACCTCGGTTCAAATTTTAAAAAATATGTTTTGTATGATGATTTTAAAGGCAAATTCATAGTCTCTGCTTTAAAATCATGGTAAAATTAACGTTCTGCTACCGTGTCTCTCCATTTGATGGAGCTCGTAACGGGCTCGTAACAGATATAATTTAGCAGAAAATATTTTAATACAATGGACGTAAAAAGTTCTATACTTGCCAGTGCGGCCATACTCTATTTTTACACTACTCGAGTACATGATTTCCAACTGTTATATCGTGGATTATACGATATAATCAACAAAGTAATCCCGAGTGGAAAGATTACAATAGTTCGGAGGTTCGTAAGAGTCGCCTTCGCTCTCTCTCACTTTTCTTCTTCTTCAGTAGCTCGTCAGTCTTTTATAGACTGACCAATCCATGTCGGGGTGTGCCAGGTTGTTCGACTATAACACCAATCTTTTCCGACTTTCGGAGAATTCTGCTTATTGTCATATTATTCAATATGTGCTTGACGTCATCCGTTCAAGTGCACATGTTTATTGTTAGAGTTTGTGTGGTTCTTAAGAGAAAAAACTACTATCCGTGAACACATTGAACAACAACAGATATTAATTTATGTGCTATTTGACACAGTTTAAGTCAAAAACCGAGTTCAAGTCTCTTTGCGAAGAACTTCACCCAATATTTAATCGTCGCTGTCTTCCTTGCCCTATTGATAGTTACTTGAAAAAATAAATGATGGTAATACATTTCATTATTGTTTGTGCGGGTGATAGTACCAGCTGGTGTGGATTGTAGCTCCGTCGGTTTAGGGACACGATACCTGACTTGAATTGTACAAACTTTTTCACCGACCCTTAGGGTGGGGTAATGAGTCAATATAAGCCATTAATTGTAAAAAAAAATGGGTCAAATTAAAAGCCACTCGTAAGATGGAATAACTTTTAAAATAAGAATATCTATAATATCAAATCATGTATCATATCATTGAGCAATAAGGCCCAGTTACAATGATTCCCTGCTTGTAAATTTAAAATGGGTTTTATCGTATGTACCAGTTCGCTGATAAACTACTTACCATATCAGATCCAGAGAATTTAATTGTTTTATAGGTAAAAATGTCTGCTGGTAAGAAAGGAAAATTAGATGAAGATTAGGGTAGAATTTTAACAACGAATGGACTCACAATTGCTTTGTTGTATAACATAACAAAAATATAGCCTGCCTTATCTGCCAAAGCACAATAGCAGTGGCGAAGCAGTACAACATTAAGCGTCATTATGTGAAGAAACATTCTGCACAATATGATGTAATCGTTGGCAAATCACGAATTGACAAAACTGAACTGATGAGAAAATATATTAAAAGACAACAAGGAGTATAAACTCATTATAAGCAAGACTTGGAACTCCTTACAAAGTTGAGTTTCAAAGTATGTATATTGGTTGCCGAAAAACGAAAAGCTTTCAGTGATGAAGAATATTTGAAAAATTCCATAAAAATATTCACAGATTATGAATGTCCCGAAAAGAAACATTTACTGTGGTAAACCGGCCTCTCTCGCTTTATGGTGCCTGTTAGGATTACAGATCTATCAGACAATATCGAAGAAACCTTAAAAGACAGAACAAGATGTGCAGCATTCAGTTTAACATTGGACGAGAGTACTGATGTAAGCGACACAGCTCAATTGTTAGATGTGTGATGGACAACTTTGAAATCATGAGAAATTTCTGGATATGGAAAGCATGTCTTCAACTGTAGTGATAGAAAAATAAAAAGTTCACTATTCCAAAAAAAATAAAAATAAAAATTGGCAGACCATTTTGGTTTTCTATAAATAAATAAAAACAAAAGATAAGAAAAAAGAAATACATAAGTGTCCAAAAGATTATCATTCAGGCCAGGCAAACAGAGAGTCGATGAAATTTTCTTCCGTTCACCCATGCCCTAAATTTTCGGACACCTAAAAGTCCCACAGAGTCTAAATTATTACTACTATAACCGCCATAACACTTATCCCATTTATAATTACCATTTTGCCAATATCTTTGAGTTGTTCTCGAGCATTCTATAAGGTGAATTCTAGTATCAAAATGCACGTTCTTGTGAATACCAAACATCAGAAAGGCACTGTTGATTGATCTTGGGCGCTTTGTGACATTTACATTTAGAATAACTGAGCAAGATTCATCATGAGTCGTATAGGTTTCTGTAGTAAAAAATGAAATAATTGACGTATTTCAGCTACCCGACAGTCATGTTTTAGCTTCCTTGCTATATCTGGCTTTTCCTAAGGCTAATATCACGATAGGGGAAAAATAAGGAACACACGATTAAGCAAGTGATGGCAATCCCGAATTGCTATTTTTAAAAGAAGTGACGCTAAGATAAAGGTATGAGGTTCAAGGGTAAAGTATTTTCTAGGAGCGTATGATCCCATTGTCCTTGGTAGAGCATTTGTTTGTTAGGTAAAATATTAGGTCAGAAAATCATTAAAAATGTCTCTGTATATAAAGAAGCATTCTTTTGGCCACTTCGACGTGGTGTAATAGTTATCTAGCTTGTCTCACTAGATCAATTACGACTGAGTAGTGAGTTCGATCCTATATCAGGCTTTGTGTGACATAACATATGCTTAGTAAATCTCTATAAACAAAACATTTTTCTATTACGTTATACGTTTCGAGGAGCATAATCATACAGGAAATATTTTCCTGAATTTCAGATTACCTGACTTCCTTTTGAAAAGTGTCATTAATTTTTATATTAAATGTTTATGTGTAATGCACTTTTTTTTAAATGACTTTTCTAATCAATCATTTAAAATGCAGGGTTGGGTCCTAAGGCTGACAGCTCTTCATTTGAAACATCGCGAGAGAAGTCTTTGGTTGCTTTCAATAAAAGTTCTAAACAAAAGACACACAACTACAGAGACAGGAACTAAATACACGGTACAAGAAATGAATTAAATCTTACTTAGAATGTAAAAAGGATGATCCAAGAATGGTCTTTTGAAAGCCAAACGATTCGATGATGCATTGGAAACATTATGATAAAAAACAAAAACAAAGTGCGTCGCAAATACTTCAGGCTGTTAGAAATTGGATTTTTCTTCATTAAAATTGATTAAGGATGAAGATTAGAGATAATAAAAACCGCGGAAAGTTTGAATAACCGCCGGGGAAATCAAAGAAATCATTATAAAGCGAAAAAGATTAATATTCTTATTAAAATGTGTCAGAGTTATAATTCGCCTCAAAATTTGAACATAATGGTAATGGTTTTATCAGCCGTTTTTTTATAAGCAAGTATTCGGCATTCATTGACCGAGAAGCCAGTGCTGCTGTTGATTGGAATTAATAAGATCTTTCTCTTAAAGCATTTTTTCAGGAAAATCAGTTTTCTCAAGTTCAGTACAGAAGATGCTATTTTTTTCCTGTATTGATGGATGCTTCCTTCCTGAAATTTTCTTTGAAGTAATGTGGAACATCATTATTTTCTCTTTGTGTTATATTTGCAATCCATTTTAACTGTCGCTTACGTTGAAAGTTCTCAAGTGACGTGGTTTCTATTATTTAGTACAGTTCTTTGCTTGTGATCCTCTAGCGCCAATCCACGGGATTCGAAAAATGATGATCCTCTCTAAGGCCTACACGCTTCGCTTCACTCACTCACTCAAAGCCATATTACCATAGATCTTAGAAAACGGTTGCATAAACTGATAGTTTTTTTTAATTTTGGATGGGTTTTGCTGCCATGCATGTCATCCATATGAAAGTCTCGATCTGATGAGACTATTTAAGAACAAGACTCGAGTTTTCAGATTAATGTTTTGGTTTTGAAGCAATTTGCGGTGTTGAGCGAAACTACGTTTTTGAGCAATCTTTTCTATGCTCAGTTTAGCTGAGAAACATGTTGTGTATACTTTTAAATCTAGAAACTAAAAATCCCTTATTGAATGTTATTAATGCTATTAAAACGGGCATATTAAAATTGTTTATAAGAAAAGAAAACACAAAAACGAAGTGGAAGAATAGCAAGGTTAATAAACGAAAAAACGTAAAGAAGTTAATGAAAACAATATAAAAAAAACAAAAACAAGCAAGTAACAAAAAAGAGGCTAAACGGTTTCTGTTCCTCGCTCTTTGGGATCAATGTGTAATTGTGTATACAACATATAAAAGGACAATAAATTAAAAACTGCCAAGGAATCTGAAGAGCAGAAAAAATTAAACATCAAGGCCCAGTAGCTATTTCTTTTGTTTACAGAGGGAAGACTGCCTAGATATAATGTATAATGTCTCCAGTATTCTCAAATGGTAATCAGAGTACGCTCTGATAATTATGGTAAAGAAATTCCTGGTAAACGTCGTAGCACAAACCCGATTATTTATTAAGTGTTCAGCAATAGTTGAATCGGAAGTATTAATTAGCTTATGCAAATCATCCAATCTCCCATAACGGATCTTCATTAGTACGTACTAATCTATTATTGAATTTTCTGCATTTTCCAAAAAGTAAATTGTTAACCGTATTAGATTTAAAGCATTCACGCACATTTGTACATATAAGTGCAATTAGGTCAGTCGAGTGTATATTGCAACTCTAACCCCTTTACTATAGCCTTACACAAGATGGAACCAAGCTTTATATGTAATGATATATGAACGCCCACCACAGTGCACGTTTTGCAAAATCCATTTTATAGAACAGTGGATGTAATGAAATACTTGTTACTATGTCCTCTTGCTTTAAACTTAGTAAATAATTATGCGGCCTGTTTGTGGCTGATATAGATATGTTCTGATATCAGTACATGATTTTCTTTTCAGAAACAACTTGGGATTTTGAAAAGTATTCAGGTTGCTTTATTTTTTGCGCAAGGTTCATCCCGCAATTTGCTTAAATCTTTTAATACTTGGCTCTGATGTTTAGAAAAGAAATACATTCCAATGTAACTAAAATAGATAGAATTCTACTGCATCAAATAACGTATTTAGTAACTCTTTATTCAATTTTACGTTTTCTTTTCGTTTTTCTTTTCGTTTAACTCACACTGGTGTCAGTACTGAAGTTGATTAAATTTAGTCTAATCTCAATGCAGTTACTTATAAACACGATGGATTACAAAGCAGTGTAATTGATAACGGTTCGGAATAAGAAATCGAAGAGCCAATTTCGATATTCCCTATGCCGTCATGCCCTCGTTATTATAGTATGTATCGATACCTGACGAGGCATATTGATTTTAATTTGATACTTTTAAGGGTTCGATGGGTAAATTGTCGCCATCTTATATTTTTAATTTCTCGCATGCGTGTTGTTTGTTTTTGATTTTGTCGACTGCACAGTATAGTAGAGTCAATTGGGCCCCGTCTGTGAGAAAAGGCGCACCATGACACAATTCACTCCGCTAGAAATTTGAAAACGGTTTGCTGTGCTACTTGGCATTCGCGTCGAGAATATTTGTGGAAAAGATAGAGGAAGGAAATGTTACATCTCGAAATCGAAATGTCAGGTAAAAATCGATTACATTAAAAACACTTCTATGAATTTTGTCTAAAATTTCCAGATATATAGTAGCTGCACCAGCCGTAATGGCAGTAATATCCAATTCACGGGTAAATGGTAGCTTTATATATGCGCTAGATGGATTCTGACAAGAAAAATGTTCTGGCGGGACAATGAACCAACTTTCTTTGCAATAGGCGTAGCATTTGATTCAATATACCACATTTAATTTGCTTTGCTGTGGATTCGTCTAAAATTACAAATTTACTAATTTCTTAAGGATCAACTCACCCAGAGGGTAACTGAAGAATTTCACTTGTAGATAGAACTTAGTTTGACAGAAATACATTACAAATCACAAGTCTTCAACTATAATGTTAAATTCCGAATAATTTCCACTTTATATGTAAAAAGAAATCTAGGAAGTATTTTAACAGAGGACAGAAAGTATGACACTGATATCCGAAAGCGCATTTGGATAGTCAAAGATGCATTCCAAAAGCTAAACAGAGTATTAAGAAACAGAAAAACTTCGTTAGAAGCAAAGAAAAGAGTATTAAACGGTTACGTGATATCTGTCCACCTCTATGGCAGTGAATGCGGGACAATCTCCTCAAAGATGAAGAAGAAACTTGAAGCAACAGAAATGTGGTTCTACAGAAAGATAATAAGGATACCATGAACCGAACATGTGAGTAACGAAGAGGTTTTAGAGAAAATGGAAACAAAAAGGAATCCCATACTTAATATCAGGAAGTGACAGTTGACATTTCTAGGGCACATAATGAAGAAAGGGGGCTTGGTAATTTGATACTCACAGGACAGATTGAAGACAAGAGGAACAGAGCAAAACAACGTATAACCTTCTTAATGAGTTTGAATAAATGGAGAGCAGAACAGGTTTTAGGAGAAATAGCAGAAAGAAAATGTTATTAAGACCTGCAAGGGATAGGAAGTTGTAGAGAGCTATGATCGCCTATGTCCTGAGGGGTGCATGGTGCATGAAGATGTTTCGCGTCGCATTATTTTATTAATTTATTTTTAGTTGAAACATTAGCTCTACTGTAATCATTTCCATGCATATTTATCATATCTTGTAGCCAAAGTTAATTGAGGTCAAAAGACACACCACCACTGAAGAAATGATCGAGCCAAAATCTTTCGTTTATATAGGCTGTCTCGGAAGTCACCTGGAGTTTTAAAAATTTAGTAATTTCAATATTTTTATTTAATTATCCAAAACTGATTTCAATGACGGAAAATTCAAGTATTAGAAATATATTCTGATTTAATTTTTTTTTTAAATTATACGACGAAAATATCCTCCATTTTTCGACTTCACACACGACCTCTTTCGATACTGATGCAGTATTCAAAAATTCACCTGATGCACTTGAATTTCTGCAAAAATGTTATCCTTGAGTTGCTAAATTGTCCGCGGTTTATTGATACATGCATCCACCTTCCCCAAAGAAAATAACCAGAAGCGTCAAATCAGGAGAATGTAATGATCATAAAATTTCGGAATTTCGCTAAATTATCCGGTGATCAAAAGTTAGCTTTATAAGCTTCCTCCTTGCCCGAGCCATCTTGTTAAAACTACATCTCGGTTTTCTTCTGCACTGGTGGACGCAGAAAAATGTATCGATCATGACTCAATACAGCTCACTAGTGCGTTACCATTTTCATCTTCAAAAAACTAAAATTCCTCCATTTATTTCTTCGATCACTTGTGAATTTGTACATGGATAAGTTCCTTATATTAATCTAAATTCTTAAAAAAAAAAAACAGAAACAAAATATGTGAAAGATTTTACATGTTATAACATTTTTACATACCTAGGAGATTTTGGGGACACCCTGTAGTAAGTGAACACATTTACACGATACTGTATATTGATTTAATAAAAATCCAGGTTATGAAGATCAATAGTTATAAATAAGTACAACACAAATTATAATGTGGGTAAGAAAATTATTTTACGCCAAACCTCCATTCTGTCAGTATTGAAAACCAGCATTCAAAATCCTAGCTTTATCATGAACTCAAACATTGGCACAGGAGAAAATTAAATAACTAGTTCGTCCACAAAACACTCCAAAGGTAATTTTCTCAAACATATCTTCTGTCAGGACAAGGCTGAATGCAATACTGTGGAATAGGCAACAGGAAACCATTCCACCATATTTCCCAAAATGTAAGGACAATTCACAGATAATAAAGAAACCTGTGACGAGCCATGTTGGCCTATGTCCTTATAGGACATGGAGTCACAATAATCTCTCAGCTACCAGTCTACTGCTCTGCATCTGCAATTCGAATAAAAGAAGAACTGAAGACGTAATAAAAACCAATACTATCTTTGCAAACCAACGATGTTTGTATGCTACAACTACCTAATGAATGCTTGTTTAAGCAAAGGTAAATGGCATATCAGATATTAATGAAATTATTTTTTTTATATACAAGTTCTGTATTTGCTCACAGCCTTAAGCTCCAAAGACCTGAAATGAAAATAAGGTTTATGCGGTAATTAAAATTACTCTCAGATGAATATACAAAGGAATCATTGAGTCTTTTTACGTCAATGTGTCTTGGTCGGAATACAGAAGAACAGTGAAGAAACGAAAAGGTTACCCCTATCGGCAAGTAAAAAGCGAGCACAAAACAACTTTGTTAGAAAGATTAAAGCCAAAATGTGCACTCACACACACACACACACAGTGTGCTAACGAAAGGTTTGAGGTTTATGAAAAGATTCATTAATTTATTTGTCTGCCATGTTAATAAGCATTTCCCTTGTACCATCGAATATTGCACAGATCACTCAGAAACGCACTACTTGTGAAAAAAAATACCAGTTTTTATTTCTGTCTTAATTTCTGGGATAAAAAGTTATTATTTACACTATTTACATTCTGATTATTGTCCTCATCTTTGTTGTTGCTATTATCAAAACGTTTCAGCCATTGTGACCTCCGGCATTTATCAGGTGTATATCGATCTGGATAAACTACAGGAAAGTTTTAACTGAACGCTTTATTTAACCTACCCCGTAGATTAAATAAAGGATTTAGTCCAGAATTACCTGTAGATTACACAGATTGATTTACAACTGGCGAAGGTCGTAGAGCACAATGAACGAAACGTGATAATAAGAAAACATATGAGGACAATAGTCAGAATGCAAATGGTCAATTATTATTTTTCTTTCTTTTAAAAAGTCATTTTCCCCTTACTCCTGATATATATATATATATATATATATATATATATATATATATATATATATATATATATATATATAAAGTTATTTTCCCCGTACTCCTGATATATATATATATATATATATACATATATATATATATATATATATATATATATATATATATATATATATATATATATATATATATATATATATATATATATATATATCAGGTGTACGGGGAAAATAACTTTATATATATATATATATATATATATATATATATATATATATATCAGGAGTAAGGGGAAAATGACTTTTTAAAAGAAAGAAAAATAATAATATATATATATATATATATATATATATATATATATATATATCAGGCGTACGGGGAAAATAAGTTTATATATATATATATATATATATATATATATATATATATATATATATATATATATATATAAAGTTATTTTCCACGTTCTCCTGAAATATATATGGTGTATCAAAATACTTTTATAAAGGTTTCCTCACATCAAAATAAGGAAAAATGTACAAAAAGCCATCGTTGTATCTCAACACACTAACTAAACATTTTCAAAATGTCCTCTGCTTGCTTCTACACACGCATACACCCGTCAGATCATTGACGGTTCTTTCAACATTCACACATGTTGTCGAATGTTTTCGCGGGTCCCGATGACATATTGAAGCGTCTTTGTGTTATTAATGTCTGCTGCACAAGCCAATTATTTTATGTCGGAGAAAAGTTCAGGCCATGGAACCGGTTTTCTTCTACCCATCCATCTTTCATGGTATATGTCCGCCAATGCATCTCGAACTATGCGACTAAGATGTGCTAGAGCGCCATCATGCAAGAATCATATTCGTCTGCGTATTAGCTGGGCTATATCCCCTAGCAGGTTTGGAAGTGTGTTCGAAATAAAGTCCCTGTAGACTGCTCCTGTAAGACCTAGTGGGAAAACATATGGACCTACCAGACAGTCACCTACAATTCCAGCCTACACATTAATCGTAAACTGATGCTGGTGTCTCGCTTGTATTCTGTCATGGGGATTCCGATCCACTCACAAATGTTGGTTGTGTAAATTGGTTATTCCATCTCTTGCAAATGTTGCCTCATCCGTAAACAAGACTGAAGAGAGAAACAACGGATGGGCAGTTTGTGAAATAAACCATCGGCAAAAGTTATCCCATGATGAGTGATCAGATGGCGAAAGACCCCACACACGTTGCAAATGATGCGGATACAGGAACTGTTCTTGAAGTACCTTCTATGAGATTCTATGAGATGTACGACATGCTAGGGCCATTTGACGTGTGCTGATACCTGGTTCGTCTCCGACAGCCTATAGAATGTGTTCTTCGTGGTCAGGCGTATAAGCGGCTCTCGGTCTTCCTTGATCCAGAGTTTGTGGTAACACGGATCCTGTCTCGGAAACGCGACGATAAAAAGCAGTAAACGTTGGATGGCTCGGCTGCCTTCAGTCTGGAAACGCAATCTGATACAGCCGTGCAGCCTCGCGCCCATTACCATTCGCGCGGCCGTATGTAAAAATCATATCTGCCTGCTCACGATATGAATATCCTGCTATTTCTAAACCGAACACTTCTCAGTTAACTCAGTGGTAAACACGTTAAACGTAGAAGGCAGACTAGCCACAAATGTACACGAATGACAAATGTAACCTAGTTCAAATGCCAACACAGCGTCATCAGCCGTATACTTTCTTTAAAGTTAATAACTCAAAAACGAAGGATTTTCGGTCATATGTTTATATGGACTATTGTCCTTGTTTTGGGTGAGGTACCCTACCCCAAATTTTGTAAAGGTATTTTGATATACCCTGTATATGTGAGGGATGTATTACTTCAAACGTTATTTTTACTGCATAACCGTATTTGAAATAGCCACATTGTTTTGTTTTGTTTTTATTTTACTTTAAAAATTTTATTTTTACATCTATCGGTCTGCGCACACGAAAAAAGAAATGTGCTCTCCGGTAGGGTTTCGAATCTGCGCCCCACTTTGGTCAATAGCGCTTTAACAGTGTATGATGTGTTCCGATATAAACAATTAATTATAAACGAAAAGAAAATATTTTCTGATGCATAAATGTTTAAGTATTATCCAGCCCTTCTACTAAGTCAATTGCATGACATTTGTATAACTTAGAAGTCACAAGGGACTTAACTACTGAAATATAAACAGATACTCTTTGACCTGGTTACTCGATCGGCTGAAATAGTGAGCTTGTTCACTGTGTGATCGACACTTCAGACTTGCCGCAGAGTGGTGAAAGTTCTGAAAGGCTTTCAATAAGCAGGTCACCCGATAATGTTAAAAGCCTTCAGACTGATATCAGATGAAGACGGCGATTGGCACTGCGAAAATTTTAAATTTCTCGGCTGCCCGTTCTTCAATTTTTTCAGTCACCACAATTTCCAGTACAGATTTAACTCTTTGTAATTTCTTTTTCTTATTCTTGTATTTTTTATTGAAAGCTCATTTCGGCTTTATAAAAATGTATAGCGCAGATAAGATAGAAGAGAACAGAAACAGCTAATGCTGAACCTTGAAGAGGACTTTACACACTACTTTGAAAAATTAAAGGGCCGCTGAATAAGTGTTTAAGATTTCATTGGGAGTATTGTAAAGACGACCGAAGTGACATTTCCCGAAGTAAGCTACTTTTTTATCATTTCATCTACTCTTTTCAGGGCACATTTCTTTGTTTCTAACTAGATTTTCCTGTTTCTTAATACTTTGCTTAACTTCGTAATTGCACCTATCGCAATGCACATTCTGATTTAGGTGTCGCGTTTTCTGTTCTCTGTTAAAACATTTCCGAGATATGTAAATTTTTCTGCTTGCTTGGTTTTGGTATATTGAATTTGTATTTCTTATGTTGGGCTTTTCTTTTTGCTGACGAACATACACAATTCTTACAAATGATGTTTAGTCCATTCTTCTCTCTTTTCTTTAATACCTTCTGTCGGAGTTCCTGCAGTTCCTTTTCTCTGTCTGCTAGCCTTTCGTTGTTCTATCGTTATATCCATGGATATTATTCAGATGAAATACACACCTTAAGAACCGTTATTGCACGTACATCATAGCGAATCACCCTCAATTCCTTCTGTATTCCTTTGGAGAGATGTAAGTTCCACTCGAGGAGCTTCTTCCCACGAATCACTGCTTGTAGAACCGATTCCTATGAGCTTGCTTCCCCGATCACTACAATCTTAACCTGTTCAAGTCTAGGGTCAATCGTTATCTTCCATATATATCCGCATAAGCTGTGCCGTTTAGTCTGTAACTTTCTACCTCGGGCTTTGTACAGGATGAGCACCATTGTACACTGTCTCATCTGCATATCTTATGTTGTTAGGATTGTGATTCTCAATAATAATTCCTTCTATAAATTCTAATTCTTTCAAGATTGTCTCATTGTAACGGGTTAATAAATCCGATGAGAAGACACATCTTTGTTTTACACTCCATTTTATTTTTGTATATTTACTTAATACATTTTCTATTTCTAGGCGGTTTATTCCCAGTATATGTTCTGGATTATTATAATATCCCTTCCAAATATAAGGAAATGCATGAAGGTATTTCTATGCAGTCGTGCTAGACATTTTTTATCTCCAGAATATATCTTATATAATAATAAGCCTAACATTCGTCCATGATTTTATTATTGCTTTCACATATGGTCCGGTGCTTCCGCTATATATTTAAAGATTCTTGATATAATCCAAAGAAGAATCAGCAATATTGTTGGTTCTGATCTGGTATCTCGCCGTAAAGTGGCTTCTCTGTGTCATTTCTATAAATATTTTCATGGTAACTTTTCGGATGAACTCTTCGCTATGGTACCTAGAATTTATGAATTTAAGAGCAGTACTAGATTGATAACAACGTCTCATCTACTTAGAACTGAATTGGTGGCTATATGTAAGCATAAGTTTTATGCAAACAGATTCTTTTTACGCACTTTTCGCTTGTGGTGCTCGCTTCCGGCTCTGAGTTTTCCAGCCAATTTTGTTTTTCAAAACTTTAAATGCAGTCTCAATCGTTATCTATTGTCTTCTTAATTACATTTATTCTATTGTTCGCACTCTTTACTAATGTTTCTCTTTCTTCTTATTCTTTCACGCTCAGTAACCCCTTGTGTCTTAGTGGCTTTACTGCCTAGCATGGGGTGAAATGATTAAAAAAAAATGATAGACTATGGCAAGGGGTATTGTTCAAGATATTTATATAAAGAATATATTTTTCAGTTTCATTGCTTCTACGATTATTTGCAGTGCAAGCGCTTTATCGAGCTCCCGTTTGACCGAGTGTTTCTGACTCCAGCCTATTACTTACTGCTCTGTTACGCTCTTTGCGCTGACTCTTCTTTCATTTTCAGTGTCTCTTTAGTACGTGGGTGATTATGACTCTCCATGGCTTCGCATATTTTGTAGCACTTAGCAATGTTTATTTTTTACTGTACCAGCAACTGCCTTTTCTCTCATCTATATACACAAGCTGGCTATGTACATTACTCGCTTTTTCTTCTGTTTTACTTGCCTTCAATGTCTTGTGATTGTTATATTCTCCAAGGCCTCCTACCTGCTAATTTTTCCACGGTCTCTTTCTGATTGTAAAGTTACGTGTCTTTTCGTTTTCTGTCTTCCTATTTTTGTTACTTATATGCCCTGACCATTGTATTCAAAGCACACGTCCATAGAACTGCATTTGTTTCCTCTTCGTCGATCACTGCAATATGAAAGCACTAATATTAAATAGCGGTTCATCAATCTTTTTTTTAGTCGGACTATTGTCCTCATCTTTGTCGCCATATTTGTCACAACGTTTCGGCCTTTGTACGCTCCGGCCTTCTTCAGGTGGTTGGAATTTCGAACTGAACCCTTTATTTCGATCACTGGGATAGACTGTTCTAGTTCCACGAGCCATGTTTGGTGGATGTCAGTTATCAGTTAACTCCTGCTAATTTACCCTCATTAGAATCTATATCTCTAAAGCCAACTATATGGTTAAGGTACATAGATGACACCTTCATACTCTGGCCACACCAGGAAGATGTCCAGGTTCTACTGGACCATGTGAACTCAATAAGACCTTCGATACAGTTCACAATGGAGAAAGAGAGTAACAACACACTCCCATTCCTGGATGTACTAATATCTCGAACAGAGCATGGGTTCAAGACATCCGTATACCGTAAACCGACATTCACCGGACAGTACCTCAATTTCAAATCCCACCATCCATACAGCATAAAGAAAGGGATCGTCCGTTGCTTACAACACCGAGTAAAAGTCATAAGTGGCGACCCAGAGACGTTAGATGAGGAATTGGTCAGTATAAATAGTACCCTACAACGTAACAACTACCATGGGTACATGGCAGCAGCCCCCCCAAAACTGGGATAGGCGGGTACAAGAGGAGGAGGAGGAGGACAACAACACTCAGAAAACAGTCTGCCTGCCTTATGTGAAGGGGTTATCAGAGAAAATACAAAGGATCTGCGGTCCATATAACATCAGGATAACCTTCAAAAGCGTAACAACCCTTCGCAGATATCTCTCTCGAGTGAGACCCCCCATAGAGGAGAATATGACTAAAGACTGTGTGTACGCTATCCCGTGCAGCTGCGGAAAGGAATATAAAGGAGAGACAGGCCGCCCCCTCAAGGTAAGGCTTTAAGAACACCAGAAAGCTGTAACGCGAGGGGAAGTAGAAAAATCAGGCGTGGCTGACCACATATTGGAGAGAGAAGGGAGATCACTGTCCCCTGTGGGATCATGTTGAGATCATAGACAGGGAACACCATTGGAAAATTCGTAAACTTAAGGAATCAGCACATATGCTAGGCCACAAAAATCTCCTGAGTCGGCCAAGCATAGAAATAAATACAATATGGGAACCAGTAATAAGGAGTGCCAGAGAAAAGCAATGATAACAAAAAGTTGCAATATGAGATCTGGTAAAAACATGTGATGATAACAGCAAAAATTGCAATATGAGTACTGGTAAAAAAATTGGTGGCTGAATATTAGGTTTATAATACCCAGAAATTCATACCAAGATGTCCTCAAGGACACATACCACAGTGGATAAAGGCGTTGGTTAGATCCAGTGACAGACCCAAAGAGTGTGAGTTCAATACCCGGTTAAGGCAGTGGAGAACTTTCAGAGGGAAAATTAGCAGGAGATAACTGATAACTGACATCCATCAAACATGGCTCGTGGAACTAGAACAGTCTACCCCAGTGATCGAAATAAAGGGTTCAGTTCGAAATTCCAACCACCTGAAGGAAGGCCGGAGCGTACAACGGCCGAAACGTTGTGACAAATATGGCGACAAAGATGAGGACAATAGTCCGACTAATGTAAATACTGTACATAATACCTCATCTCAGAAATATAGACAGAATCTTTTCTTTGTTTAGATAGATAGATAGAAACCAAATTAAAAATGTAAAATTAATGTTCACTTCTAGTATTTCATGTTTCATTCCATGTGACCCATAAGTTGTTGACTCAAACTTCCTTCATTTTTCCATTGGGAAATCACAAGAATAATCATTCAATTAAAAATAATTCCCCGTTCAAGGAATTGAAATAACAGCAATTATCTTTATTCCAATCCAATTTCATCACAATTTCAGTTTCTTTCCTGTTCTTAAGTCTTTCCTTGTATGGATTCATTTGGTGCTGAGATGTTGAATAATCGAATTAATCATTTGTTTCCTTTTTGTTATATAATAGAAACGTGTCCTTGTTATTTTGAGAAGAGCGCTATATTATTTACTCCCCAATATTCTGTGATCGATATGAAAGCACCCGCAATTACTGTAAGAATTAAAGAAAGGTCTTCGTTAAGATATTTAAGATGTTATCCGATTAGCAAAAGAATGAAAACTGAGTATACGGATGATTATAACAGTTTTTATTAACA
>OZ038478.1:93602997-94082997 GCA_964036315.1 Acanthosepion esculentum
AATAAACTGTCCTTTTCAGGACAACACTTTTCAACGACAACAAAAATGTCCTATTCAGGACAAAGCTCTGCCGCGACTACAAAACTGTCCTTTTCAGGAAATGATCTTCAGCGACTGCAAAACTGTGGGTTTTTGAAGATTGTAGTTAACAGGAAAGCAAGAAACGGGAAGAGAATTTCACAGGTGTGAAAAGAAACTGTTAGCATAAAGCTTATGGTTACCTCTATCAATTTAAACGGTAAAATTATGAGACCTAACTGCCAATCTAGTACTAGTAAGTCATGAATTAGAGGTACCAAATAGTCAAGTTCAGTAGAACAATTATTGGGAAAAGATTTATCGATAAGGAACAGGAAAGCAGTGTGGAATCAACTGGAACCGAGATGACACGGATAACGCTACAGATTCTTCCTTGGATTCTGTCAAGAATCTCGATACATATAGCAGAAGAACATGATCAAATGTGGCAGCAATATTCAATGAATGGTAAAATTATAAAAGTGCAAGAAGGAATTCTCATCATTATCGGCTTCATTATAAATGTACTGGATAGATTCTGACGCGATAAATTGTCTGGTACGACATAGAAAAACAACTTCTTTGGGAGCAGACCTAACAACAGATATGTCAGTGTAAAATCTGAAACCAAGAACACGCAATGACTTACTCCCACTGTGGTTAGAATTAGCCATGGTGATGGAAGTTAAAAAAACAGACATGTGCGTGCGTGCGTGCGTGTGTGTGTGTGTGTGTGTGTGTGTGTGAATAAACTTGTATAAGAATCCGACGGAAAAGTAAATAAAATTAATAATAAATAATTTTGAAAATTTCTATTTTGGCATGTTTCGCTGATGAACCAAATTCACTAGAAAAAATAATTTTATTTCAACAAAATCTATATTAAACAAGACCAAACGTGATTCATGTTAAGCGGTTGAGTGCTAGCTTTTTCTTTAACTGTATTGCTGCATATATTAGGACTTATGGCCAAACACACTGAAACACGGGTCCCCATACGATCACCAAAGTTAAGCAACGTCGAGCCGGATCAGTACGTAGATGGGTAACCGCTTGAGAATACCAGATGATGCAAGCTTGAATGTGCAGGTTGCGTAATGGATAATGGCTCGGAATTGTTAATGGGAGAGCCGAGTTCCAATTCCCATTGTGTTCGTTATATTATTTACAAGCAACAAATACTCTTGGGAAATGTATGAACACACCTCATCTCTCCCCAGCCCAGCTATGGACTTAAAATTGTATCACAATACCATTATTATATCCAACAAACTCTTACAATCTAAAAAAATAGATATTTTCTGACTTTAAATTACCTGCAATGGGTTGATAAACCGTAGAAATCGTTTTAATGATTAGGATTTAGATAGTTTTGCTTTAACTGCCAGTAATGATGGAATAAGCGAAGCGTTCGTGTCCAGTTAAAATGCTTAATTCCTAACGCTGATTTTCAAGGCAGACAAGTCGTCTCCACTAGAAAATAGAAATATCAACCCTATATCCATTACTAATCACTTGACACTGGGGTTAACTCAACTGTACTTATTAGATACGTATATACGTTCCAGTGTTTAATATACTTCTGCACACAGACCAAAAGAGGTAGATGTATGTTTACTGAATATCTGTATGTCCATCAACACAAGCAGTCATTCTTTCAAGATTAAAATATATTTTGAAGTAAATCAACTATCGGACGTCGATCCAAGAAACTGAATTTAAGGGTTTTTTTGATTTTCCAATTCTATTTTTTCCTTCTGCAAAACGAATTAAAAAATATATTTTCCCACATCCACCAGAGTTGTACTTATTTCAAATGTGCCATGTCAGGACATTTATTTCCTCGCTGTCTGATTGTCCTGAAGACGAAATCCAAAATTTGTATAATTGTGGCCATAACTTCACGTATTCAGTGTCAGAAAGACATAATCCAACGAACTTTTATCCTATTATGAAACTTTTCATCTATTTGCTTCGAACCTAGAACAATAACTGACCGTTGGCAGTATAATCTTGAATCGAATACTAATTATAATAATCACCAAGTCTGCTTTTGATGGCTTTATGATTATATTTAGCTAAAACTCGGCCGGCATTGAAATATAGTAGATTATTTGATAATTTACTTATCCAAATAAAGTTTTGTATCATCTGGAGGACTTCAAATACTCTGGATTTTATGGCTGTCCCCCATCCTACTGGAAATAAGAAAATTCATTATTTAATGAGTTTGACACAAAATACAATTTCCAGATTATCTCGAACATGTTCTATTTATATGTTGTTGTTTTTTTAAACGTTATTTTTAGTCGATATCCATATTTGAATAGACGCTCCGTTTATTTATTAAACAGTATAGTTATTTATTTTCATCTACCGGCTTGAATATGCGAGAAAATCTTTTTAAAGAAAAATATACAGGAGACCGCAATTTTTTCTTTAATAAGATTTCTCCAATTAGACGAAAATAAATAAATATAATGTTTTAATTTATAACAGTTTATACTAATTTATAAGTGACCAAACTAGTTACTATATATAATTTTTTCATGCATGTACAAATTTTTCAGAACATTATATTTTATACAACGTTCTGCAATTGTTCTTATCAACCCATTTTATATTGCAGATATTTCATATTGAATACAATCTACGACCCACATAAGACCCGCGAAGAGAATGAAATCAAATTGTTTTGGTAAGAGCCAGTTACCATCCTTACTATCATTAATGAACTGATATATTCATGATAAGTAATCCTGGACAATTGTGAAAGGAAGAAGATAATACTATTGCGGTGACTTCTCTATCTGAATATTGAATACTAGTATCACAACTGACTCTATCGAGTTAAGCACTGTGTCTTAGCAGACTCCACATCACAACACAAATGTTGTTACATTCAAAAGAGCATTAAGACAACAATGGAGGTGAAACTAAGGATATGCTATTACAGCAGTTTTTACGTGTATATCGCGTGACACCTAATCCTAACACGGTATCAGGTATGTCTCCACAGAACTAATGCTCGCAAGGAAAATTAGATCGGTGTTTGACAAAGTGCTGCCGAATAAAAACAAACGTCGGAAACAAGAAAAAATCCGGTACCCAGAAATACTTCAAACCCGGCGAAAAAGTATTCTTTCGAACTTGCAAAAATGGAAAGGAACGCTGGGAAGATGGGGTAGTCGAGAGCCATACTGGAGAATTACAGTACATGATAAAAGGATTTACATGGGTGCATAACAGATATCTAAATCAAATAAGAAAAAGGTACACGGATGAACAGAGGAGCCGATCGTAGTTCTGCATGATGTCTTCGATGTACCTATGCTCCAGACACAACAAGCCCCAGTAAAAGGAAGAGACAGAGAAGTGTTAGATCTTAACACAAAAAATAAAAAAGCATAACTTCTGTACAAAGTAAATCTTAAAAGGAAAGGTGGTAAGAGAACAGTTACCTTCTTACTATCATGAATGGACTGATCCATTCATGATAAGTAGTCCTGAGTGATTGTCAAAAGACGATAATATTATTGCAGTTGTTATTTCCCTCCCCACCCCCACAGACTTTGAAATGTACATACGGGGACTCGTTAGAATTTCATTGAGAATTTGAGGAATTATGGTGGATGTAGTAAGAAAGGTATGGAAGAATGTGTTGTTTTGGTGCTAGGACTATTGTTGGTATGTGTGGGTCAGTGTTTGTGACTAGCTAAGTTTTACTTTAAGACAGATGATGACCGTCCTTCCCCAATCCCCCTTTCGGCCTTGTGCCACATTTTGTATATAAAATATATACGAATAAATATTGATAATATTATTGCAGTGGGCACTCCGAGGTGGTGTAATGGTTAGCAAGCTTGGGCACTGCTCGGCCTGGATCAAAGCGTAGTATCTGTTCTCAGATCGCTCGCTTTGTCGGCCTTTTGGCTGAGAGTGTCACTCGATACTTACCTGGTGTAGGGATTCGTCCCTGCGCTGGTAGTATCACGGCTACGACGAGCTTGGACCGGCTCCGGCCTGGACCAGCTATGACCAGCTTGGACAAGCTAAGACTAGTGTTAGTTAGTGGGTTCGTTCATGATGATCTGATTGACGAGCTCGGTCTTACGAAACGGGAGGGTCGTTCGATCTGGCCTTGGGCTCCCGGGTTGAAATGTCTCAATAACGATGAGGCATCCCTCACCTGGCTGGTGATGCGTGTGGACCTCTGAGTCGCCAAAAAGCTTTGCGCAGCGGGCTTGGAGAAATCTCCAAACTGCTGATGCTGTGATGGGGAAGTCGAGACCCTTGGTCACGTCTTCTTTCATTGCAAGTTGGTAGCACCTTTGTGTAAGTTTGTTGAATGCCTCATGGTTCGCATGTTGAAGGCCTCATGGTTCGCATGTTGCAGGGAAAGTTCTTTGTCCTTGATGCCCCTTCTGTTTGTAGCAATGTGGCGCCGCCGTTTACGAAGGCTGAGCTTTATGTGTTGCACTGCTTGCTAGGATTTATGAGAGTCGTGATTTGGTCGACACGTCAGAAGGGATTCTATGGAGGTGAGAAGTTCACCTCTTCCCAACTGATCTTGTACTTTAGGCATATGATTAAAGTCAAGATTAGGACGGAAAGGTGGCGACTCTCTTCATCAGAATACAGAAAAAGATGGGTAAATCTTGCGCGACTGTGTAGAGTGGAAGGGGCTGACCTAGAGTGTCACTTTGATGTCGGTTAGGTAAAGGATTTTGTCCTTCCTGGGTTGAACAGAGGCAACCCGTCCCGATATTAGGCTAGTTTAGGTTTTAGTTTGAATCTTTAGTTTCCCGTTTCTGGTTAACTTAGCTAGGGTATGTATGCTCATTGCCCCCACCCCTTTTATTTCTGTCCCTATTTTTCTTTAGTTTAATTACCCATCCCCTCCCTAGTTAGGTGGTCCGTGATGTCAGTTCTCTGGTTGTTGCGGGATGATTTTCATTTCGTGTGTGTGTTTTCATATTTGTTATTGTGTCTAAATGAGTGTGTGGTTGTGTGAGAATTTTTTGGATGGATGATTGTTTTTATACTTTTATAATCTCGCAATTTTTTCGTCCAGTTAATTGATGTTTCTGCCACATTTAGGGATTGTGTTTTTTTATTACTAACCTTATTTTGTTTTGTTTCCATGTAAATAGTATTATTTCATTTGTAAATAATCATTGAGTTTTTTTTAAATTGTTGTTTTCCCCTCCCCCCACAGACTTTGAAATGTACAAATGGGGACTAGTTAGGTTTTTCATAGAGAATTTGAGGTATTATGGTGGATGTAGTAAGAAAAGTAGGAGTGAATGTGTCGTTTTGGTGATAGGACTATTGTTGGTATGTTTGGGTCCGTGTTTGTGACTAGCTAAGTTTAAAATTAAGACAGAAGAAGACCGTCCTTCCCCAATCCCCTTTTGGCCTTGTGCCACATTTTGTGGCACAAAGTGCAAATAAATATTGATAATATTATTGCAGTGACTTGTCTAGCTGAGTATTGAATACTACTATCACGACTGACTCTGTTAATTGATGTGTCTTGTCAGATTCCACATTGCAACACAAATGTAATTTAAGCAGGATATTGCCTTTAAAATGTCGTTATTTTCTATTTGTAAGCTAAATCCAATACGATAAAACGCGATATCATATGTTAGCAACGTGTAGTGGCAACGTGTAGGGGCAACGTGTAGTGGCAACGTCTAGCAGCAACGTAAAATGACGAGTACTATTGTTTATATATATTCAAGAATACGAGGTCTTAGACTATAGCTATTTTTATTAACAGATGGCTACTTTTAATTAATGGATGTTTGACAAGTTTGGTAAAAAACTACTGCCAATATATATATATATATATATATATATATATATATGATGTGTGTATGTGTATACACTGAGGTCAACAACGAGAAGCAACAGTCTGTTTCATGCTTGAAAGCAGTCTGCTTCGGCTCGACTATTTATTATATATGATGGTCAATGGTGAATTATGGGCAGAAAGTTCTATAATATTATCTTATTGTTATTGGGTATGTGGTATCAGTTATATTTCATATTATTATAGAGGTCATTGAGTAGAAAGTAATGTAGATCTGAATATGCACTATCCCTGATATTGGGCACTTTTTAACTTTTTGATCAGCCATAAAATACTATATACCTTAAAACTTTAAAACTAATATATATATATATATATATATATATATATATATATATATATATATATATATATATATATATATATTCTAGAATAGATCCTAAGGAGCCAGGCAAACCTATTTAGGTTTCATGTAAACGGATCTTCAGGTGAAACCTAGGTAGGTTTGCCTGGATCCTTAGAATTTATCCTAGTTTATCACTATACTTAGTCTATTGAGCACTCTACGTTTTAGTCTTTCTACTCGTTTGTTTTTTTTTATCTTTGGACTAAGGACTTAAAGCACTTAAAGCGTCTTGTTCTGATGTTTTTAGTCCTTTCTTTTTTTTTATTTACAGTTTTTTCCTCGGGTACCGATTTGTCCTGATATATCCGCAAGTTGAGCTATCCGAGGTTTTCCAAACGAGTACTACTATTAATATATATATATATATATATATATATATATATATATAGAGAGAGAGAGAGAGAGAGAGAGAGAGAGAGAGAGAGAGAATTCTCTTCTTTGTTTAATTACTTTTATTTAATTTTTCAACGGTTCTGACATTTTAATTTTTCCCTGTAAGAATTTAAATATAACTTATACAATCAGCTTTCATTATCTGATACTTTTATCCCGTGTTGTTAGGGTTATCTCACTCTCTCACTCTCTCTCTGTGTCTCTCACTACATATATATATATATAGAGAGAGAGAGAGAGAGAGAGAGGGGAGAGAGAGAAATTAAAATGATTTTCACAAATAATTACAAATATCAGTCATATCAAATAATCTTTATTTACCATTCATAATGTTGCAGTCGCAACGGGAATCATAAACAGTATGCATTCATCTCAGAATCTCGAAAGACGGGTAGAGAACAATTTTGAATTGATAAAAACCAAGCTAGAAATCATTGAATTCAGTCCATGAAACAGCGAGGTATTTAATTCCGGTTTTCAACGATAATAGGCACAATATATTACATTAATGAATTATAAAACATAATTACATCCATGATTTGTATAATGCCGTATATTCTGGTTCTGCAGTCCTTTCTTACACCATTTCTTTATACACGCACACACAGACACACACACACATATATATATATATATATACATATATATATATATATATACATATATATATATGATAAAATATTGCTTTAATGTTTGCTATATTTATGATCACTTGAGATCAATATCAAGGATAGAGAATATGTAAATATAAAAGTGGATAATTATAATTACTTCCCCATATCAATACAAACTACTAAATAAATTATCAGAACTCATTTCAAAATGTAGACACGTAAACAAATTTTTACTACGTTACTTAAAAATCGAAAACTGAAAACCAAACGAAAATAAATAAATAAAATAAAATAAAAAATAATCCAAGCAAATAAATAAGTATATAAACTAAGTAAATAATACACAGACCCCGAACGCACAGATAAACACTAGAAAATGTAGTAATATCAGGCCAGCAATAAAATAATAATATAAAAAATGTTAACAAACACTATAAGTAGCCCAAAAACTGTATTCGGATTCACAATTATTCCCACTCAATATCCCTTAGAATGATTCGAAAAATAACCGTTACCGCACACCCAATAACCTCTACAATAATACAGAATGCAATACAATAGACTACCAACATTGACCTGTATATATAAATAGTACATGGCCTTTGTGTTTAGCATGAAACACCCAGTCGCATCCGGATGTTGACTTCAATGTACACTCATATATATATATATATATATATATATATATATATATATATATATATATATATATATATATATATATATATAGGTAAGCGAATGACAGGATGGAAAAACTCCTAAGTGACGCGTTTCGTTCAGTGAAATATTTTCCATTTTATAATTCGCATACTCATTTTTCGTCTGATATACAGATTTGTATATTACACACACACACACACACATATATATATATATATATATATATATATATATATATATATGGGGGAAGGTGACTTAGAGGGTGACTTGTTAATCAATTTTTTGTGAAAAAAACTTTTAGCGAAGGGAGTCTTATTTTTTTACGCAGCCATTGAGGTAGCAAGTAACTTGTAGAGTTGTTGACAGAAGAAACAGTAGGTGACGAAATATTACGGTAGGCCGCATATAACAAAAAATTCATGACTGCATGCCCTGGATCCAAGTCACTCTTCGACACTGATACACACACACACACACATACATATATATATATATATATATATATATATATATATATATATATATATATATATATATATATATATAACTTTTAAACCCTCATATATATATATATATATATATATATATATATATATATATATATATATATATATATATATATATATATATATATATATGAGGGTTTAAAAGTTCTTAAAATTCGACCATAAATATTTTTTCTTTTTTGCATGATGCTTCTTGGACAGACCGAGAAATATTCAGTATACTGCTGTTTTGACATTGAAATACTGAACTGGGTGAAGTGTGTCAGGTCGAGAACTTTTCATAACTCACCTGTATAAATGATTAAATTTAACTTTCACAAAATATACTTGTTTGTTTAAAATCAGAACTGGAGACAATACAACATATTGGAATAGTTTATTTCTTTGCAATGGTCGACTTTTTCGATTTACAATAATCAGTAAAGGAAAGCTAATTTTCACCAATGGCCAATAAATTTAATTAGATTTATTCATCAACAAGATTCGATCGACGTATTTCATTTATTTTCAAGCTGGCAAATGGAAATTAATTAAAGGAAAAATGCAAAAACGTTGTATACAATTCTCTAATACATGAATCTCTTATCTCTCTCTTTCTCTGTGTGCACGTCTGTGTATGATTGTGCATTTGCGAATGTGTCTGTAGAATGGTGTAATCAACTGCATATATCTTCATATTTACAATAGGTCATTCAAAGCTGACAACATAAGTGAAAAACCAACATTGTAAACATTTATAACTGGTACTGTTCTTATATATAAGATTGACTATTTTCTGGTGTTGTGCTGTTGGATAGTTTACTTACTGTCCTCCATTATCAGGAATTACGTCATCATCCTACTACTTTGCAAGAAAATCTTATGTATACAAAAATGAACAGCTAGTAAAGCATAACGTACTGTGTATTGACTCTATTGATTATTGCGTGCCATAGACGAAAATAATAATTATTAATTAGAGTCGATAGAGCTGTTTCAGCTCGGAAAGACACTCCAGCTAGAAGAAAAACCCTGATTTTAAAGGTCCGGTTTATTGCTGTCATATCTAAACACGAAACATTTGCTAGTTTTAGATTTTTGTAGTAAATAATGAATCTGGTGTATTTATTTTGCAAACTGGTTTTTATATATATATGATGTTCTTTATTGCTGTTTCGTGTCTTTTGTAATTGTGGTAAATTTGATTTTGGTAATATATGTTGATAGCGTTATTGCCAATGTTATGTTTATGACTATAGTTTTTTATGATTAAAATTGTTGTTGCTTAAATGAAATTTGATTTGTGTGTTGACTATATAAATAGGGTATCTATTATTGATAAGTGTCTGTTCTATATTATTTGATTCTTTAAGAAGAATCATTTTAGATGAAGAAATGAGATTAGCTCTTCCGATTAGGTTATTAATGACAGAAGTTTTATATTTTTCAGAGCATTCACGGTTGTAGTTTAGAAGACAAAAGTTAGAACTAGTAGACATTTTATAGAGAGATGTGGTAAAATTATCAATAGGAATATATAGAAATGGTATTTCTTTTTATTGATATTTAGTTCTTAAATTAAATTTAAAACGGTATGTTTTCAAATTTTTTAAAGTTCTATAATGTCATTAAAGGCTTTGCTTTTAATGAAGATATCAATATATATGGCATAAATGTTGGATCTATTTATTTTATCGAATTATTATTATTAATACACCCATATATATACACACACACATATATATATACATATACATACATATATATATATACATACATAAATATATATACATATACATACATATATATATACATACATATATATATATATCCATATACATACATATATATATATACATACATATATATCCATATACATACATATATATTTATACATACATATATATATATATATATATACATACATACATACATACATACATACATACATACATATATATATATATATATATATATATATATATATATATATATATATATATATATATATATATATATATATATATATATATATACATTTATTTAAAGATATGTTTAGTGATACAAAACTTTATCACTGCCGTAAACAGACAAAAATTAATTCTATTATTACCACTCATGATGATGATAAAAAGTAAAAATGAAAAACTGACTAGCTAACCGGTTTCGAACCTCGCTCAACAGAGCTAAATCGAGGTTAATAAAGTAAATTATTTAAAAAAAAGAAAAATGGACAAAGTGTATTGGGTAAAAATATTTAGATGGTAATTAGTTGGAGGCCTAATACAAAGTCCCTTTGTTTACATAGAGAAGGCTTTAATGATAGAATATAGATGGCCTCCAACACTTTTAGGTGGTAATTAGAGTGAGACCTGCTAAGGAGTCCGCACAAAAACTAACAGCACAATTATGGCTGTTTATTAGGTGTTCTGCGATGGAAGACCCGTATGTATTGGTCAATATCTCCGAGGGAGTGTACTTAAGGTTTTGGATATTCGCTGGAACGTGTTGTTTTATTCTAGCATCCAGCCTTTGAGTCGTTCTCCCTATGTAGTGCGAACCACAACTACATTTAAAGGAATAAATTAAAGAATTATTATGATGTGGTGTGAGAACATCCATAGACGGAAGGAGAGGCTTGGCAGAGAAAACGACACGAGTGTTAGCGGCAAAGTAACAATGTTGAGCTGCGGTAGAAACCCGCTTAACAAACCTATCACTGATACTACCTAGCCAAGGAAGGCGTAGGTACACAGGACATCTTTTTACTATAGCAGGTTTGACTTTGTTGAATTCAGTAATTTTATTCTTAATAATTGCTTGAACAATGCCTAATGGGTAGGCGTTGTTGCAGAGAGTAGAATTAATGAACCTAAGTTCATCATCCAACTTGATTTCAGAACAGATCATAAGAGCCCTATGGATAAGGGTCTTAATTAAATTAATTAATGCGCTTCCTGGGACAAAAAGAATCCCAACTGGTATACAAGCCAGTAAGCATCGATTTACGGTAAACAGAAGTAATAAAACCTGACGCAGATCTACTGAACAGTACATCAAGGAAGGGTAGAGACGAACCCACCTCCTTTTCCTGTGTAAATTTTAAGGCTGGGTGCATATTGTTAAGCGACGCAAGAAATTGGTCTGCTTTAATCTCGTTATCGAAGAGACAAAGCGTGTCATCGACGTAACGGAAATAAACTTCAGGTTTATGAGATTTTAATAATACACTCTCTTCTTGAAACCCAACAAAGATATTTGCTAAAATGGGCCTCAAAGGGGAACCCATCGAAACACCATCAATCTGTCTGTACATGATGCCGTCGAAACTGAAGTCAACTGACATCGTGGCAAATTTCATCAGTTCAACAAACACGTCCTCCGGAATAACAGGCGGAGACAATTGACTACGATACAGGGCATCAGCACATATATCAATAGTCTCAGCAAGTGGAACGCAAGTAAATAAACTGGCGATATCATAGGAACACATAAATTTATCCCTCGACGAATAACGCTGCATAAAATGAGAGAATTCAAATGAATCTTTAATACAAGCAGAGTTATATTGCTCCAAAACAGGCTGTAGTATAGTGAAAAGCCATTTATCCACCCCGTGTAGAGAGGACCCTATCATAAATAGAATAGGTCTCAATAGTGTCCCAACTTTATGATTTTTGGGTAAGCCATAGAGACAAGGACAGAAGGACTTTATATTAGGCCTCCAAATAATTACCATCTAAATATTTTTTCCCAAATACACTTTGTTCATTTTTCTTTTTTTTTAAATAATTTACTTTATTAACCTCGATTTAGGTCTGTTGAGCGAGGTTCGAAATCGGTTAGCTACCCAACTTTTACTTTTTACTTTTTATTATCATCATGAGTGGTAATAATAAAATTAATTTTTGTCTGTTTATGGCAGTGATATATATACATATATATATATATATATATATATATATATATATATATATATATATATATATATAGTGTATTGTCATTGTCAGCATCATTACACGAGACGATTTCATGCTATTTTTGTCTTGGATTCCTCCTTTAATTGCAAGTTGGTAGAGGTTAAAATTACAATGAAGTATATTTTAAGAGACATTTTATTTTAGATGTTAACAGCGAAAATATTCTTTTTATATATTATCCTTTTGTTTAATTCTTTCGTTTATTTTTGTCAGTTTTAGAAAATATTTTTCTAAACAAGATTTTCAAGAATAATTCCTCCCAGGAAATCTGATTAAGTAAATTTCTAAAGTTAATTTTGAAACGGATGTGTCTACACGATTTCTATTAGCCACCGGAAATCCCTACAAACTGTTAAAATTGCAACATTAAAAATAAGATATCTGAAAGATAATATTAAGTTAAAATTATAACAATCTATCTTCATTTGTCATTTGCTTCACCACCACCTACGCAATTCCTAAATAGAAAAAAATAGATGGTAAAGAATAAGAGAAAGAATAATGTAAGTCTTCTATAATTAATCTATGTAATTATTACTCATTTCGGGTAGATGTAACCTCGACAGCCCAGGAAAGTAGTCACTCTAGGGAAAGAAAAAACCTGATTTTAAACCCTCGCTTGCCTTACGGTCATATACAAACATAGAAAAGGCTATGGAAGTAAATCCAGACAGAAGACCCAGAGTGGAGCTCCGAAGACAACTCTTGCAGCCAAAATCAAATCATATTTAATTCCCTGCATTCTTTTGGATCTTGTCGGTACAGAAGTGAGAGGGGTCATATGCTCAAGGTAGCTCACGGCCTCCATATAACTTCGCCCAGGCATGCGCCCTGTAGAGGTCACTCCAGTTTCACAACCAAAGAACTGAATTTTAACCAAACAGACGCGAGATAAACGGATGCCGGCTACTATTATAAATGCCTTATGCAAACTGCTAGTATACCTGCATAAATGTACGTAATAATATATCTACCTATCTACATTGTATGTAAAATGAGATTTAAGATGAAAATCCATTAAAAGAATTGTGAAAACGTAAAATCATTGACAATTGAATGCGCAAACACACACACACATTATTATTATCATTGTGTATATTATATTTCCTGCTTTGTATCCTGTAGAACCGGTTCCAAACTATGGTCTGTATGCCCTATAGGAGAATTGTCATTTAATTGATAGCACTTTTCTTAGTATATGGGATGTTCTTAGTAGGGCGATTTTCTGGGCGACTTGTGTGTTGATGTTACCTGGGACACTGTTTGTAAAATTGTCCATTCCTTTTCTCACGAGGCCCAGTGCTCCGATTATTAATGGTACAGACAGAGTCATCATTCCAAACATACAGTTAATATCGATCTCCAGGTCCTTGTATTTGGACAATTTCTTGATAATTTTCATGGACGTTTTACTCTCAGATGATATTGTTATGTTAATAAGAATGCACTTCCTGAATTTCTTGTCTTTTATGATAATATCAGGTTTGTTGGCTTTCATTTCCCTGTCAATTTGAATTGGCATGTCCCAGAGGATAATTACATCATTATTTTGGGTAACTGATTCTGATTGGTGCTCATACCATCTCTCAGTGGTTTTGTTTGATTTTGTGTTTCTTGCATATCTTCCAGTGTACATATTATTATTATTATTAAATAAGTTATTGGAAATATATTGAATATCGAATGTGATATGTGAATGTGATATTTATGCTCGTCTAATGTAGAACATCTTTCTTTCTTAATTGGAATAAAGTTGAACTTTTATGAATTTCTGACAAAAAAGTAACATATGATCATCATTGTCTTTTAAAATAAATAACATTTAAAAAAACATCTATTCGTTGCACACAAAATATTCATCGTAAAATGTCATTGTATTGCTTTTTCGACTATCCTGTTGTGATATTCCATCATCAACATTAGCTTTTATTAAATTCTTAAATTATCAATAAAATTATCTTTTGTTTTGTGTTGATTGATACTGGTTTTCCTCCAGTTTAGCGATAATTTTTTTCCTAGAAATAAATTGTATTGTTTTGTTTTCGTCTTCTTTAAGATTAGTGACAGTGTTATAATTTAGAATGTGGTCACATTATTATTTTTTCAAGTTGAGTGTAGTATATTTTAGGGGTTTTTTGTTTTTTGTTTTTGTAGAATAAAATAAGAGATGTCATGAAAAAAAGAATAGAGTGTCACTCGTTTGAAATTTCTAAATACAAACGAATTAAATAAGTTTATTTAAATTTGATTACGTATCATAATTTTAAAAGACAGCAAAATCCCTTTTGTATAACGTGGATACAGTAAGGGAAACTGTTGTCTATCTCATACTCTCAGTCAGCAATTAATGCACAGACTCGCTGAAACGAAATTTCATAAGCATAAAATGATTCCCAAATGTTACTTAACTGAGAAATACTTGATAGAAGCCAGTTGCTATTGGTCAGTTCTTTTTTGTCATATGGTCAAGGCCGAGAGGAAGAGCCACTCTTTATGCAAACATGTTCTACTTCTTTAAAACAATTTTGCTTTTGGACGTAATATGGACCTGATCACACCAAGTTTGTTATGGCTACTTATGGGCAATTAAGTTTGACCTCAGAGTGTCAAGTATGCTTCTATTCCATACACATAAGCATGTCGTTGTTTGTGCTAAATATAAGTAGTAAATGACTTTTACATGCTACTATATAACAACAGTATTTCACTTGGTTCATCGGTTCAGTAAGTATGATTTTCAAAGTTGACATTCTTGTTCTTCCTATATTAAATCCAATCAATATTTGGGTGTCATTGTGTTGCTTTTTCGATTATCTTGATATCATATTCTCATCATCTCAAAAGAGTTTGGAAAGAATGGGAAATGTTCTTCACACACACACACGCACACACACACACACACACACACACACACACACACGCACACACACACACACGCGCGCACACACACACACAGATGATGGTATGTACGACAGGGTGCTGAAAAGTTATCGAAACAAGAAGCCATTTCCACTCCCCAAATTTTGATTTCAAGTCATTGGTTAGATTTTGGGAAATGAATAGTGCCAGGATCCTTTCAGTAGAACCATATATATATATATATATATATATATATATATATATATATTACGAAATGGATTAAATCCAACATATTTTTAATTTATTTGTTTAAAGGTTATTTTTCATTGGTACTCGTATTTGAGTAGATGGTCTGTTTTTATTATTAAACAGTATTTTTATTTATTTATTTACATACGTATATTTTCTAACAAGATTTCACGAATATTCAGGTTGGTAGATGTAAATAAATAAATATACTTTTAATTATGAAAAACAGAGTATCTATTAAAATTAAAATTTAAACAAATAAATTAATAAACAAGTAAATGATTAAAGAAATAACAAAACAAGTGTTACAGATATATCATATATTAAACAAGAGAAGAGTATTACACGACTAGTGATTGTGTGGCGGTTGACCTAGCGTTCAATCTATTCAACTGTTATAATTACCAGCCTCCCCACGAGGTAGCATGTAGCACAAGGCCGAGTTTAATGTGGGGCAATCCGAGCCCATAGGCTCGGCAAAAAATTCCCCATAGACCCCGTATAAAACAGGGTCGGGTAGCTATTTCCCGAGACGAGACTCTGCCCTTCGACATAGCATCCTCTCTGCACGGAGTCAGAGAGTTTGACCAGTACAGCTGGAACAGATCTATTCGACTGTTAATATTTAACAGTCCCCTACGAGAGATGTATGTGGCACAAGGCCGAATTTACCGTGAGTTCTCCGAGCCCGTAGACTCGGCCAAAAATATTCCCTTAGAAGCCGTATAAACGGGTCCGGGTCTGTCTACCTCCCCGGACGAAACTTTGCCCTTCGGCAAAGGCTTGTCCGGGTTCCTCTCTGCCGAGGCGGAGTGTTTGACAGCAATGAACAGTCTGGTCGACTGTTAATATTTAACAGCTCCCCCACAAGGGTGTATGTGGCACAAGGCCGGTTTTATAGTGGGTACTCCGAGCCCGTAGGCTCGGCCAAAAATATACCCTGTGAACCCGTAATAACGGGTTCAGGGACTGTCTACCTCCCCGGACGAAACTTTGCCCTGCGGCAAAGCCTCGTCCGAGTTCCTCTCCGCCGAGGCGGAGTGTTTGACAGCAATGAACAGTCTGGTCGACTGTTCCCCAAGGCCTCCTCTCCTACTAATCTTATAGTAGGCGGAAGAGTCCAACATAGACTCTATAGAGGGAGGACACCACAGCATATATATATATATATATATATATATATATATATATATATATATATATATATATAAATTTTTAGCCACTACAGATACAGTGCTCAATGTAAGGTATAAAAATATATATGCAAAACAGACCAACCATAAAATATTTGAAAAACACTGCCTAAATGTCACTGCTTTCCCTGGTTAGAAGTTTTATGCGGATGTAAAAGTGGTGATGCTACCGTAAAACAACCCTCAGGCGGTAAAAGTAATACAGAGTCTCCATAATGTCTCTTTAAGATGTAAAAAATATACATTACAAAGGCAATTGATGAGATATGTTAATAAGATGTTGTCTATATACTTAGTTGTTATTAAAGTTCTTAATCACATTGCATTTGTGTATTTCAGGTATCCTGTTGATGATACTGATAAATGTACCCTTAAAAATTACTCCGCAAGAAAAGGCACAATGGTTTATTGAAATAAAATCGGATACGCAGAGTCAACGAAACTACAGAACTTCTTTCTATGGAGTTATGTTAAAGATATCATGTATCGAACAAAGATATGGGATATCACCAATCTAAATCGAATGATCACTGATGGCATTGCCACCATTGATGAGGCTATGCTACAGCGAACACGGCAAGAAATCGAGTACAGTCATTATGTGATTCATGCAACTAATGGTACATATATAGAGGTGTATTAAAAAAGTTAAAACAAACTACAATATCTATTCTTCGTTTTAATTTCTACATATTTGTCTGCTTATTTGCTTTTGTAATATTTTTTTAAATTGTAAAGAGACTTTTAAGGACACTTTATATATATATATATATATATATATATATATATATATATATATATATATATATATATATATATATATATATATATATATATTTTTATGAGTATAATACTACTTTTCTCCTGGGAATTGCGTGACAGTAAACTTAGTAAGAAGGAAATTCTATATAGACAGCTCCTTCCTAAGTACACAAATTTGTGAAACAGACACCCGTGTGGTTGATTCCACAAACGCTACAATCTTAAGCTATATAAGGCAAGTAATATATATATATATATATATATATATATATATATATATATATATATATATATATATATATATATACATATATATATATATATACATATATATATATATATATATATATATATATATATGCATATATATATATACATATATATATATATACATATATATATATACATATATATATTTTAGAATTGGACATTGTCCGACAATTTATTTAGAGACATTTATATTAATATATATTTGCTTAAATACTTGTATCTATAAAAAGAACGTTAAACATAATATAAATGTCTCTAAATATACATATATATATATATATATATACATTTTACTTGCCTTTTATTTCCATATCTAAAGGTGAGCTTTAATTTGATATAGTGATTTACTAAGGGAAGCTTAGATGTGGCACAAGGCCGAAAGTATTGAGTGACCAAACTCACTACTCAATATAACAATTTAATAAGGGTAGTTTACTTGTTGTTACACCACGCCGAAGTGTTCAGCGATTTACTAAGCATAGCTTAGTTGTGGCACAAGACGAAAAATAGAGAGAACCCAATGAGGATCGAAATCACTACCCAATCGTAATCGATCTAAAAAGACAATCATGTTAAGCATATAACCACGTCGAAGTGAACAAAGCTCGGAATTGTTATATACTGCTGTCATGTAAGATTTTTTAATTCAAAGAGATTTTTCCCTAATCTTGTTCCCTTTCTGAGAATTAGTGTGAAAATTCCATTTTGAAAGTCCCTTCATTCTTCATCTACTGTTATTTATATCATTTATTTGCGAACTAATGTCCTGATCTTTGTCGTTATTATCACAGTGTTTCGACTGTTGTGTCATTCAGGCTTCTTCAACTATATGTCGATCTGCGTAAACTTCAGAGAATTTACAAAAGAGACGTTTATTTAATCTTCGATTGTTCTTGCGCCACCGTTAATGTCTAGGGATATTTCGCCTAGTTCTTTTTAGTACTGCCAACGAAATATTAGCCTAGTGAATGAAAGAGTTGATTCGTGGATTCGGTGGCATAATAATTGGGAATTAATCGCTGGGCCGGTTAATACAGTAGAAACAGAGCGAACAAAAAATAGCAGATCAGGACTGTATTAATATTCAGAAATTTGTGACAATTAAAAGCACTCAGTTCTTAATGAAAAGAAATTACGAAAATTGTAGTACTGAACACTTGTAAAAATTAAAAAAAAGAATATTAGCAAACATGGAAACTTCGTACTCCCAAAATAATGGAGAATCAAAAGGGGCTTCAAAAATCATGTGTTGTATTTACAAACATATATATATATATATGGTATTCAAAAGCGTCAAAAAAAAAGTAAAACTTGTCTTTAGCTGAGTTTAAGTATTTGGGTCTTTGGTCCACAGAAAAATCCGTGGTTTAAAAAAAACTTTATTAGTTAGTCAACAGTAAAACTTGTAGTTGAGAAAAAAATTTTGAGTAGAAGGTCCACAGTCAATGCTGTGGAGAAAATATTTTTTATCGTCAACGAAAATTTAGTGACGATTGTTGTTGGAGATGATTCGGTTGAAGTCGCTGACACATGTTTCATCAAGCGCAGGGTATGGGCGAAATAAAGAATGTAGCTACAGCTTCTCTTGTTTGAACGGCTTGGAAACAGTTGCACCCCTGCTCCTGAAAATCGAAAGCTGTGGATTTTATAAAACATTTTTTCCCGAAAATAGGCTCGAGGAAAATAGTTTGGGTTTTCTCTGATTGGTCAAATATTTAATACGGCGATGCTAATTTCTAACCAATAAACACATTGATTTAAACGGCCTGTGTTGTATTGTGGAATATTTTGGCGTGTTTGTAAATATTATCTGTTATTGGGTAGAAAATAAAGTTTGGTCGTATTATAATATAGTATGTATGTGGGTATGTAATTATGTTGGAAATATAGTTTATTTCCTCTATATTCATTGAGACAGCTCGAGGTGGTACAAAAGAAAAATCTCCCTCTTCTCATACTTACAGTGAGCGAGAATTAGTATCTTATCGTTAATTATTTCAGTTTTTTTTATCTGCCGATAAAATATGTTAATATGAGGCCCTTGACATTTGATAACCGACATCCGTTTTTCAACCATTGATATTACACTGAGACAACATTCGTTATTTCTTGCAGCAAATTTTATTGATTTTCCAATATCTTAAATTTTCATATATATCTCTTCTTATGTCTGTCTATTAATTTCAATCTATCCCTCCCTCACTGTTGATATAAGTCTATTCACATCTCTCTACTGATATCAATTTCTCGTGTTTCTCTATCATATATCAATGTATTCAAATCTGTCTTTCATATATCAGTGTATTCATATGTTTATCACACATTACTGCATTCATGTCTTTCAATTATATATGACACTATTCATATCTATTCATCAGTGTCTACAACCTGACAGCCTAGAGATGGCCACGAAGTAAATGTCTAGTTTATTACTTATGACAATACAGTGAATTTAGGCTAAAAATTTTACAATTCAATGGCCGCTGTTTCCACTTGTGATGTTTCGGTATGGAAGGCAAGTAGATCTGCCTGATAGTTGCTTATTCTAAGTTCACATGTTCAAAAATGTGTGTACAGTGTCCGCGTCTCGTGGTGAGGTCTCGTTTTTTTTGTTTTTTTTTATCTCACACTACGTCAGAATTTCGTTCAAGAAAGCCTTGTATCAAGGGTCGTAACTTGCATCGTACTTGCATTATCGCTTTGTTTGAGGTGAAATGATTAGAAAAAAGTCAACAGATATGAATCGGATGAAAATTTGAAACACAAAAACCTTATATTTAGTTTTCCTTACAATCATTTTGGAGGTTATTAAGTTTCAAAATTCGTTTAAAGCAATCAATTTTTTTAATATTACCTGAGGAAGGTTGAGGCGAAACAAAAGGATTAAGTCGGAAAGAAAACCAAATTATTTTTTTTATTTCACTGCATGTAAGCAAAGCGAGAATTTGACAGTCATTATTTTATTTATTTTGACTCCAGATTTATGATTTTATTTCTCTGCCTGGTCTAGAGATCGTCCAAACTGTGTGGGAGGGCAATGTATTATTCCAACGTCTAATTTCAAACTCAGTCAAATTGTGTGCGTATGTGTGTGTGTGCGTGTACTTTAAATAGCATAAGCACATGTAAGTCACCCCCGTACAACACAAACAGACACATATACATTACATATGCGCATACATCATACACAGACAGTGTGTGTGGATAGAAAATCAGTTCATCTTTTATAAAAGAGATTAAAAATATTGATAATAAATTGTCGGGGGTCCCTGGTTTATTATACAATGAAACTTTACTCCAAATTTTAATCTTATTTTAAAGGTCATAGAAACTATGACGCAAGAGGCTACTAAGAGTGAAAGATAAAGAGAAACCGGAAATCCAATCTTAAACAGGAAACAAGGGATAGACCTCTACTCGTGTTCAAAAGACCGGGGAGGAGTGTGAACCGAGAGATGGGCGAACTTATCTGATCCTGTTGAAGGAAATAAATAAATAAGAATAAATAAATAGTAAATAAAATTTCAGAGTATAGGCGGAGACTTTAGAAGTATATATTTGAAGTAGACTTTAGAAAGAACCGGAAACTCACTAATACGGAATAAGCCTCTATTCCTGTTCAAAAAAACGGGGAGGAGTAAGATATTTAAAGTTACAGTTTTTTTTCCCCATTGAGTTGTTAGAGTTATATCAGAGGAGAGATCAGATGCAAAGCTCCGATCATAAATAGTGGTATCATCTTAACCAGTAGCCTGTTAATATTTAACAGCCCCCCACCACCACCACCAGTAGGGATGTATGTAGCACAAGGCTGAGTTTACCGTGGTTCTCCGAGCCCGTAGGCTTGGCAAAAAATATTTCCGGAGAACCCGCATAAACAGGTCCAGGCCTGTCTACCTCCCCGGACGAGACTTTGCCCTTCGGCAAAGCCTCGTCCGGGTTCCTCTCTGCCTAACGCAGAGAGTTCGACAGGAGCTGCGAAAAGTCACAGCCTCGAAAGAACAGACTATTACAGTGTATAGCTCTGTTTTTTAGTCTTTGGGAAAACAATGTCATACAATCTTCTATGGTAGAAATTATTTTAAAAGTTACACGTATAAAAATATAACAAAGAATTAATACAGTGTTTCTTTTGCACAATCAACTTGATTAATACCTTATTAAATATACATTAAAATCTAGATTCATATTGATATTGAGATTTAAATTATAATTAATTTACTATAAATAAATTGCTGAATTATTTTGCCATTAACGCTGTTGTCCAATTCAATTTTTACATTAAAAAACTTTTCTTTAATTAAACGTAAGAGAGTTATTTGGACTCAAACAGAAACGGCCTTTAAAAAGATATGTTTTTACTAGTTATCTCCTAGGGTTTAAAATAAATTTTTAAACATGAAAAATATTTTTGAAGATTTTACTTTAGTTATAAATTCAAGCTAATTAATGTTGTTTTTACGTTTCAGACGGTAATTAATATTGTTTTTTGATGTTTCCACCCGAAATTAATGTTGGTTATATGTTTCAGAACGTATTATAGAATTACCAGGCGTTACTTCTAAAATTGGGTGACGATAACTATTCCACAAAAATCTTGTTTCTTGTGTCTTGCTTTATCGAAACAAAGACGGACATTCAAACACGTAAAAATTACACAACGGAATATGGAAAACTAGCTTCGGTACGTCAGCCGATTCTAATGAATTTGGGGACACCCCCTTATATATAATAATAAAACCGATTTTTAATAATTGATACATTGTATATTGTTATAATTTCAAATGCGACGGATTGCCGAGAAGTTCTCGTCCTGAACCACTCCTCCAAATGTGAATTATTTTGCGAAGTTCTATGTCGAGTGGAGAATTTTCAGCATTCCTCGTAGAAACGCCTTTAACTTGTCCATAAATCTTCTGAGATATCTTTTATAAAAACTTAGTTGGTGCCTCAGCCTGTAGTTGAAAATTTATCTTAGTTGTAGGAGAATAGAATTTGCATCGTTTTGCTGTATTTTACGATATCACGCTTTGCGAGACGAAAATCCTGTGACAAGCTATGCAAAGAAATCCTCACATGAATTTTATTATTCGCTTATTACAATATTATTATAGTTAATTAGCTGTTTATGTGACGCGCCATATTACAGGGATATTAACAAATACATCAAAATATTTTCTCATTTTATTTTTTTACTTTTCCAAAAGCTAAGCAAAAACTTAAGAAACGGGAAAATAAGTGAGAAACAAAGAAAAGATTACTGAACAGCTCAAAATGCAAATTAGAAACTGGAGAGCCTAAAATCAAACAGGTACAACAATTTAATTATCTAGTAAGTATTTTAACAGAAGACGGAAAGTGCGATATTGAAAGCCAAAGCGGCGTTAGGATAGAGAAAGGTGTCTTCCAAAGCTAAGTAAAGTATTAAGAAACAGAAAAATGTTGTTAGAAACAAAGAAAAGAGTACTGAACTGTTATGCAATATCAATCCCCCGATATGGCAGTGAATGCTGGACAATCTCCTCACAGATGTAGAGGAGACTGGAGGCAGCAGAAATATGGTTCAACAGGAGAATGCTGAAAATGCCATGGACATAACATGTGAACAACGACGAAGTTTTACAGGAAATGTAAACAAAATAGGTCAATGGATGTTAGAAGATTATTTAGGAGTGATAAAAAAAAGTAAAAAATTATTAAGAGCTAAAAACGACAGGAAATTGTAAAGAGACATGAGAGCCTATGTTCTGGCTTCATTTGAACACAGTTTACTTGGTCTTCTTTTTTCTTTTATTTGCCCATTGACTTTATCGCTACCTCTTCCCTGATACACCGAATTTTAGTAATTCTTTGTACAAAATAAATTTGCCAGTTTTACGGAAAAATCGATGTGATGTTACAAAGATGAATAAAAAATTATTTTATTAAGACTGGTTACTTTCATGTACGGTCAGATTCTTAGCGGTCAGAAATTAAAAGAAACGTTTGGTCAGATCATTAGCGACCAGAAATTAAAGGAAGCGTTCGGTCAGATTATCAGCGGTCAAAAATGAAAGGAAGCGTTTGGTCAGATTATCAGCGGTCAGAAATTAAAAGAAGCGTTTGGTCAGATTATCAGCGGTCAGAAATTAAAAGAAGCGTTTGGTCAGATTATCAGTGGTCAGAAATTAAAAGAAGCGTTTGTTCAGATTATCAGCGGTCAGAAATTAAAAGAAACGTTTGGTCAGATTATCAGCGGTCAGAAATTAAAAGAAGCGTTTGGTCAGATTATCAGCGGTCAGAAATTAAAAGAAGCGTTTGGTCAGATTATCAGCGGTCAGAAATTAAAAGAAGCGTTTGGTCAGATTATTAGCGGTCAGAAATTAAAAGAAGCGTTTGGTCAGATTATCAGCGGCCAGAAATTAAAGGAAGGAAAATTAATGGATAGGTTTTACCACAGAATCTCTTTGCAAAAAAAAGGCGAAAGAGATTGTCAGTGTTCAAAAATTACCGCTGTTATTACTTAATGAATGTGTTTAGTTATATCTGACATATTGTTATATAATATCAATGTTCCCTTAATTTTCAATCAATTTGTACAGATTTATATTTCAATACTTCAAGCCTTCGATTTCAAAGATGTGTGAGTAGTGTACTGCATATGGGCACAGAATCAGAAAAGGAAAGCTGACCTCGAATTCCATTTCCTCTCCCCAGCTATAGGTTAAATAGTAGGGCATGCACCTGGAAAAATCATTGTTAGTCTACAAAAAGGTTGTTAATACAATATTTACTCGTAGAAAGAAAAGAATTATTTTTACAATGCAAAATATGTTAAAGATTTAAATAATCCACAAAAGGTTAAGCCGTAAAAAACAAAAAAAAACTTTCATTACAAGAAATTCTATGCTGATAAATTGAGTTAAATAAATATAAGTTTGCTAACCTATTATAAAAAAAACGGATGCTTTCCAGGTTCGATTAATCCAAAGAGGTAAAGATAAGCAGGAAGAAATGGGCAACTTGCATCAGTAAGATGAAAAGACACGATATAAAAAAGAAGAAAATATCTGTGAGAAACTCGCTTTTCTTTTCCTTCTTTTTCTTCTTTTTTCTTTCTTTCTTCTTCATCTTTTTTCTTTTTCTTTTTTCTTCTTTTTTTCTTGACACGACAAAAACAGATTGTGTTTACGACGTTCCACTGCGCTTAATAACATAGAAGAACATGAATTAGTGTGGGAACTGTTTTGCAGTAAAAGCCACAACATATAGTTGGCACCAACACTTTGTTACCAATCGTAATATTCAAGAGCAAATGAATTATGTCGTTCTATTTCTTTACCATTTACTTCCCTTGATTGCAATTTGCATTTTATGTTGCATTTCTCCTCACTTTGCACAGGTGTTTAAACTTAGATGTTTGGTTGGTGTAATGAATAACGGCTGTCATTTGGAAATCAAAGATCCAATTCCAGTCTAGTTCGTTATATTATCATCATCATTATTAGGCCATAGTCGGGATTATCGAGCCAATGCGAACGATCCTTTCTTTAGCTATATAGTATGTGCTACGCCAGGGCTACATACAGTTTTGAATTCAGAGTTATTTTCTCCTAGACCGGTTGCCACCCAAGACTATAAAACCCAACTGGTGGGAGAAGAATATGATTCATACCTTTCCCAAGCCTATTAGCACGTAAGTGAATGAAATGAATCTGACTTGAATTCGAACTCGGCTGTCCGATTCAAACCGAGCCACTATCCATCACTCCAGCGTACCTCCTTCCTTATATTCACCTACATAGATACCCTTGTATCCAACTCTTCTCCTCATAGCGATGGGTTAAATAGTAGAGCTTGTATCAGTAAGTCATTATTATTTAAGAAATACTTTTATAATCCCAAAATATTTTCTGATTTTAAATAACCTGAAAAAGGTTGATAAGCCGTAAAAAGCAAATCAATCTTCATTTCGCATCTATCATACCTCGCTGTTGTTCTCACGGGGTGTTATTTTTAACATAGTCGTTGGAATTATTTGAACACAGTAACACCGTCATCATTCTTAGCATATTTTTCTACAGTTTCAAACAATGAACATGGCGCAATGATTAACGCACTTGTTTCACAAATGATTGTTAGTGAGTGCTTTACATCCGTCTACTGTAGAAAAGTGACATAATGCTGAATTCTACAATATATATCATAATTAACAAAATAAATAAAGAAACTGAAATGTTATCGTCTACAGAATGTATTATATTACATATGAAATAGCATTATCAATCAGTATAACTATTTGAGAACATCCATAAAAATAGATAAACAAGTTTAATATCAATGTGGCTATTTTCTGGTTGCGAATTCTCCAGATTAAGTATTTAAATACTTTGTGTTCATATTGACAATAAACAAACGACTTTGTTTTTCTTTATTTTATTTGCCGACTCTCTTCAGGAAGTGGGCGACCATGGCTCTCCACAAGTTCTTATCCTTTTTTAATTCTTAGCAATGTTTTTTTTTTCTTGACTATCCTTCCCAATCCCTGTTTTGTCATCCATTTACACAAGTTAGCCAGGTAGGTTACTCATAGTTTCCCTCTACTCCTCTTGTTTTCAATATGCCCGATGAGCGTCAAATCATCCAAAACCTCTTTGCTTATTATGTGTCCCAAATATTTCAACTCCCCCTTTCTGATTTCAATTATAAGTGTCCTTTTTGTTTCCTTTTTTCTAATAATGTCCTCGTTTTTACGGGTCTTTTGTTCCGTGTTGAATATAAAATAATTAGAGTACCGGAGATTTTTGAAAGTATTTTCAACGTATTTCTCTTCTTTGTTTATATAATCAGATTTGTATATTAGTAGTGCTCTTAGGTAGGAATGATGGACTCTCCTATCGAGTTTGACGTTTGAGGTTCCGACGACCACGAACTAATTATTATGACGGGCATCACTTTTGAGACCGGCCCGAGAATTGCACAAAAGACCACAAATGGTACAGCAGAATTGATTATATCCAAGTGTAGCAGGGACACAGTTAGCTGTCTTATTTTGCTTTTATGTTTCACTCAGTCGAAAGATGCTTACTTCTTGACGGTGCATTATTCCAGCATAAGAGCTAGAATGATGCTCTACCTCTTCAAAATTCTTGAATGGAATGTTGACGCAAGAAAGGTTGCTCTTCAGTTTATCTTTATACCTGAGCCAAGGTCTACCAACATTTCTATGACCAGTATGAAGTTCACTGTAGAAAAGAACTTTTGGTATGGGATCATCACTCATTCTTGCCACATGGCCCGCCTAACGTAGTTGTGATTGCATTATGAAGGTACCAATCTCGCATTTCTCAAAAGGTCGGCATATATATATATATATATATATATATATATGTGTGTGTGTGTGTGTGTGTGTGTGTGTTTGTGTGTGTGTGTGTGTGTGTGTAGGCAGCATATCTTCATTCTAGCATGTTTGAGTGAATAATCTGGACATATTATGTCTATGTATTTTATTTTAATCCTCTTGAATTCTCGGATCAACTTCTTAATGTTGATATTAAATTCATTAAGCAAGGCGCCGTAGTTTGTTTTTGTTTTTTGTTTTTCATTTCTTTTATTTTTCCTAGTACTTTCAATCTCATTCAAGATTATCTTCGGGGTGAATTGTTAAGGCAAAAAATTAATATAATTGATAGTATTGTTTTTTTCGTAAATGCGCATGAAACGCGCTCTGTTAAATAATAAACAGGTTTGAACGCGCTTAGTTATTTAATTTAAAAATTAACAGTCACAGCTACTATGTCTTATCTAAGGGAGTTAACTTTAATTTAGATAAATTTACAATTTAACTATTTTAATTCATAGCTGCTATAGACAATTTAAAACATTGTTGCTATACTCATAATTTACCTTATTTATTGTTGGTTGTATTTTTCTTATATAGAGGGCCTCAAATATTTTTATTTTTATAGTATAGTATACTCGTATTGCCTATTAATATTTCTCTAAATCGTGAATGTGAACAGGAAATTCCTTTAAATGCTGTGCAATAGAACTTGTAATATGTAATGTGAGTCTCCTTGATAATGTTGTCGTGAAACCAACATATAAGCTTCAAAATTCAACACACCTTTCCAAGAACACCCGTCTGCTACGGCGGATATCCAATACTCGTTACAGAAGCCTTCTCAGGCACATATGTGTCTGTTCAAGATCAACAGAGCCCACCTGTATTTTATATTGTAATTGTACTGAGCGGAACTACGCTACAGTCTCTGGGAAAAAATTGCATAATGTGGCGTGATCAGCAGCTTGAACAGGTCCAGTACACCCGAAACCTCAGTCTTGTGACTTCGTCCTAGCACAACCATCGACGTCTCCTCAGTTTCACTCACAAGGCTTGGGTCAACCCGTGGGGTATGATTCTCAGGCATTTTCCAACGGTGCCACACGCAAATAACATCATGAAGTCACTTCCATGACAAATTGGCCATTGTGAGATTCGATCCAGTTTGCTGCATCGATATATATATATATATATATATATATATATATATATATATATATATATATATATATATATATATATATATATATTTAATTATCCATACGGATTATCTAATCCTTCATGAAGCACAAAAGAAAATTAGCCATGCTTATGTTTATAGGAGAAAATTTGAAAATCTTTTAACTGGAAAATCAATGTTCGCATTTAGCTTTTCTAAAAAAAAATATTAGCAATAAAGAATTATCGAAAGGAAAATTCCAGAAATCACTCAACCGTTATAACAACTGAATAACTGAATAAAAACAGTGCTATATGGAAACTGTCGAAGGATACAAGATCGTCTGTCTCAAAAAAGAGCTCACCAACTTTACAGGGATCAGATGATATTTGGCTTAACTTGGGCTATACCTTGTTTGGGTTAATTTATATGTGGGGAATCAATGTAGAGCAGAATAGATGTGGGTAGCGTAAGGGTTCTCAAATGGAACATGAGTTTGGCAAGCGTAGTAAAAGTCTTGACCTAGTCATGCGAATGATATGAATCAATCCATCTCTTTACCAGCTGTGGGTTAAATAATAGTGTATACTAGGTTCTCTAGGCTTGAATGGCAGCCAAGCTATGAGAATGACTATTCTGAATTCAGAACCGTCGAGAAAGCATCTGTAAACCACTCTTCTGTCCCATGAATTCATAATGGTAATTCACAAATAAAGAAAAATGATATCTGGACAGGCAATCGTCTGGAAGAAAGTAATAACAAACAAAAAATCATCTGAAGGAAAATGTTAATGAGCTAAGATCAGTCATGAAGGGATTTTAGTCCTTAGGAATGCCTTACACCTGTGGATTTGTACTGAATTAAGTTTGGTAATTTTCAAATGGGAGCGCTTATCAACTATTAAGAACTGTTAGTGAGTATGATCTTTAATGGTTTCCAGTACTTTAGTTTTGTGTGAGGTTAACCTTAGAAATAAGAAAGCACTACGATGTACGACCTAAGTAAGACCTCTGGAACTACAGTAATACTTCATTGAAACCCTTGAATTTTGGTCATTTGCCATACTGAACTAAAGTATCTATCTATCTATCTACCTACCTGTCTGTCTGTCTGTCTATATATCTAACTATCTAACTATTGGTCTGAAATAGAATTAAAATTAAAGAAAAACATGCAGGCAACTAAGTAAAATTGTGGTACTGAACAGGAAATTAACTCGAACCCATCTTAATTCAACAAGACATGTACATATTAACATCGCCAATCAATTAAGATCAGAAGCCATTAAACCCATGGTGGATATTAAGAAAATTATTATTATTATTATTGTGCTTTGTATCATCTTGCCAGAGTGTAATTTTAAGTGCCTAATTGCCAAGTCCCCTCCGGTGTCTATGAATAAAATATGGGGGAGCTATCTATGCACATTTGGGACGTTTCGTTTAGATGGAGAGGGTTTTGAAGCTCCGAGATTCTGATATGTTCAAGAATTTTACTTGACTTATATGATTTTCGGTACCATTCTTTATCATACCAAATGCCCCTATTAAAATAGCGATAATTGTAGTTTTTAACTTTCCACATGCTTCTTATTTCGATTTAACAGTTTTTAATTATTAATATTATTTGTGTATGTCATGTTTCCTGCTTTGCATCCTGTAGAGCAAGGTCCTTAGGTACGATATGAGAATTGTCATTTAATTGATGGCACTTTTCTTAGTATATGGGATGTTCCTCGTACAGCGATCTTCTGGGCAACTTTTATGTTGATGTTACCTGGGACACTGTTAGTAAAAACTTTTCATTCCTTTCATCACGAGGCCCAAGGCTCCGATTACTATTGATACAGTCTGTGTCTTCATTCCGCACATCCTGTTAATATCAATCTCCGGGATTTTGTATTTGAACAATTTCTTCTTCTTCTTCTTCTTATTCTTATTCTTCTTCTTCTCCTTCTTCTTCTTCTTCTTCTTCTTCTTCTTATTCTTCTTCTTCTTCTTCTTATTCTTCTTCTTATTCTTCTTCTTATTCTTATTCTTCTTCTTCTTCTTCTTATTCTTATTCTTCTTCTTATTATTCTTATTCTTCTTCTACTTCTTATTCTTATTCTTCTTATTCTTCTTATTCTTATTCTTATTCTTATTCTTCTTATTCTTATTCTTCTTATTATTATTATTATTATTATTTCTTCTTCTTCTTCTTCTTCTAATTTCTATTGTATACTCATTTTCTTCCGGGTCCCATCCAGAGACCTAAGCTAAAAAACGGCATTAATGACATTTTTCCAATTACTATGAAAGTTTCCATTGAAAAAGCACAGGTAAGCTCTTCCCATAAAAGTTGCAGATTTTCCAGTGCAGATATTCATCAACACTGAGTTTTATATTCGGCTGGTGCTAATACTGCTGCTACTAGTATAGCTGAACACTCGTATTCGAGGATACCCGTCTACTAGGGCGGTTAGCCAATCACTATTGCAGATGCTCGCTCAGGCACATTTGTGTCCATTCAACACCTACAGAACCCACATGTGGTCTATATGCCAACTATGTTGAGCAGACCTTAGTTACAGTTTCTGAGAAAGATCGTGTTCTCTAACGTGATTAACAATTTGAACAAAGCCAGCACGATCAAGCCCTCAGCCACGATTACTTGTGACTTCGTGCTATCAACGGCTCCCAATTCCACTCACAAGACTTGGGTCAATCCGTGGTATGGCTTTCAGGCAATTTCCAAAGGTGCCGCATACTAGGATCGAACCTCCAGTCTGATAAACTTCCTGACAAATCGACCATGGTGAGATTCGAACGCGGGTTTCATGGTCAGAATGCGAACATTCTAACCATTCGGCCACATGCCCATATTATTGCTACTACTAGTAATAAAAATAAATTTAATTATTATTATTGAGCAAAATCTTCATTGAATTTTTTTTCTAGTGAGTAATTAAATGTCCGAAGCAGATATCTTCAGGTTGTGAGTCTTCTTTATGTACCATGTCCCTTCAGGACGTAGGCGAGCATGGCCCTCCACAATTTCCTGTTCTCTGTAGCTCATATTAATTTTCCTCTTTTTCATATTTCTCCTAAACATTGTACCGCCATCCATTTACTTAAGCTCACTAAGTAATCTATGATTTGTTTTCCCCTGTCCCACTTGCCTTCCATCTGTCCTGTGAGTATCAGATTTTCCAATCACTCTTTCTTCCTTATATGTCCTAGAAATCTAAACTGTCTCATCTTGATATTAAGTATAAGTTTTGTTGTTTCTATTTTCTCTAAGATTTCCTCTGCTGCCTCAAGTTTCCTCTTCATCTGTGAAGAGATTGTTCAGCATCCACTGTCATACAGGATGAATGATATTATGTAACAGTTCAGCACTCTTCTCGTGGCATTTAAGAAGTTGTGTTTACGGAACAATAAAATTATTAAAACTATTTTTAAGTTCTTAAATGAATTTAATAATGTTAAAGCGATAACGTTTTACGAAATAATAATACGTACGACATTTGTTTTATTTTCTTAATAAAAAAAAATAAGGAGCCATTTCCTACAAAGAAAACGATGAGAAAAGTTAGAAGACGACTTTCCGGGTATTAAGAGGTTTACTGAAATCTTTCTTGACATTACCTGGTTTGCTGAAAATTGTCCTGGTATTACGAAGTTTACTGAAAACATTCCTATCATTAAGATATTTGCTGAAAGCTTTCTTGGCATTACGATGTTTGCTGAAAACTTTCCTGGCATTACGAGGTTTACTAAAAAATATCTGACATAACTATGTTTGCTGAAAAATTTCCTGGCATGACGAGGCTTGTTGAAAACTTTCCTGGAATAACAATATTTACTGAAAACTTTCCTGGCATGACGAGGCTTGTTGAAAACTTTCTTGGCTTTATGAAGTTTGCTGAATACTTTCCAGGCATTAGGATATTTGTTGAAAATTTTCCTGGCATTACGAGGCTTACTGAAAACTTTCCTGGTTGTACAAGGTTGGCTAAAAACTTCCCTAGTATTAGCTAGTTTGCTAAAAAGATCTCAGCCCTAACCATTCTATTAAGTCTAATCAAATGACCAAATATCAAAATTTAGTGGGTGATCCCTTCTTGTTCGGACGAAGAACTTTGTAACAACCTTTCTTAATGTGTAACAGAGAAAGATATGATCATGACAGCATGGCAAATATATAAAACAGGGTGGTATTTGAAAATCTGGAAAACTTAAAAGAGAAATAGTAATTAATTACTTTCTTATTTTCCATGTGTAATTATCAGCATTCATTTCCATATTTATTCATATGACACTATTATCATTCATTTATTTTCACCTGTACACCTACAATACCCTGATAAAGGGTTCGAAAATGCTAAGAAATCGTTTGTTTTATATTGCACCCAATTATTGCACAATGTTTGGAGTCCCGATAGGATTTGCGTGGCGAGACACAATACATAGTTACATGATAGTTTATCAAGCCTTCCTGAATTATATTTTCTTCTTATTGCGTTTCTATGTATGTGCACCTTTTCTGAAACTGAATAAATATCTAAAACAATACAATTTAAAATAAACAAAATTTAAGCTGTAGGATTAAAAACTACGGTCAGCCTCATTACGATAAAATTTCGTATTGGGTGCCGGTGATCTATCCTAGATGTGTCCATGAATTTTATTAATTTCTTCGGCTCGATCTCGCGCTGGAATCTCTACTTTAAACCATAAATGTCTTATAGAGAAACAGAAGTATGCAATACTTTTGTGATCGCCGCAGGTGAAGAATTTCAGTCGACGGAATAAACAGAAAAGTGGATTGGGGGGTGCACAAGGAGACATGAATAACCAATATAGTATTCAAAAATTCCTTTCCACAAAAAAAACTGTTTTACGATTAAGAAATGAATCAGAAATGTAGTTCTCAGGCAGATTTATTTTTTTCCATTTTTTTTTCCATCAGCAAATACAAACACATTTTTCGAACTTAAAAGTGTTATCCTTTCTTTTTTTCCTCACCCCTTCCTCTGTGTCTCGGTCTCTCTATATCTGCCTATATGTCTGTAGTGTGGCGGTTAGTAGATATCCTGTCTGTCTGTCTCTTTCTCTCTCTCTCTCTCATATATATATATATATATATTATATATATATATATATATATATATATATATATATATATATATATATATATATATATATATATATATATATACATACATATATAGATAGAGAGAGAGAGAAAGAGAGAGAAACAGAAAGAGAGAGTGTGAGGGTGAGAAACACAAACAGAGAATAAAAGGAACTGCTTGATATTTCCAGTTTAATGCTTGAAGAAACCATCAAAACACAAAGATAGCAAAATTATAAATAATATATATATATATATATTCTAAATCTTGTTCACATTAGAGTTTCGTTAAAAACACGTAAGAACATTTAAATTTAGGACCAGTTAAAAACTTCGTATAAGGTTTTTATTGCGTTTTTCTTGAGTGTAAACAAGATATTTCTTTTGGAATTTGTATGTAGAAATTATCCAAATAATTGTTCTTTCCGAGCACTTTCGACTCATTTATTATTCACGTTGTGCTATTACAAATAAAGTGTTGCTGATGCATAGACGTGGTTTTAATACCCGAACACGACGAGTACTTTTTTTTTAAATGCCAAGCAACAACTTTCAGTTGTTATCGTCTGTCGCTTGTTTCTACGTTTCTTATATTCTTTCACACACTATATAGCCCCCCCCATCTACCTTTTAGTAGCTTTGAAAAACTTTATACATATATATATATATATACCTACGTTGGTAACCAACGAAACTTAAGTCGCACACCAAATGTAGGTATATGTATATTTATTAATATATATTTCTGGCTCTGTCTAACCACATCGAGCACTGAGTTCTCCTGTTTGTGTGACATAATGCAGAGTCCTGTTGCCAGACATAGGGTCTTCCAACAGCCACCTTCTTGACCCAGGGAAGAGCTATCTACTTAAGGAACTTGATGTAGGCCTCCGCGTTGAGTCTGAAGCACTAAACAACAGGTTCGGGAATTATTTTCTTATCAGAACGATCAGAATAAGTTTTCCAAACTGCTTTCCCAGTCGTTTGGACTTTACTCAGATTGACACCCAAAGATTCTGAAATACCCGTATTAGAGACTCTGGCGCAAATGCCAAGCGGTACAGTATGCCGTTTTCCAGATTTCTGGTGGTGTAAATTGCGTCTCACAAACGATGATCTACTTTACTGAGATTGACACCCAAAGATTCTGAAATACTCGTATTAGAGACTCCGGCGCAAATGCCAAGCAGTACAGTATGCCGTTTTCCAGATTTCTGCTGGTGTAAATTGCGTCTCACAAACGATGATCTACTTTGCAGTCCGACAAAATCAAAAACAAACATGAAATGAGGGGAAAATGTTGTTTTGTTTTAATTTTTCAAACGCAAATAATGAAATCACTAATAATAAAAAGTAAAAAAACAACAGTCAATAATATCAACTACTAATACGGCCACAATGTGCTGGCAGTGTTTTGAAAAAAAAAACATTCCCGTACTTGCAGTTACACATATATAAAAATCTACATATTAAGTTAAACATTTGAACAAATCCTTGATAATAGCTATTAGAATAGCCAAAAACGCTTGAATATATTAAACATTTGGACACTTTTTACACACTTTACAGAAAACAAAATACTTGTACGAATGTAAGAAAAATTAAATAAAAATATTAATCGTATAACCTTGTCTGTAGTCCATAATGAAACTTGTATAAAATTCCTATTGCTACCTGCCCAAATACACAATATATATATATATATATATATATATATATATATATATATATATATATATATTAATTTTTTGTTTATACGATATTTTTATAGTTGCAATTATTTAAGTAAATGCTCTGTTTATAACAAACAGTATTATTTACATTCACCGGCCTGAATTTCCGGGAGATTTCGTAAAAGATACGTGTCCTCCGACAGAAATCGAATCTGTACGACACGGAACTATCGTTTAGCCTGACGTGCTATACCATTTAGCTACAAAGGAAGCGTCTGGTTAACAAAGTCAAATTACTGTTTTTAAACAACGAATTACCCACGATCTTTTCTCGAGCGATCATATCTGCTCGAAGCGTATCTTACCGTAAACAAATGACAACATATATTATGAAATTAAGTCCGACAATTATTTCAATATATTTTCTGTTTATACGTTATTTTTATAGACACACTTATTTAATTAAATGCTCTGTTTATAATAAACAGTATTAATTACATTTACGGGCCTGAATGTCCGAGAAATTTCGTTACTTAGCCTGATGTGCTATACCATTTTTATATATTTTCTGTTTATACGTTATATTCATAAGATAATTGTCGGACTTAGTCTATTTCATAATATATATTGTCATCTGTTTACGTTAAGGTATGCTTCGAGCATATATATATATATATATATATATATATATATATATATATATATATTACTTAAACATTATTTTTAGTGTATACTCATATCGGCGTAGAAGTTGTAGAAGCTCCGGTTATTCATTAAACAGTATTTTTTTTCGACTACGAGCCTGAATATTCGAGAAATCTTATTAAAGAGAAATATGAGCTCTCCGGCAGTATTCAGACTTGCGTCCATCGTGGTAGGGGAAATCATCGTTGGATCCGACATGCTTTAGACCGTCTCAGCCATGAAGTGCGTCGGTGAATAAGCAAATTTGAATTGTTCTTTATAAAAGCAAATATTTCTCAGAGTCTCGAAACATTTATATCTGCTCATTTTCGTATCCTAACGTAAAAAAAAGCAATTTCTTAATAATTGATGGAATTTTATTTATTAATCCAACAGATTTTATTATTTAAAGTTATATTTTTAGTGGATACCCATGTTTGAGTAGACGCTCCGTTTATTTATTATTTTCGTCTACCATGCTGAATATTCGAGAAATAGTATTAAAGAAAAATATGCACTTTCTGCCAAACGGGATGCAAGTTCAAATCCTACCGAAAAGCGCATATTTTTCAAGAATTGCCGAATGACATAATAACAGCATATACTAAAAAGTTCTAAAGATTTTTTCCAGTACATAATGCCTAGAAGTATTGAAATGCTCCAACCGTGTATTAGATGAATATACCTAATAAAGTGACCGGTATATATATATATATATATATATATATATATATATATATATATATATATATATATATATATATATATATGTATTTTTGTCATCCACAGACAGACTGTTTCGCTGTTTCACAGCTCATCAGTGTGGCTAGACGTCCGGTTGCCTCTAGCTAGGATCGAAACCCGACTGAATATATATATATATATATATATATATATATATATATATATATATATATATATATATATATATATAAACGCTTAGTATTATGATTATGTCTGAATAGAAATACTTTCATATTGCTCTTTCTGAGACGAATTCTATATAGTAGGTACAGAAAAGAACTGGAGAATAAGAAAATTGAAGGAAGCGGCATACATTATTTCTGTGCTAGAGATATATCTGGAAAGTATCCAAAGTAGTAAAATAACTAAACTGTATTTACTGTCATGGCACACATGCAGGCCTTTATAGAATTTTGCAATAATGATTCTTCTGTCAGCTTTAATCATGTTGTCAAGCCTTATCTTCATTCACAACAGCAGCTCTTCAATCTCCTTTCTAGGATTGATATTAACTCTACTGACCCATTTCCTGGCTATATTTTCATCAAATGCATCCTTTCCAAAAACATTCACTAACTGCCTGTGGATGTAACCAGTATTTTATTCTATGACAGTTCATTGTTTTACTACGTATGCCATGAGAATAGCCATTTCGAAAGAATATTATAGGTAGGAGATGAAAAAGCAAGTACACAACTTTTCTTCTAAACACTTTCTAGTTTAAATCCACACGGAATTCTGGCGGACATTTATTTTAATTAAATTTGAATAAACATTACTTTTTTACTTGCCCTCGTATTTATTATTCTGTACGTTCAGATGAGCAGATAAATAGAAACTTGTGCATAGATAGTCAGTCATACGTGCATAAGTCTATCGTTATTTATATCTTGTAAATGTCTTAGCTTATACAGTTGCATTATGAGTATATGGAAATAATAATGCGGTACTGAAATAAATTCAGACATTAGTCATGTCCAAAAAAGAAAACGTTTTAGTAAATCATTCCTTGAGGTTATCAATGATTTTTAATCTCCTTACTTGGTCCTAACACATCGTCATAGTCTTGGTCATGACAAAGACATCAAAATTAAAGATAAAAAATAAGGATTATTTCTTCTAAGCTTGCTAGACAGATTGTAACACATGCTTAAACATACCAGCCAAAACGATGTGCAAGTCCCTATACCGTTTGTTTTTAAAATCCTGTCTGACTCTCTGTTAGTGTGCTGTAATTTGTTCTCTGCAATAAGCGTTGAAATCTCACTATCTCAAAGTCCTCTTATATTATAAGTAGTAAATGCACTTCAAATTAAATATTTTGCCTCGCGTATATATGTAAGCATGCTTGCATTTGTACGCTCCAACTTCCAAGTTACATGACATATCCAGTCGATTTTCCAAAACTATCGCAAAGTATCCAAGCATCCACTCGACGAAAATGTTATCGTTGGAAGATCGGAGTTGAGATCAGTTTTTTTGAAAGCGTTGTCCGCTTTTTATGTGTCAACGTTGACTCTTATGGCATGGCTCATAGAGTCGAGTGGGTGTCAGTCTTTTGACACGTGTGCATCGACTGGAGAACAGAGGAAAGATAAAAACTTGACGGAAAACATTTTCAGGCTTGAGCAGGAAATGTTTACACGAACTTTATTTCCTGTTCTTTCAAATGAGTCCCTGTTTAAAATTTAAAAAATATGATAAATGAAAAATAAATCTTCTCAAGTTTGATATGGTTTTCTCGAAATCGAAACAAATGAAAATCTACAAAACAATGCTTAAAAGAAATACAATAAGAAACAAACTTAAAGTGAACGATAAAAAGTACAGTGGGCTATGATATTTTTAGCCACCCTTGATTACAGCAATTTTGGCTTGTTTAATAACGTCACTTTTTTCAGACAATAACGTGTTAGTCTCAAGCTAAATCACTTTTTTCAAAAGACATATAGTAATTGCATTGCATTATTTTTTAACCAATAATTTATTGAGAAGAATTTTAAAACTGAAGTAGACCGCTAAAATGTCAACAAATTGGAGCCTGTATGTCTGGTAATATGTGTGGATTCGATGAAACATGGGCCCAACTGTTTCAGGCTTATGATAGGGTTTGGGTGTGGCACAAAGTCCATGAGGCCATGGGCCTCAGATGTCAACAAGGCATCATGGTGGGGATTCTAGAATGGTGTTAGGTACATTCAAATGGAATAGGTTGGGTCAGCTGGTTAGCCTAAACACCTTATTGACCATTGACTGCTATATCACACTGCTTCATGACCATTCACAGACTCCATTTTATAGAATTCATATACAGTTTTAGCCACCCTTGATAACAGCAATTTTGGCTTGTTTAATAACGTCTTTTTTTTTCGCACAATGCCGTCTTTATATCAAGTTACTGTCATCTATGAACAGTAGTTAACTAAAATCTTGCAATGAAAGTTCGTGGAAGTAAGGAAATTAGTGAATTTCAACAAGGGCAAATAATAGGATGGCGCCGGTGTGGCAAGTCAGATAGAGAAATTGCTAGGTTTTTCCAGGTTAATCATCAAACGGTTAATAATATTGTCAAGAAATCTAATGAAGAAGGCCATTGTCGTGTGGAACAAAGTTCAGGAAACCAAGCATCGTGTCAGCGAACGAAAAGGCCACTGAATAGGGAAGTCATCAAAAACCGTCGTCAGAGTGTCAAAGATGTCGCCGACAGCATGGAAATGTCGCCGTATTCAGTGAGAAAAACTCTGAAAGAGCTAAGCTATCAAAAAAGAGTTGCAAGAAAGAAGCCATTGATTTCAGAGGTTAACAGAAACCTTCGTATGGATTGGGCGAGAGAATTCGAGAGCAAAGATTAGGAATTTTGGCAGTCTGTAATTTGGTCAGTTGAAAGTAAATTCTGCCAATATTCTAATTCAAGATAGGTTTATGTTTGGAGAAATCAGAATGAGACTTGGAGCACTGAATGCCTGCAAGCGACCGTAAAACATGGAGGGATTGGAGTAATGATGTGGGGCGCTGTCTGGGTTGTAGGGAAATCTGAGCTGATTCTTGTTAACGAGCGGTTGAATGGTGCAAAATACTTTCAAATATTACACAAAGGACTACTCCCACTATTTGAAAGCAATCAGATTGACAAGAATGTCTACCTTTATCAAGAAGATGGAGTACCATGTCATACGAGCAAAGTTGCAAAGGCCTGGAAGGAATCGCAAGGAATCAAGTCACTATCATGGGTAGCCCAAAATCCTGACATGAATCCAATAGAGCACGTTTGGGAGAACCTTGACCGAAGGCCTCGAGAGCGTGCAACCAAAATTACGTCAGTGGCAACCCTTAAAGAAACATTGCTAAAGGAGTGGCAAAATATGGATCAGACGATTGTTGATAACTTGATCAAACCCATGAAAAGTCGAATACAAGCACTCAAAATAGCAAATTGAGGACCTACTCCATATTTGTTCCAAATACTGTTTGTTTATGTTGAATAGGGATTACGTAATTAAATTTTTAAATTGGATGTAGTTTATTTCTCCTGGCTAAAACTTTTCTTTGGCCACTGTAGAAATGAACGAGTATAATTGGTAAAAATCAAAATACACGTAATTCTATGAAATGAGTAATTGTCCTTATCCAAAATTTTGTCAGAATACTATGGCCTTAATGGAACGAGAACATGGTACCCCCGTAACAATAAAGGGTTGGGTTCGAAATTCCAGACCGACGGTTCCCGAGTTCGAGATGCACCTGAGGAAGGCCGGAGGATCAGACGGCCGAAACGTTGTGAGGAAAGCAACCAAGATGAGGAAGTCAGTCCGATTAACGAAATCCATAGAGAATACTATACGTCTGCAGATATTGTAGCATAGCCATACAGCCAGCCAGATAGATAATATAGTTGGCTATATTTGTTTGATGTGTAAGGTGAAGCTCTTGGGTGCTTCTTATTCTTTATATTAGGAGTCGCTCCGTAATTGCCTCCTGGCGTAAAGGCACCAAACATTGCAATATTTGGTTGAAAGTTGTGGTCACAGTTATCCTTAGTTCATTAGTTCGTCACCAACTAGTACAAAGGACCCGTTCAGTCAATACTTTCTGAGTTAATGCTGTCTTTAATTATCTACATAAAAGGAGGCTGCTAGAATTCTCACAAGCACAATAGACAGACGTGCTGTAGTTAAACAAGATTATTTAAAAACTCCATCTAACTAAGCTAGTCCATTCACAAGTCGCCTCGGATGTTAATGACTTTAAAAAATAAAGAGGCTCTTGTTGGCAAGCATGAGAGGATTTTTATTGTAATGTGTTTTAAAAAAATCATGTACATCATAAAATATCAAAATAAATAAATATAATTCTAGATGGTCGAATCTAAGAAACTTCAGTCTCTCCCAGCGGCAAGACGGATTCTATCTTTCTTCGAGTAGCGGTTCCGACGCTTAACTTGTGTGACGACTAGATACAAAGTTTCCAATCTCTTAACAGCTGACACTACTTTCTCGAATGCAGTTAAAACCCTAACTACGGCCTCTGACCAGTGTAAAGAGTAGAATATTTAATTCCGAGCAGTACGCCACTCAAAAGATCAACTTTAAAATTATTACCCCTAGGAAACTTAGTTTCGCTTGTCTTGCGATTGGCTAATCTGTATGATCCATTATCAATCATATAATGTTTGATCGAAAATGTCCAAAGAATAAATGTGAATTAAGTAACCATACTAAACTGATATAGGGAAACTAAATAACTTTTGTACTTTTCAGCAAATTCTTAGCACTCAAAAACTCAATGACGAATGGTAAACACCCCTTTACCTGTTTTGTTCTGAAAGTTAATGTCTGATAATTTAACTGTCATGTACTTATAAAATCTTAACCAAACTTACCAACTTTGTTATTCCGTTGTTTTCAAGTAAACCAAACAAAATTACAATCAATTAGCGGAACTACCGCTTTTGCCTTATAAGCAAGCACAGAGGACTCTGGAACAGTATCTACACAAAATTTTGGTAATCGCTAAACTTAGCAGAACATGACACAAATCCAGATGAGAGGGAAGTACTGTGCCGAGCATGCAAACGAGAAAAGACCGCAGCAGAAATCCTAAATTTTATATGGGATAAAACACCAACCTCTAACACATGAAAAACAAAGTGATATTTCAGAGACGTGGAAGGCGGCAGAATAGGAAATGTTTATCATGACGTATAATCAATCGAAATATCAATATATTGCTATTCATAGAATTTGTTTGTATGGGGGGTAAAGTCTCTAAACTGAATTGCTTCACCTAATAACGATCTAGTATGACGCGGGACTACTCTAGTTCTATACTCCACAGGAAGGTCTCCAGGACTAACATAATTACCTAATAACTCCTAAATTCGCCCAAATAACGGTGGGTTGGCATGAAGTCTACGAAATGATGGAGCCGTTGTGTGGATATAGCTATCAAGTTGTATTCCAAGATATGCCTGAGTGTAGTTAGAAGAAATTTATTGAAGTGTACAAGATGTCAATATGCTCAATGTGATTTACATTTGGCGAGAGCTGATATCTAACCAGAATTAACATATTCCGGAAAAACTTGAGAAACACTCAAAGTATTTAATTTTGCTAAAGTTTTACTCAGCGCAAGGTTCGAGAGCCACTCAAAGAAAAACTGAAATGGATGTTTTATTACTTCAATGTTATTTTTAGTGTACATTCATATTTGTGTAGCTGATCCGTTTATCATAATGTATATATTTATCTGTCTTATTTTATTCGTATCTATTTATCTGTCTAATCTAGCCAAGTCAGTGTAAGGTAATGGCCAATCATCCAGTCTTGCTGACCATTACAATTGAGAAGTGAATAACTTGCATGTCTTTCTGGTAGGGTTTCATCCTCTCTGATGTGTCTTTGTCAACCAGATGCGAAGAATATGACTTTTACGAAGCGGGTCCTTATAGCACTTCGGCGGATTCTATTTCTCTCTTCCTAATGCTATTTGTTGGAATGCTGAATTCTTTTCTGCTGAAAATTGTTGCAGAATACATTCATGCATACGTACGAATGTATGTATTCATGATAGACTGCCAAAAAGAAAGATGCTTTCTCTAAACACATGGATTTTTCTTCTATGTGCCGTGTTAATTCTGGACGGGAATGATTATTGCTCTCCACAATTCCTATCCTTTTAGCTCTTAATAATTTTTTATGTTATTTGTCCCAATACATGTCCGTTCGTCCATTTACACTAACTCGTTAAATATGCTACTCTATTGCCTTCACTATTTCCTGCGAGATGAATCTCGCAGGAAATAGTGAAGACACACCAAGAGAAGCTTTAGTGACATCAGCATCCCAAAGGTAAATAGACGAAGAAGAAAATGAATGGATGACACATCAGATTCTTGACATGATGGACAGGCGACAAAACAAACAATGACAAGATACAGAACAGAATATAGGAAACTATACAAAGAAATAAGAAACAAATGCAGACTGACTAAAAAGGAATGGCTCAACGAAAAATGTGAAGTAGTAGAAGAATGAGTATCAAAATGAAGCAGATATGAATAAAAAATAATAAGAGAACTAACAGGACAAAAGACATGCTCATCAACAGGATGCATAAAATCCATGGACAGATCAAGGATATTAGAGAAATAAAAAATATTTCAGAGATGAAAGGAATATATCGGAGAACTCTCCCACATCGAAAGACATAATACACAGAAATATCGACGGACCGGAAATATTCAAAACCGAAGTGGAAGAATCACTGGCCGAGTGGAACAGAAACAAAGCGACAGGACCAGACGGAATTATAATAGATATACTGGCAGAAAAGATAATAAATTAAATCTACAACAGTGGTGATATACCGGAAGAGCTAAGTAGATCTATTTTCATAGAATGTGAACTCCATTGGACTATCGGTCTTATGAACCCATATAACAAAACTGAAATGTAGAAGGACGTCTACCTGTACTTTATAGATTACGCAAAGGCGTTCGATAAATTACACAACAAAGATCTTTTAGAACTGTTCAGCCACCTTGACATATTTGGGAAGGGTATTAGAATAATGAAGAACCTATACTAGCAGCACACCGCCTGCATACGGATAGAAAATGATTTCAGAAGATATTCAAAAATAGAAAGGGGTGTAAGACAAGGATGTGTCTTCTCACCAGACTTCATGTCAACCTATACAGAGAATTAGATGTCCTGCCAGGATTTATTGTTAGCGGCCACAATCTTAGCAATATAAGATATGCAGATGACAGTGTGTTGAAAGTAGACACAGAATGAAACAACAAAAGCTCCAACAGAAGGTAGCGAAGGAAAGCTAGGAGAAAGGACTAAACATAACCTGCAAAAAGACGGAATGTGTGTTTGTTAGCAAAAGGGACAGTCCAAAATGCAAATTACAAATCGGGGATATTAAAATCAAACTTCAACAAAAAAATTAAATATTTGGAAAGTCTTCTAACAGATGACGGAATGTGCGACACTGAGATCCGAAGACGCACTTGGATAGCCATAGATGCATTCCATAAACTCAGCAGAGTATTACGAGAGAGAAAAACTTCGTTAGAAACAAAGAAAAGAGAACTGAAGTTGTACGATATTTTCCTCATATGTCGGTGACTGCTGAACAATCTCTTCAAAGATGAAGAGACTTGAAGCAAGAGAAATTTGGTTCTACAGAAGGATGCTCAGAATACCATGGACCGAACATGTGAGCAATGACGAGGTTTTACAGAAAAGATAAACAAAAAGGAAACTTATACTTAACATCAGGAAGATAGGGTTGAAATTTCTGTGGCACGTAAGAAGGGTTTTGAAAATCTTATACTCACAGGAGAGATTGAGAGAAAGACGAACAAGGAAACGGCACATAATATACTTGATAAGTTTGAGTAAATAGATGGCAGAACAGGGTATAAGAAAAATAGTAAAAATGCAAAGAAGTTATTAAGATCTACAAGGAATAGAAAGTTGTGGATGGTCATAATCGCCTACGTCTTGAGGGGATACGACACATAAAGAAGTTCCTTCTATATATCTCGAGATCCTTGATAAAATCTAGAGAAAGGTCTTTAATGTAATCGATCCTGATCTGGAATCTCGACTGCAGTCAATTTCTCACTGACCTGAAGTATCTTCGCTCTTTCATTTTATTATATAGGAATAAAGTGTCGCTGCCGACACTGGAGTTTGATCACAGATCACCAGAGAGCAAACACATCCGATCCCATTTTGAATAAGTAGATCACGGGATGGTAAAGGAAATGTATATATAGGAATAAGCGTGGCGTCTAAGTGATCACTATCTGGATTACTTCGGAGGTGTGCTGGTCGAACTCTCTGCCTCCGGGTAGAAAGGAACCCAGACGAGGCTGTGCCAAAGGGCAGAGTTTCATCTGGGGTGGTAGACAGTTACCCGACCCCGTTTTTTTACAGGGAATTTTTGACCGAGTCTACGGGCTCGGATAACCCACAATAAACTTGGCCTTGTGCCCCATCCGACAGCATGGGGCGGTGGGTGAATAACTCACTATACGGATTACTATTCTGTTCACTATTCGGTGGTTACTATTCGAGTGAGTATTATCGAGCAAGTATTATTAGTGCGAGTGTTATTCGAAGGTGTCTGACACCAGTATTGTTCAACGGCGTACTATAGCTGTACCTGCGATTGCAAAGTCTCTACTACAAGGAGCATTACGAAAGTGACAACGAGTATTCGTTGACATCACAAAAGTGTCAACGAGTGTTCGCTGATATCACAAAACCTTTTAACAAATATTTTCATGGCAATTGTTCTAATAAAATTTCCTCTTTGGTACCTCGGCTGCACGCGTACTGCTAGATTGGTAACTAGGTGTCAGCTTTTTACCGATGAACTTTCTAGATGCAACCCTTAAGTTCTATTCTAATAATTCCTTTCCCCGCCTGTGGAACTCTGTTCCGGTTTCTTCTTTCCCTGCCACCTCTATCTTCAAAACATTAAATGCAATGCAAATCGCCATCTTCTGTCTTTCTGAATTCTTTTATTTTCTTTTTCTTTCTCCTCATTAATGTCTATTCATTCTCATTCGCTCCAAGAGAACCCTGCGTTTTATTGGCATTATCGCCCTGCTCGTAGTGAAATGATTTGTAAAAAGTTAATTACATAAATTGAAATAACAACTTGTTGCAATTTGATAAAAATTGCTCAAGATTATCACTTCCTAACAGACACACACACACACATATGTATGCGTTTGTGTGCTTCTGAATGTTTATGTGCCTACGTGACTGTGTATCTATATGAAAACACGTGCATGTGTGCCAAAGATTTCTACAATCAAGTTAGTAAAATTTACTACAAAAAATTAAAAGGTAAAATATATTTATAATTTTTTAATATCTTAAGCACCAATGATCACAATTGTTTTTCTCACCCCCCAGTCAAACTACGTACTTAAATAAGTCTCCTATTGAATAAAATATAATTCATGAAACAGTTGATATGAAAATAACTTTGCAATATTACACATAATTAGCTTTTAATAGACATTTTCTCGCCCTGAAGAAAAATATTATATTGAAGCAAGTGAATTGTCAACTTTTGTTTTCTGCCTGTCTTCTCGTTAATTCACTTTTTTTTCTTTAATTTGTTTCATTTAATTAATCCTGTCTCGTCTCGAGGATTATGACATTTTAAGCTACAAGCGTAAGTGTTTACAATTGATTTGGTAGACGAACAAAATTGGTGAAAACGGTGGCAAATGAGAGTCAAAGAATTTGAAGCTGACTTTAACGGATTTGACGTTTTGGAAAAATTATTTCCTTGCCAAAATAACTTTCGTGATCCCCGTGAATTTGAAAGAAAGAAAAAGAATAAATGAATGAAAAAAGGAAAATGAATGGATGAAAAAGAAAATGGATGAATGAATTAATTAATTAAAATGAAACAAGAAAAGAAAGAAAATGAATGAATGAAAGAAAGAAAACGAATGAATGAAGGAATGAATGAAAGAAAGAAAAATGAAAGAATGAAAGGAAGAAATTGAATGAAAGAAAGAAAATGAAAGAAAATGAATGAATGAAAGAAAGCAAAGGAATAGAAGAAAGAAAAATGAATGAAAGAAAGAAAATGAATGAAAGAAAGAAAAATGAATGAAAGAAAATGGATGAATGAAAGAAAGAAAATGAATGAAAGAAAATGAATGAATGAATGAAAAAAGAAAATGAATGAGATGAAGAAAGAATATGAATGAATAAAAGAATAAGAATGAATGAAAGAAAATGAATGAAAAAGAAACAGAATTGATGTAAGAGAAAGCGTTAAAATAAATACTTTATTTAATGAGAACTTGAGACATGTTTTCAGACAGATTAAAAAATTCCGTTGTGTCAGCTGTTATTACTTAAGATGGAGGCGCAAATATTAATGTTTCAAAGAGCAGCAAATCTACAGAAAATAGCTGTTAACCAATCATTTTTAGCATATGGTATAATACATAATATTACTTCCAGAAATATATATGGAAGATTTTAATACATTGCAAAAGGTTTTTGTTTTATTTCGGATTTTGTTTGTTTACTTGGATTTATTTATCAGACGGTCAAACAAAATGTTCGTGCGATTTTCGATGTTTTACTTTGTTTGTCGTCAGTTTCTAAAATCAAAACCAGAATCCCTTTAAAAGCCAACGGTCAATAAGTATTTTTAGAATCATGAAATCTATACACGTCACTTGGTCGCAGATTAGTCTTAGAACGGTATACTAGTTTTAACCCGTGAAAATTGCACCGTTTTCCAAGTTGAATTTTCTGAGGAATTAATTCTTCAGTTAATGATTAATTAAGCTCACGGCGAGTTCTATGACAATAAAATATTCTTAGACATTTCCCTAGCGCATCGTTAAATGTTCGAGCTGAACAACTTTAATAAAATATTGCAATAACAATCATTAATATGAATGCTGTTTGTTATTTTTAAAAATAGGGGTGTACAAAATGAAAAGATTAGAAATTGACAACTTTCTCTATTTCTCTGAATTAGCCGTTAAACATCTCGAAACCTTCCCTTCTATCTTCTTTCTTTCTTTGTCAATGAAAACAATGAGTGTCTTTTCCCTTATTTGCATGTGGTCAAAACGGAATACTCCATTATTTATAAGGTATTGACAGCACTTAACGGTCGTACGAACTCTGACTAGTCTATGATCCGAATAAACTACACTATGTAAGCTTAGACAACCTAGGAGTTGCCCTTCTCTTTCCAAGTCCACTCTACTCACTTCGGATATTCATTTCGAAACTTATCAACCAGATCGGGTCTGGTGACAAATTCGCAAAACTTTTCCATCATAAGGAATGTTAGTACCCCTACTAGCACTCCCGCGATCTAAATTGGGACCAACATTCCAATCACCGCTAAAACTACCCGTTTCGATAATATCACTGCTATCGATTAACCGAACGAAAGCTTCCCGCTCCCTAACGTGATCGAATGAGTCGGATTTATTTTTCCCTTTATGGTAACATCCAGCGAGCACAATCTGCCTGTCGAATCCGCAAAGACAAGTGAAGTTGCGTTTAAAGAATAACTTACAAGAGACAACTCTCGAAGGACTATCAAAGTATGCCGAGAAGAGGCGGAACCTCCTCAACAGCACACTCTTATAGTCACTTGGAATCGTGTGAGTCGCTTGAATACAGTAGATATTCACGCCGAAGCGTTAGAGATCACGAATGGGTCTCGCCCTTTTAGACTCAGACATCAACGTCGGCTATTTAGACTTGCTAACCAGAGAGCCATGACCATTGCTCAATCGGGACGAACATGCCAGAGGTCAGGATACCTTTGGCCCATTTCAGTTTTAATGATGCCGTCCTCTACTCTAAAATACTTTCCTATAGATGCCATTTAGACTTGCTAACCAGAGAACCATGACCATTGCTCAATCGGGATGAACATGTCAGAGGTCAGGATACCTGTGCTCTGTCCATGGACCTTTGGCCCATTTTTCAGTTTTAATGATGCCGTCCTCTACTCTGAAATACTTTCCTATAGATGCCACGCATGGCGCCAAACTTGTTCGGAAATATTTGAACCCTCAGCCTTATTTGTACTATAGACATTGTTCGGACTGTTTTTCTGATGTTTATTGCTATATTCACAACACAGTGGATAAAAGCATTAGTTGATTGATCCCCAAAGTGTCTTGAAAGTTGTGAGTTTAATCTCTGGCCACAGCAGAGATAAGAAAAACTTGCAGACTTGAGATATCAAGGTGAATTAACTAAAAACGGAGATATCCAAAGGCCTAGCACGTGGAATTAGAACAATCTATCCCCGCGAACTAAATAAAACGTTCGGTTCGAAATTCCAACGAATATCGCCTGAAGAACGGCCGAAATGTTGTGAATATGGCAATAAAGATGGGGACAACAATCCGAATAATGTAAATAGTGTAAGTAGTTACAGTACATCATCTCAGAAATATAGACATACCATCAGCTTTGCACAAACGCTTTCTCAGATTGATGGTTAAAGGTGACTTCGAACGAGTAGGTCTGAACAAATAATATCCTTCTTTGAACCTTGTAAACTAGCGTTAGAAAATCACAAATAACTATCAAATAACAGAAACTACGTTACTTGAGGACTTTCAACAAAAGTAACAACTGAAAAGGATATCACATGTAACACGAAGAGAAAATAATAACATAATTAAGATGTTGACGTTCAACAACATTTGAAACAAAAGTTTAGGAAAGAATTTCCGCCATCAATACTGGAAAGAGCAATGATAGTTACTGAACTTGAAAAACTCTTTTTCCTGAAGAATTGTTTTCATAGAAAAAGTTTGTAAATTTCAACCGAAAGTAACATCGGCTGCTCAGTCAATGAATACCGAATGTTTCCTTATAAGGAAACGGCTAATATTATCAGTACCATTAATGTTTTGATGATGATACATAAAAATTCATTTCACTCGTTTTGATTTATCGGATGAAAAATTATTTTCGAAAATGTATTTTTCATTAGCTGATAAGTTACGAATCTGAAAGATCCTGGCTAAAGTTACTGTTTCTTTCAGAAAATGTACTTTCGTGTCGATTGAGAAAAATTATGAGAACGATTTACGAAATAAATAAAAGCGAGGTTTTAGATAAAATGGAAGCAAAATGGACACTTATATTTAGCAGTCTAAAGAGACTGTTGAAATGTCGCGAAGACACAATGCCAAGAGGACTTAGAAAATTTTATATTCCCCGGACATATTGAAGGCAATAATAATGATTCATAAACATTAATGTGAATGATTATAAAAAAGGAGATTATATCAAAAGAAACATTAATATAATATTTTAACATAACTGTGACAGTGTGGACGCACGTCAATAGTCATTGAAAAAAATTAAATTAAGAGAACATTTATAAAATTAGGCAAAATCAAAAACTCGAAGAATATTTTTCAAAATATTTATTTGTAATTAACGATTGCGAAAATTACGGCGCATTCTTGAAAATGTTAAGTTAATGCATTCAAAAATAAATGAAAACTGATCGTGTATGTAACGAATGTCTTAATAAAATTTAAAAACTCAGGTTTATATATGCTGAAAATAGGAGTACATTTGCAAATTATTCAGTAGACTTATATATCTAACTGACTCCATCATTTATACTAATAGGAAGATATAAAAGTAGAAAGACTGTACTGCGTCCCACTTTAAGTAAGGATAATCAGCATGCCTGAAGACAGGTATCAGAAATCTTGGGGTGAACATATACGCAAAGCTTATGCACCGTATTATTCGTTTATAATATGCACTAATATAATACGCACCCCTCACTTTCGGCTATGAAATTCTAAAAAAAATTTTTAATTCTCTCGTATATAATACGCATTAACTTTTTAGAATTTAAAGCGGCTAAATTTAATATTTATTCAACTTTTATCCGGTTCCTATCAGCCAAAAATGAGAAATTATACAATTTACAGATTTGAAATACAAAAATTTAAGATTCCGTGGACGACGGCAACATGAAGAATGACAAAGATATCTATGCCGACAAAATATGCTGCTAGGATGTTTGTTTTTGATATGGTCAGCAATGAAGCCTATGAAAAGTGTATTTAATATCTATGTGAATATTTTCTTTCAAACAAATGCAGAGTTTGATTAGTGATTTAAACTATTTTGAACCAGAGATAGAATTTCCTTTCGACCATACTTTTTCGAATATGGCGGCGCATGTTGGCCAGAAAAAATCAATATTTAGTTTTCGTTTATAATACGCTCCCCTGAATTATCGGTTTAAAATTCTGGGAGAAAATATGCGCATTATACATGACTAATGATTATCTTCCTCCACTCATGCAAGAATATACATTCAGCATACCGAAATATTCTCTCGCGCTAATTCAACTGCTGTTTTTTTTTCTTTTTTCTTTATAATTTTTTTTTATCCGTGTCAGTCTCCCAACTCTCTATTCCCTTACAATTTCTTTTGTTTTCTCTTTTCTATATCTTTCTCTCATTCTCACTCATGACTTTTCTTTTTTTGTTTTTAATCATTTCACCCTAAGGAAGGAGATAATGCTACTAAGACGCAATGGGATTACTCAGGCTTAAAGAAAATGAGAAGACATTATTGAGGAGCAAGGACAATAAAAGAACGGAGTTCAGAAAGACAGAAGATTGTGATTGACATTGCATTTGAAGATTATATGTGTCAGGGAAGTAAGAAATGGGAAGAGAGTTACACGGTTGAGAAGTGCGAGAAAAGAAACTAGTAGAATAGAACATACTGTTACAGCTAGCTATTTCAACAGTAAAACGATGAGACATATTAGCCAATCTAGAAATACACTTAAATTCATGCGATGCAGGTACTAAAGGGGAGATCTCATTAGAACAACTGTCATGGAAATATCTATAGAAAAGACAGAGGGAAGCCACATCACGGCGGTGGGAACGTGACTGAAGTCAAGATGCCAGCTCAGGATGGATAACATTGCAGACCCTTCTTTGGATTTTGTTGAGAATCTCGAGAAATATAGCCGGAGTACCAGACCAGGTGTGGCAGCAACATTCAATGCACAGATAAATGGTAGATTTATAAATGTGCAAGATGGATTCAGATGAGACATATTGAATGGCCTCGACACAATGCATCAATTTTGGTAGCAGCCGACTTGACACACGATTCAAAATAATGGCTCCACTTCATGCCAGTGGACAAAACGTGGGACAGAGAAAGCGCAATGTGTTGCTCGAAAAGAATATCAGATTTGATTATATGTATTCTTCTTCCGTAAATGTTAATGAAGAGGAGGTGGGCATTGCCAAATAATTTCTATTGTTTAGAAAAAGGCGACGACGAAGGACTTGTTATGCGAAAGATAATTTGTTTTTGTTCTGAAATATTATAAGAGTTTGACTTTCTATTAAAAAAGGGTTTACTTTCCACTATTTTCCAATTAATGATTTCTTATATTAAATTCAGTGGATTTAAAGATCATAGATTATATCCTTACCAATGAGATCTCATTCGAACTTGCTATCTCATATTCTTTTGAAATTTAACATTTTAAATTGATAATTAAGACTTTTATTTGAATGGACAAATTTAGATTACAAAAACCTAGGAAATTGATATTCCTTACAAAAACCTGAGAAATTGATATTCCTTACAAAAACCTGGGAAACTGATATTCGCCAAACTACGTTTTCCGACCGCCACAAACCTCAGTAATTGAATTTTCTCAAATAGGACTGAGTCTGAAGCAGGAGCTTTTTATGAACTGATAATTCGTAATAACAATTTTAATTGTGTATATTGGGCTTTCACTATATATATATATATATATATATATATATATATATATATATATATATATATAACGTGTGAAAGCACTTGCGATACCCTGCCCTCATCAGCTGCCAACCAGAGGAAGTAACACAGTTTCAGGTGCTAAAGCGGTAGTGCCACGCCTGGCGCCACCACCAGCTTTTGCCACCGACAGAGTATTGATTTTTGTGTAGACGTATCAGTCTCTGCGATTTTTATACAACTGCAAGTCACGTATTCAAAGTTTTACACACACGCACACACACACACACATATATATATATATATATATATATATATATATATATATATATATATATATATATATGTATATATATAAACATAAAATAAAATACACGAACAAATATTAAATATGTACATATATACATGTATGTATGCATATATGTATGTTAATTTTGACTAACCCTGTATTTGTAATTTGAAATATTAAGATAAAATATAACCATCGTTAGTTAGTAATTGAATTATTGATTATTCTTGTAATACTGATTTACTTGACCTAATAAATCAACTAAATAAAGTGGAATACACAATAGAATTTACACACGAAATGTAAGAACACAATTCCTTATCTTTCCTAGATATCAAGCTACACCGCGTTAACAACAATTTAAAACTCAGTGTCCACCGGAAATCAACCAATAGAAACGACCTAATAAATTTCTATTCTCATCATAACAACAAAATAAAATCCTGCATAATCACTGGATTCTACCTAAGAGCCTTCAGAATATGCAGCCCAGATTATTTACACGAAGAGGAAAAATACATTGAAAACACTTTCAAATGTCTCCAGTACCTTAATTATTTTATATTCAATGCAAAACAAACGGCACACAAAATATTCTAAAACAAGAAAACAGTCCCTCCTGAGAAACACAATGAATCAAAAATTTATTATCCTGCCTACTAATTCTATCAGATCTACAATCGAAAAGAATCTATCTAAACTCAATATAAAAATCGTTACTACTACATCCAAAACAATAAAAGACTTAGTCAATACTAAACAAAACGATAAGCTAAAATCTGAATGAGTTTACTGCATCGCCTGTAATAATCGTCACAAAAATAAATAGGCGAAAACTTAAGGAATCTAAATAAAAGATTATATGAACACAAAAGGGACATTTTGTAAAACAATACGTCAAATGTATGGACTGGCCACCATAATGGGAGTGACCACAATATTGACATAAAACATGCTTCTCTGATCAAGGGAGAAAATAATTCACTACGACGTAAATGACTAGAGAGTGCTTTGAGTGCAAAGTCATCTACAGTATATTTGCCTTCTGGATCTTACATCTCAACATTCCTGGTAGATCTTCTAGTACCACAGAGTGGGATACCTACTTACAAAATTGGTGTAAAGCAAAAAAACAATCTAAATGAATCTGGCTAGATATAAAAAATTGAAAAAAAATTTAAATTTTAAAATCCCGCATATCTTGTTCCGGCGCATGTGTAGTCATACCAACATTACAAATTTAGCCTGATAAAGTCATATAATTCCCCCAATATTGTTCTTGAAATATAAATATATATATATATCGTTTTCTCTCTCTCTCTCTCTCTCACATATATATATATATATATATATATATATATATATATATATTAAAAAAAAAACGCTAAAAAAAACAACCGGTTTCGTTCCATGACTTATCAAGTTCATTTTTTTCTGGGAATAGAAAATTTATAAAAGCGTGTAACTTAAATTACCGAATAGAATGGAATGGAAAAAAATGAATTTCAAAAAACTAGAGTCCAATAACATTCAGACACAGTAAGCATTCACTCTGTTTACAAAGGGAAGCCCCACGGGATCTGATATACAAGGACTCCAGAACCTTGAGGTGAAATGTGGAGTGGGACCTAGATAAAACCAAAAAACGGTCCACGGTATTTATTGTAAAAAATACAATTCTGGCACAAGGCCGAAAAGGGGGAGGAGTTGAGGCTGGTCTTCACTAACTATCTTATACCTAGGTATTCCGATTCACAACCCATTCACTCATTACAATTTGCCCATTCACCACAAAAACTCGTCCATCACCAATCAATCATTCATACACCATAATACCGCATCCACTCAAGGGGGACCTACAAAACGCGTCCCATGCCATAAAAATTTAATGATAATAAATAATTATATTTAAAATTCTATGATGAAAAATGAGAGGGGAAAGAATGAGCCCCAAAACAAACTAAACATAGACACAAAGTGAAGTAAACGTAATTGATGTTAGTAGGGCCCGACCAACCCTCAAAATGAAAGGCCGCTGTATTCTGCCCATTGGACAAAATCAAGAAGATCTCTCGCCAAGGGAGTGGGAAAAGGAGAAAATATAGACAGACATGGGAAATAAAATGCTGACACAGTCGAGATCAAAAAAAAGGGCCAAAACAAACTGGGGAGGTTGGGAATCTCGACTTATCATAACCAAAGATGCTGCCGTTGAACATGACAGGAACAACATTTACTCACATTAACTAGGTACACAAAGCTAGTCTAACCTAACCAAGGGGAGGGCTCCACAGGAAACCACCCCGATGTGACGTAGGCTGACCTAAAAGACAAAATCAAGGCTAGTCCCGTTCAAACGAACCAAACTCGCCTCAGTCACCCACCTTTCGCTGAAGACTGTCGAATGCAAGAGTTTTCTATCATTTCTAATCTTCATCTTGAGCTGATGATCAAAGAATCGGATCAGATCCTTATGAGAAAGACGGTTACCTCGCAGGACATCCTCCTGTCACGTCGTCCAAATCACAATTTGGGTCGTGGCCAGCAGCGTCAGAAACATCATTCGTTTCACCTCAGAATACGGGGGCGACACATTGTCACACGCGTATGCGCGATCAATGAGCACAAGTTCTTCGGGAGCGAGACGAACCGTCAACTCTCCGACATGGTCTCACAAGGGGCGGACCCGGGGACAATGGTAGAAAGCGTGCGAAGCCGTTTCTTCTAAACCAAGGCTACACCGTTCACAGTCTGGCAAATCCGCCAAGCCCCATATGAAGACCTTGTCATTGAGAGGTAGCCGATTCCGAGCCAATCGCCAGGTAAGCGAAAGCTCAGAATTACTGAGATAATCCGCCGCTGGCGCCAAAGAACAGAAAGAGCGAAACTCCTCCTCCGACAAGTCGAGCCGCTCACGTAGAGAATCCTTCGTGACCCCCTCCGCTAGAAGACGATAGAAGACCCTCCTAGGCCGTGGAAAGGTCACTGAACCAAGGAATGATCGTCAAAGCGTACCGACACTCGTGAAGGAAATCCGATTCATCCCGGGGTCTACGACAGCGCTCAACTCGCAAGATGGAGGGACTGATAGTAAGGAAAGAGAACGCGTCCCTAACAATCCCCGCCATAATCGAATCTCCTGTCAGTGCGCGGCGTAGGAAAGCCAACCTCGAGGCGAGTTTGTGGCTCATCAAGTGTGGCATTCCCAGCCCCCTATGACACGGACGTTGTGCACAGACTTGTCTGTCGACCAGATTCCCGCGTCCCCTCCACAAAATGGAGGATAGTGAGCGCATGAACGGCTTCCTATAGTCGTCACAGAGAGGAAGTACGGACAATCGATAAAGGACAATCGGGAAAACGTGAGTGGCACAAGCCTCCGCCTTGCTCTTTACAGACAACCTCCGTCGACGCCAAGTCTGACCGACCTCGTCGTCCTTTGCTCGTACTTCAGACCAATTTTTCTCCAGCTGGAAGTCGGGTCCAAACCACACTGCAAGAATGAGGACAAGACCCTCCGTCCAACCGAAGGGCTCGGGAAGATCGACCCCCTTCCAGGCACCTAACCACAAGCCGGACGACTTGTCGCGGTTAATCTTGGCCCCTGTCAACTTTTCGTACCGATCAAGCGCCTTCAGTACCGCCTCAATGTCTCTGCGTGAAGACACAAAAGCAGATACGTCATCGGCGTAAGCGGAAACCCTGGCTCGAGCCGCTCTATGAACGGCGATTCCGCGTAGGGTTGGACTGCACGCCCTGCCCCTCACCCGGCGAAGGAGAGTCTCCAACGCCAAAGCATAAAGTAGGGGCGACAGTGGACAACCCTGACGAACCGACCTAGACAGCGCAAAAGTGCCCGACAGCTTCCCGTTCACCTGTACTACAGTACTGGGGGAGCGATACAGGAGGCAAATCCAGCGGCAGAAGTCGGTTGCGAATCCGGCGGCCTGCAGCACAGCAGCAAGGTAGCGATGGTCAACCCTATCAAATGCCTTGGACTGATCCAAATTGATCAGCGCGGCCTCATCGTCGTCTTTTACACTCTCTATGATCGTTTTGATCAGATGCAGGTTGCTCTGAATTGTTCGGCCCCTCACAGAACAAGTCTGCTCAGGACCCAACAGAAACTCAGCAACTAAATGCAAACGCTCCTGCAGGATCTTGGACAAAATCTTTAACACTTTGTTTGGCAGAGTTATGTGCCTGTAATCATCTAGATTCCTCACAACACCCTTGCCCTTTTTCAACAGCGTGATCACAACCCTTTTGAACCGGTTGGGGATGGACCCCTTCCGGAACCAGTTGTTGAACACCACAGTCAAAATCGGGACAAAGATGTGCGACAGCCTCAAGTACAATTCATAGGGCAAACCATCCAGACCGGGCGACTTGCCTCTGCCGAGCTTCTTCAATGCCGCGTAGACTTCGTCCTCCGTGATCTCTCCCTCGCAGCTAGCTGCTTCAGTCGGCGAAAGCCGAGGAAAGTCAGCCAAATAGCTGCGAAAATCCTCCTCACGGAGACAAGGCTCCTTGGTAAACCGGCCCTCGAAATGCCGCCGAAACGCCTCGCACATGTCGTCAGTGGTCCGAAGAGAATGTCCCTCCGGGGATTTGACTTCACGAATGTAATGATCGGAACCTCGATGGGTTTCTTCCTTGCGCAAATCTGCGCCCATGTTCACAGCTTCGGAAGACATCTTGCTTAACCTATGTCTTAACCTGGCCCATGTAGCGCTCGCTATTCGAACGCTCCACGGCCTCTCTAGTTAAGGCTATCTCTAGGGGATCTCCCAGCCGCCCCCCGAAAAAAAACTAGCCTTAAGCGTCTTCACCTTTTCAGCTCTATCTTGGGCGAGCTATTTGTTGAAATCAGTGTTGAAGGGCCTAATTCTACACTTAGGTCTATACCACCACTTATTCCGCCCCCACTAGCTTCCGCTGCACTAAGCTAGTTAGCTGCTTCTGGAAGTCCCGCCTGTCCAGTAAAGAATTCCTGTAACCAGCCATTCTAGACTTACGATCTAACGCCATCCGTACACAAACTAGTCCGAATAGCTTACCCAGTGGAACGTGGGACAATCTAACAAATCTACGTCGGCTCCTCTATCATTCTGTCAACCACCTTGTCACAAGGCCAACGAAGAGCCCAGGTCCACATTCCCCCCCACCCGGCGTGATCGACCCGGTATCTCTCAACGAGACCAAATTCGTTGATCAGATAAACCAAGCTACTATCGCCCCTTCTCCCGCTTGCACCCCTCCTCCGATCTAACTTGGGGTCCAGGATGGCATTCCAGTCCCCCATTAAGACTAGGCGCGTTGAATCCACCAGGAACGGCCCCAACTGCCGAATAAACGAGACCCGCTCCTCCTGGTCGTTGTGCGTATAACTCAGAACGAACCACTTTTCACGGCAATATCGGCCACGATCAACCGGCCCTCGACATCGGTATGCTCAAGGTCCACCTTCGCATCAAGAGTACACTTTACCAGCAAAGAAACCTCTCTGGCATGCCAGTCCCCATATGCTGAATAAACGACAAAGTCGCTAGACAGCACACACGCATCGACGCTGCAAACAAAGTGGGTCTCTTCGATCGCGGCGACATCCACGCCGAAAGACAAGAGATCACGGAGCAGGCGGGCTGCCTTACCCCGATCGCTCAAGCCTTTCGCATTCAAACTGGCTATCTTGAGAGTCATCGATTAGGCCTGAAAAAGAAAGAAAAAAAGAAAAAGACCTACTCACATACGGGTCGGAAATCTCCGTCAGTCAGGACTCCGACGGATTGTCCTAGGCTCTCCACACCTAGTTCCGACGTCATTCGTCCTTCTAGGACAATATCGCCGACGTCCATGGTGTAGGTTAATTTAACCGCCCTATATAAGGAGGGATGGAGCATGACAGAGACCCTCGCAGCACAAAATTTTCTTAATTTTCTTAAATAAGGAGTGTTTACCTCGAACATCCTTATGTTCGGAAAAGCCTCCTTAGCTTTATGTAAATGGGTCCATACCCTCAGGTAGGCCCCAGTGTCCCTCACACATATGATGACCGCAGGGGCATCGGGGAAATTGCGGGGATCCTCTATGGACTTGCCGTCCACTGTAGTTTGTTTTATGAGCATTCCCAACAATCCCCTCTTTTGTCTTGGTAGCCTCTTATCTAGTTCTTTCTTCTCTACACTGCAAATCGCCTCGGGGCCAGAAAAGTATTTCCCCTTCTTCGCCTTTTTCTGCTTCGCTTGGTGGGATGGGGAAGAAGTAGACATATGAGGAGGCGTGGAATCTGAAGCAAGGGAAGAAGTGGAGGGAGAGGGGGATGGAAACGGGCAGGAGAGGTGGGGAGGCTCCTTACTTTTGGCACTGACATAATTTCCTCCACATTTTCTTGCTCCTATATGTTTCTGCTGCTGCTGTTTCGGGGGTTGTTTACCCCCTGTTGCTTTTCCTACGGCTGCTTCCCGGGACTGAGCTGAACCTCCTTGTGTTTCTGAACCTCTTTGGGTTTCTGTTTGTCCTGCTTCCCGGGACTTTGTTTTTTCTGCACCTGTGGTGGCCTCTGCTGCTCTGGAGACTGCCGTTTTTTTTTGGGGGGGGGGGCATTTTTCCTTCCCTTCACCACCGTTTACTCCCCGTCAGACGTTTTCGCCGAATTGGTGTAACTGTTGCTACCTCAGCAGCCGATGCCATGGTTTTTGTAGTCGTTGCTATGGTTGTTGTTTTGGTCGTTGCTGCCGTCGTTGTTGTTGGGTTGGGTGGAGGTTGCAAAGACTTACCTGGGTACACTTTGGACATGTACCCAGACACTCCGCAACTCCAGCAGTAGGACTTACGTCCCTTCACTAGCACCAGCATTCGCCTATCTCGGCATAACAGTATATTTGGAATTTCACCAAACGCTTGTCTTGTTAACATGACGTATAAGACGATGTCGCCGGTTTCAATCCCCGTCTTGCTTTTAACTGATGTGACCTCTTCTACGGGGTCATAGTTGGCCAAAAAGGCCCCTATCCTGTCGGTAGATATATCTACGGGCACCCCTTGTACCGTGATTTTAGTACGCCGGGTGCCCATATATTCTGTCTGAAGTCGTAGGCTTCCTGTTGCCAAGACACTTCTGGTCAGCTGCTTGGCTTGCTACTCAGTGGCTAGGAGAATGTCCCAAATGGCTTCGGCTTTCCTAGCCAAGACTTTCGGTGTGATATTTAACTCATTCAAAGTTTCTTCCATTGTTTCCCTGCTGACTCCAATTAATTTCCGACTCTTCACGTCGGAAGTCAGCAGGGACATTATTCTCGCGTTTACGGCATCTAACGCCTCAGGTATTGTGAGGAACTCCGTTCCTTTTACATGCTGGTCGTATTTCTCCTTTAGTTGGCTGTAATACGCCGCATTTTTCTTTTGAGGCCTATTTTCCACCCAGGCCGATTTTTTTCCGGTGCCAAATTTTCGGTTGGCACCGCTTCCGGCGGTGAACCCCCAGCCTCCGCCGCCCAAACAAACGCTCCTCCTACATGCATCTCCTTTCTCCTTTCTTAAAAGACAAAAAAACAAAACAAAACCAACTCAAAACAAGAACGCGGCAAAAATAAAATGAAAAGCATGCAAAAAGCAAGACCGAAACAGCCAAATCAAACCAAAACAGTAACAAAACCAAAAATGGGGGAGGGCAAATACAACAAAGAAACAAACAGAAAAGAATGCAGAACCAAAAAACAAACACGTACAAACAAAGAAGGAGGGAAAAATTCAAAAGTTTGCAAAATGGAATTCAAATTAAATCAAACCGTAAGTTTTCAACTTTAGCTTGACAAACGTAAAAATCAAGACGACTCGTCAGAAAACGGTACGCACTAAAATTAACCACACATTTCCTGCTATTTATTACATGCTCAGCAATAGCAGAGCCAGAAGTGTTGGTTAGTTGGCTCTTCCTGGCAGCCGGATTCAAAATCCTGGGGGGGGGGGGGTAAGTGTTGTTTTATTCTCGAATCCAAACGCTGAGACGTCCTCCCTATGTAGTCGAGTCCACAACTACACTTATATTGGTAAATCACTGAATTAACATGATGGGGGGAGGACGTCCTTACGAATGGAAGAGAAAACAGGACGGGTAACAAATATTACCCTAACATTCGCCGAAAAATAACAGCTATTGATCAAACGTGAAATTCGTCTAGATAAAATCTCACCCTCTGTACCAATATAGGGAAGACGCAGATAAAGTGGACATTTATCAACAAAATGTGGCGTAACCCTATGAAATTTATTAATGACATCTTGGATAACGGAGTCCAAAACATCCAAAGGATATCCGTTTTTTGAAAGTGTCATCCTAACAAACTCAATTTCACCGCAGAGAAGGCCATCAGAACATATCTTAAGTGCCCTATGAATTAAGGCCTTAATCAAATTAATCTTTCATTGTCTGGGACAAAAAGAGTCCCAAAGTGTATAAAGTCCCGAGAAAGTAGCCTTCCTAAATACGGACACAAAAGCAATAATCTAAGCAAAAATTATGTTTAAAAATGTAGATTCAAAGTTTTGGGAAGGTAGAGGAAAAAAGGATATGTATTCACAATAGGATAAGGTAATGGAGAGATGGGAAGAAGAAGGATATGTATGGAAAGATGGAAAGGGAAAGAAAGAGAAAGTGAGAGAGATATGTTTGTGTGATGATGTCGGTCTGATGGGTTAAAACCGAAATATCGCTTCTAATGAAATAAAATGTCACCATGACCTTTTAAAGTCTTCGTTTTCTTAATAATTATTATTCGCTCTGTTTTTACATTGAGTTCTTTGAACCTATATCCTTTTTGGAATTATCCATACGAATTACCAAATAATATCATCCCATTCCAAAGACCATTTATGCCCGCAAAATTTTCGCGTTCCCTTGTAGAATACCATGAAAAGAAATAACAATACCGTTTGAGAAGGTAAGAAAAAGTCCGATTCACACTCCTCCCCGGTCTTTGAACAGGAGTAGAGGTTTGTCTTTTCTTTCATTTATAGGATTGGGTTTCCAGTTTCTTCTAAAGTCTTTCTGTTCTCTTTCACTCTCATTAGCCCCTTGCATCTTAATGGCATTATCACCTTGCTTGGGGTGAATTGATTGAAAGGGAGACTTAAGACACGATTTGGTTGATATCGGTTTGGTATACAAATAATTTTAAGTTTTCCCATATTCATTTGTGAAATGAGTAATGGAAGCTTCTGGTAGAAAAAAGAAAATCACATGTTATAAAACGATTGAGAAGTTAAAACAAAGTGAAAAGCCATAAAATTCACATTTGTAGCAATGACTGCTGCGCAACATGTGACCACGACAAGAAAAATGTTGGCAAAGTCGCACTGAGAATTGGCTCCATAAATCAAAGCGAACTCTGCCTATTGCATGAAGATGTGAATTTTATGGGAGTCTCTGACACTGGCCAATAAGCGCGCGGAATTACAAGTCACGTGAGCGATTCTCAATGCACAAGGCGCAAACGCAAGGCAAAAGTAATATGGCTAGTGACAATAATTTATTTTGCGAGCCTGTTTTATAGCTACTGGCAGTCAACAAGGAATATGGGTGCAATGTTCAATGTAAGCCTAAAAACAGTAGTTCCGCAATCTATCTATCAATCTAAGTATATTCCTATCAATCTAAGCATGTTCCTCTCTATCTGCTTGTCAGTAGATAGATAGATAGATAGATAGATAGATAGATTAGTTTGTATGCATAGCATTCGAGATGATACGCCTTTCATCGGAAATGTGTTTATTTGAAATAATTGGGGAGTTTTCTTTTGTTTTTAACTTATATCCATTTTCGAGTTATTTCTAAATAAAAATGAACATTTCTTTTGAGTCAAACATTTTTTTCTAAAATGCCAATGCATTGACTTAAAAATACATCATCACTGTTAATGTGCCGGATATTACACATGTATCTATGAATTATAATAGACAGCGCATCACTCTTACTTAGTGGGAAAAAATGTTTAACTGTCTCGAACCTTTGAAATTTCATACAGTTAGGTAAGTTACCGAAACTCCAGTAAGAATTTCTAATTCAACAGTTATAATTATCGAGCGTTTAAAAAGATTAATGATTTTAACAAAATAAAATTGAAAACATTGTTATAGTAACAAGTTATAAAGACAAAATTCATGTAAAATATATGCCCTGTTCTAAAAAGCGTTTTAGAAGACAATGATTTTTTTCGGCTGTTGTATTTCATATTAGCAAACCAAAACAACATAGGAGCCATATGTAGCTACACCAATTTGATGGGTCATTTATAAAGACATTATTTTGAAAGTTCCCTAGAATTGAAAAACAAATTTGAAATAATACCCATCATTGTTGCAGATTGCAAAAAGAATTTCGTACTTATTGGAAATACACAGTTAACATGAAGTAAAAATGGAAGAAAGAGGCATGTTAAAAAAATACTACAAAGCGAGCCTAAAGTTAAAAGAAAATGTTATCCCCCCCACTCTTACTATGAGGTACGGAAACTAACAATAAAATTTTTACTATTAGTAATAGCAAAACTACGAAATTTGGTTGAACAGGACCTACTGGAACATGTTTATCGTGGTGGAAGCAAATGAACCTCCTCAATTGTAGTTCTGAGAAAATCAGACGAGGAATTACGCTTATGTGGCGATTATAAACTAGGTTTGGTTTGATTTGGTTTGTTTTACGGCATATCAACCTCAATGGGTTGTTTTAATACCGACAAGATTTTTATTGCTGGTAATATTTTTTTCCAAAACGTATTGCTAGTAATATTTTTCCAGAATGCATTGCTGGCAATATTTTTTCCCAAAAATATATTTCTGGTAATAATGTATTAGTGGTAATATTTTTTTCTTCAAAAATTCATTACTGGTAATATTTTATAAAAATGTATTGCTGGTATTTAAAACTATTTTTTACACTTTCATAGCGTTTTGACCCCAGTTTGGGGGTTAACTATTTGCTCATAGCTGGGACCCTAACAGGTGCTACCACCTCGGGCCAGGTTGGACCTAGGAACACCAACAATTAAGAGGTGGTTCCACGTCTTCAAAACGTTCTGATCAGAGGCCTTGCTATTGGATGTAGTTTATCGTCTTACCCAGGATGCGGATGTAGTTTATCGTCATACCCAGGACAGTATAAACTAGGAGTGATTCATAAAATATGCTCAGATTCATATACCATACGAAATGTGGAAATACCCTTACATTCCTTAGCAGAAATTAAGATTTTTACTAAAATAGATGTACAAACTGTGTACCCATAGATGAAAATTTCAAAGAAATAACAATAAATTTGTCGATAGGTTTATTACGCTAGAAAAGAATGCCTTATTGAATGAAGATGACAAGTGCTATTTTTCAAAAGGCAATTGAACAAGGCATAGGGAACGACATAAAAAATTTGGATTGTTATCAAGACAATATATGCATATGCGTTATCAATGAAAAAATTAAAAAGGAAAACAAGCCTCGTTTTAAATAGACTGAAGAATGTGGGAATGAAAATAAACGAACAAATATGCCTCCGTAATTGTAAAAAAAGCACTGATTTTGAGATATTCCATTTCAAATGAAGGGGTGTCATCGGATCAAGCACTGATATAAAAAAAATACCAAAAGTATCAGTACCCGAAAATAAAAAAGATCTGGAATCGTTTTTGGAATTAGTCAATTTTTATCGGCGATATGTACCACGTCATACAAATTTAACTTAGGTACCTCCACGAGATCACGACAAAATGAGCTTAGCATGATGAAAAAAACGTTTTTTTTTTTGTATGACTCACATTAATTTGGAAAATCTTGCAAAAATAAAAATAATTATCAGATTTTAATGAAACTTTCAGAAAGTATTCACAGATGATCGAAATTATTATAAATATGTTTTCTTTTATTAAAATCATGGCAGAATTTTTTTTTATATTTATTACACCCCCTCCATAACTAATTTTATGAAAACGCTAGAAATTCGATCGCGTCAGGTTTAGTGATTACAATAGTTAAAAGCACAAGGCTTTGAGGAATACAAATCATTTTTTTTTGTTTTTAATTGGCCCCTCCTACCTGAAAATCAGCTCTAAATTGTAACATACAAAACTTAATAAAACAAATATATTATTTAATTCCAAATGCTTTTATTTGCTTTTAGTTGTTTTATGAATATGGACAATATTTTCTGAAAGCAAAAAGTTTTTCGCTGAAAAATGTATTTTTAATACAATTATTTGTTATTTTTTAATTATTATAGATTTTTACATTTAAATTGTTAAAATATTATAAAGTACGGAAGACCAACCAGAATACAATTACGTTGCGTTATTTGAGTTAAGCATTGTTCTCCGCTGTTAAGGCCTTTACTTTTGCGAAACACGTGTGGAGAAGTTAATTTGATTTTTCAATTTCAACTGAGAAGGGTACCTAAAAGTATCAGTATCATCTTATGAAATTTATATGATCTTATTTCTCAGTTATAGAATTTTTTCCATAAATGAAATATCAAAATTAATAATAAAATGAATGGAAATACAAATAACACATTAAAATGTAATAAATGTACATAAAAGTATAGTATTTTATCTACACTTCTGATAAAATTTCATAAGAAAGTAAACCTATAAATTAATTAGATACCTTTCTTATGAAATTTAATCTCATTCGTAACAGTCTTATTTTAATTTCTTTATAATATATTTTCCATAAAGCATCGTAAACGTAAAGGTGAAAGCGAAGTACAAAAAACAAAAAAAATTAGAGCGCTGAAAGTTTTTCTTAAAAATAACGAAGTAAAGAATTTGTTCACTTAAATGTAAAATATTTCACTCTTCTCCTTCCGTAGAACAAATTATCCTCACGGAATCCATCAATATGTCATTTATCACCTGTCAAGTGACGCGAAAGTTTATGACCTGCTTTGTTTTATTTTCAAATTACATCTTTTCGGCGCAGAAGCTAAGTTAAGCTTGGTTCAAAATATTTCAAATAAACGTTATAATTTCTGATTTTCTTAAAATAAGTTTTGAAAAAATGATAATTGATATTTAAAAGAATTTCAAACTGAGATTTTCATTGCTTTTATAAAATGGAAAAAAATGGTTGCCATCTGTCAATTTTGCTGGGTAAAAAAAAAAAACATGATTTTTAACAAAATTTTCGGACGTGTTAGGAACGATTAAAAAATGTACAAAAATACCCCCAAAATACTTTGATCTTTCCTCTTAATAATAACCTAAACATTTAGACGATAAAATTTTGTTTTCATCAAGTTTGGCGTCTTTTTCATCGTGCTATGCTCTTTTTTTAGCGATCTTGTGGAGGTACCTAATTTAACTGAACCATTCACCGAGTTGAGAAAAAAGAATGTTGAATTTGTGTGGACTAAAGAAAGGCAAATTGCTTTTGATAAGCTAAAGTCAATCCTCGCAAACAAACCAGTAGTAAAAATTTTGGAGCCCCATAAATGAAATTACACTAACCACAGATGCCAGTGTGCATTCAATATCTTGAATGCTATGCCAAGAAGAACCTCCAATAATGTATCTATCAGGAATAGCTGGATTTAATTATTCAAACACCGAGAAAGAAGCTCTCGCAATTATTTGGACGACTAGAGCTCGTCAATTCTTAATTGGAAAAAACATTTCTATTACGGTCTATTAGAATTTATGTCCAATCTGAGAAATGAACTATCCAAAATCAGCCCTTAGCGTATGTTTAGGTGGATGATAATATTGATGGCTTTTAGCTTTGATAGAGAATATGTCAAAGGAAATAAGATATCTTTGGTGCATTATCAAAGTTTCAATTTCACAAGGCGTCAAATGATAAAGCAGAAGCGATTTTTGAGGACACCTTTTTTCCATTGGGTAGAGACTAATATTTTGTCTGTGGATAGAATGGCTGCAGAAACAACACGAGACCCAGTACTAAGCAGCATAATATCAAAAATAAGAAATAACAAATAGATTGTTCTGGGGCAGAAAGACGATTCAAAGAAATAAGTCATAAACTGACAATCGAGAATGGTGTAGTTTGTAATGGCGATTCAGTGATCCATCCAGAAACCTGGTAATAAAATGTGTACATGACGACGTACACTATGAAAAAATGATAAAGTTAGAAGCATGGTGGCCTGGATATTCATGAAAGATAGAGGAATATGTTAAAAGATATCCAAAATATAAAGAAATGAGGAACTTTAAGCAAAGTAAATTACAATCTTGGACTAAAGAGTCAGAACCATGGAATCGCGTTCGCATGGATCACGCGTACGTCAGTGGAGTAGAAACCCTTATTAATATTAGTGGACTCTTTTTCAGGCTGGCCTGCGGTAATTCGTGTGCATGACAGAAGTTCTACTGTAAAACAAATTTTAAAAGTTATATTCTCCAGAAACGGTATACCAAAAACCCTGTTGCCCAACGACGCCCCAGAGTTTTGCGATGAAGAACTTAAACCGTTGCTAAGGAAAATAGAATGTAAGCCTTACAAGACACCTCCATATCAACGCCAATCGAATGAGATAGCGGAAAGGATGATACGAACCATAAAGATGTGTTTTAAGGCGTGTTTGAAACAGTAAGAGAAAGTTGATTTTTTTTTACCTAGACTGCTTTTAAGTTACCGCCACATACTACACGCAGAAAAATGTGAAAACAAGTCAAAGCTCCTTTAACCTTGTAATATTCTACGAATGAGAAAATGTTTTACAAGAGAAATAAGGAAACACTCCCAAAAAAGACAATTTTTTAATCTAAAAAGGACACAAGTTTGCTGCGATAAGAAAAGTTGGGAGTAACATACTTGCCCATGTAGATCAAATAAGACCACGAGATGAATACAAAGAGGAAAGTGACGAAGAAATATGACTGCTTGGGAATAACAAGTGTTGAAAGCTTGGATGTGCGTGTGGTGTAATATATAACAGCTTGGAATTAGAAGAGCTGAGTTCCAATCTTCGTCGAGTTAGTTATATTCATTAAGCGCAAATACCATTGGGAAAAGTATGAATCCCCTTCTTGTCCCATAGCTATGTGTTAATTAGTATCATTAAATAACTATGATGTCCAAAAAATTATTTAATTCTAAAAAATGTTCTGGCTTTAAATAACCTGCAAATGTTTGATAAGCCGTAAAAAATAATAATTCAATATATCAAATTGATTCCCATGAAACGCAGAGAATTTTTGTTAACAACTAGACTCTGTTAAGAGTCAAATGTCGAAGACTGCTCTGGATTTTTATGGAAATGAGAAAATTTGCTGTAGGTTATTTTGACGAATATTTTTATACCTATAAAAAGAAATGGTTTTAAATAACAAAGTTAAGATTAATGCTCGGTCAATGTTCTTTTTCCATAGGTTCTTCTGTAGCATATTTTCTGAATTCTTTTAAATAAAGCTTATTTAAGTAGGTATCAATTTATCTCGCGTGATAAAGGTAACACCCATTTTGAACAAATTTAATTCCTTTGCTGTTGAGACTGTGTGACCTATGAAGAGCGCAGGACTGGTCTATAGTATATGAATGTTGTGCGCTGTCCAGACTACATCCTCCCTGCTTCGGCTGTACAGAAAAGATCCAAAGGAATAAAAGCATTACATTTAGGGCCAGTCAGGCTGTAGGAGTTGCCCAACTCCGAGTTGTCTGCCTAGATTTACTTCCATAAACTTTTCCATGTGTGGACATGACCGCAAGGCAGAGTAAGTTTAAAATCGGAGTTTTCTTTCCCTTAGAGACGGACTATCTTCCTGGGCTGTTGAGCTCCGTCTACACGAAACAGCTGGTTATGAAGCACCATTTGTCCGTGTTTATGCATTCTCCAGCTTCAAGCGGGACTTAATATCAGCATTTTAAGATTACCCTAAAATTTTCAAAATGAAAGTTCTACAAAACTGTGTACTAGTATAATATATCTGTGTGTGTGTGTGTGTGTGTGTGTGTGTGTGTGTGTGTGTGTGTGTGTGTGTGTGTGCGTGCGCAGGTACGCGTGCGTGTGTGCATGAAGAAAGGAAGTATTTAGTCAGATGATTTCCAATGTCATTTGTACCATTACTAAGCACATCGTAGCCTGCAGTCTTTAACGGAATATCATGATAAAAGACATTAACGAGAATTTCAACTGACAATATACAATTACTTGATCTCAAGTCCTTTGTAGCTCTAGCAATAGATAGATAAATATACGTTCGCTATAACCAGTTTACTGAACATTCGGCTTATTAAAAGTCGGTCAAGAAATATATATATATATATATATATATATATATATATATATATATATATTATTCTTATATGTGTGCAGGACAGAAAATGTGTGTGAGATACAGAGAATAAGCAAAAGGGCAAGAGAAATATGAATTATGTATCGACCAAAAAGCTGATTGATGACAAGCGCTGACCATGTAATTGTAAAGAGTAATAGTGTTTGAATCATTCCGTATACCTTGGGGTACGTTTTCAAAGAAGGAACGAAAAAACAATATTCGAAGATGTTAATGCTACCAAGATCAATGATATTGGACTCAAATTTCTGGCATTTGAACAACCGAAGATTTTGTGGAAGTTAATTACAGAGTAGCATTTGCATCCTTGCGTCATTTACCTATTTCCAAGTCTATTTTTCTCCATAGCTTTCAATTTTTAACTCTTCTCTTGAACTATTATTTTTGTCTCTTATCTATCTAACTAGCTATCTTTCTCCGTACATATATAAACGATATATAAATTCTTTATATATCAAGAACAATTTTAGAACAAAAGTATGACACTGGAAAAGGTTTTCGTGCGACGTGTTTCGTTCTTTAGAACTTCATTAGACTAAATTAATATTTACGCTGATCTGACTACGAATAGATTATCAGAATATATATATATATATTTGTCATCCACAGACAGACAGTTTCGCAGCTCATCAGTGTGGCTAGACGTCCGGTTGCCTCTAGCTAGGATCGAAACCCGACTGAATTGGCGTCAGTCGGAACTTCTATCACTAAGCCGTCGGCGCACGGCAGGGATGAAGGTGAATTTTAGCGTGTTTATTTTTAGATTTAGATAAACACACAGTGACTGACAGTGACTCAATTCTGCCGAAGAGTCACGCAATATATATATATATATATATATATATATATATATATATATATATATATATATATATATATATATATATATATATATATATATATATATATAGTGCTTTTCGATAAAAGTGAATCACCTGATTTTTTTTACTAAATGTTCTCTTCTCCGATGAAACGAAAGTTGGGCTAAATTCAAAGGATAAGCGATCTAAAATCTGAAGAAGCAGCTTTGGAAGCTCTTTGAATTTAGCAGTAAGTAGTGTCAAGCATCTGTTCATTATAATGTTCTGGGGATGCTTTTCTTTTCATGGAACTGGTTTCTTAAATCCTATTGAAAAGACCCTCAGGATCGAGCAGTACATAATTTTAGAGTTTTGTCTGCTCCCTTCTGCTGAAATGGTGCAAATCAACCCCACCAAGCTCATTTTTATGCTGGATAATGCTCCCTGTCACAAATCAAAATTGATGAAGGAATACTTTGATGAGAAGCAGGTGAGTGTTATGACATGGCCGCCCCAATCTCCTGACCTACAGGCTCACGAGAAAGGAGTTGAGCAACAAAGAGGATTTGATTGTGAATTTCATACCCGAATAAAATTCAATGCTTGGAGATGAGATTTGCCAGAACCTGATCAAGTCAATGCCAAAAAGGGTTGAAAGGTTATTCAAAATAAAGGAGGACCGATAGATTATTAAATATTTCGAACTATATTACCTATTATAAATAAATTATACCTCTATTATTCTTTATTTAAAGCTGTTCGGTTATGTTTCTATTGATTACTAGTTGCAGGAAATAAGTAAGTCATTTTTTTTGTACAGAGTTTTTCCCTAAATCTCATTTATATCCAAAATTATAGTTATCAATAGAATACCTTAGGGTGAGTAAACTTTTTACTAGGTGGTCGCGAAGGGGTTTTTATATTAGTAAGATTAAAAATTAATTTGACTCCAAAAACAATAGGCGAAAAAATTTTAAGTAAAAAAAAATCAGGTGAGTCACTTTTATCGAACAGTACTGTATGTATATATATATATATATATATATATATATATATATATATATATGTGTGTGTGTGTGTGTGTGTGCGCGCGTGTGTGTGTGTGTTTTATAAGGAAAACTTCTTTACAAACGTGTTTCGTCCTCTGATGGACTTTATCAAAGGAAATATTATTTTTCAACAAGTATTTATAACACAGTATCAAAAATGTCGTTAGATTCTCAAAACTGTTAAATTTAACCCTTTGAGCCCTGCGTTCTTCAAAAATTTTAACCCTTGTGCCTGAGTTCCTAAGTCAAAATTCGCAAATAATTAGTATGTAATGTTTCATGGTAGATATAAAAATGTTTGCCCACTATTCAACCGGTAGCTGAGCATTAAGTCATTTTTCTCTACCACTGCTCAACCGGTGGCTGGGCGTTAAGTTATTTTTCTCTACCACTGTTCAACTGGTGGCTGGGCGTTAAGTTATTTTTCTCTACCACTGTTCAACCGGTGGTTGGGTGTTATGCCACTTTTCTCTACCACCGATAAAGCGGTGGTCAGGGCTTAAAGGGTTAAGAGCGCTAATAAATATTCTGCAAACTAACTATGAAAGTCAAGATAAACTATGGAAGATGCTAAATGATGTCATTTAGTGCATAATAAAGAAAAATTAGTAAATGTTTTTATTGTTTTTTAATGTAATTATTACTAGCGGGACCCGTGGAATTTCCACGGACCGACTAATATAATGTTTAGTAAACAATATACTTTTTCTACATATATGTATTTATAAAAATAAATTATGAAAAGGGAGCAATTAAAATATCTACATATAGAATAAGATACTTAAGCAGCAAATAGTAAAATTACGTATATTTGTGCAGGTATATTTACAAATACATAAAGTTTAGCAATTAAATCTATCATTTTGTAATATACAATACTCATAGGCTGAAAAAATAATAAAAAAACACATAGAGATACTTGGTAGTGTCCACCATGTGTGCAAAGATTGCTAATGCCAATCAGTCCGTGCCTTCCCCACCCCCACTCTCATCATAGAGCCATGCCAGTTTACTCTGATATGAATACAGAAAACAATAGACTATGTACAAAACTATATAATACATGCCACATATAAATAGTTTCCTCTTTTTAAAGATATTCATTTAATATATATATGTATGTGTGCGTGTGTGTTTGTGTGTCTGTATGCATACATATAAACCAAAGACACATACCGAATGCAATCAAGGGTCTCCAGAATTTCTGAAATCACTCCACCCCTTCATGTCAGTACTTCTCGACAGATAATGTTCTTAGTAACAGTTCACCCTCTTTTCCATCCTTGTCTGTCTGCATCACCTTAACCCTTACATCTGAGAGTTTGTGAGCTCTAGAGTAAGCCACATACAGTTGCCCATGACTGAACACTGGCTGAGATAAGAACAATCCCACCTTCTCAATTGTCTGCCCCTGTGACTTGTTAATAGCCATGGCATATGACAAACAGACAGGAAATTGGTTCCTCTCCAAGGCGAATGACAAGTTAGCATCTCTTGGGGCCAGCTTTATTCTGTAGATGAGGACAAGTCTGCTAATTAGTAAGCTACTAATCAAGGAAACGTCAATTGAATGTTGATGCATGGCCACCACTTCCAGTCTTATACCATTGCAAAGTCCATTCTGGGTAGAAATATTACATAGAAGCATAACTATTGAATTTATGAGGAGGCATACTGATGGTGTTAAAAGAGTTTAAAAATTCAAGTGGGTAGCGCTCAGACTAAGCAGGATCATCTGTCAAAACTTTATCTGTAGTATAATAGGAACAGCAGTCACTTAGAAGTTGTCTCAAAACTTCTTCATTAACCAGGAGGCGGTCTGAGTTCTTTGGCAAAAGAATTACTCTGCTTCTTATCTCTTCTTCAGATGTATTGTTGAAGTTATCTAACAGAGAGCCGTCAACGCATAAAATATGAAGCACTTCTATGTCATAAACAGCAAGATTAGGGTCTTGTGAAGCTGCTGATGTTCCACTGCCAAAATGCAATAGCCATACTGAAAATCCCCTTCGTTCTGCTGTTGTCCTGATGATTTGGCTTAATCTGTATTGGATAAAAATCAGCCATAGAGAATACAGATTTCAATGATTGCCTCACGACTTCCTCTTAGCAATATGGGTAGAACTTGTGTAAAGCGTCCTCCCAAGAGCACAACTGTACTACCCGAAAACAGCAGCAATGCCAATAATATTTTTCAAAGCTTTATCGATAACATGAAGAGCAAATGAAGGGATCATAGAAGCCTCACCCAAGATAATCAAATCCAGTTTCGTAAATTATTTGCATGGTCTGAAGTGGCTGGTACATTACAAACGCTGGCCTCCATGAGTGGGACAGGTAATTTGAACAAAGTATGGATAGTCTTTCCACCTGATAGTAGTGTTGAGGCAATACCTGTCCAAGCACTACTGCACACGTTGTAGTTGTTCCTTCGCAGATATGAAATTATGGTATTAAACATATATGTTTTTACCACAATTTTCTAGTGCATCTACATATAAATAGGAGTTTTGAGGCACCTCACCTCTCCTCTTCTTATCCACAGATTCAAGCACAGCATTGGAAATCAGTCTCTGTTCATCAGTAAGTGTTACAATGCCTGGGTGATCGAGGTCTTCGTGATGCTCAAGCTGTAGTACTCCAATAGGTTCAAGCAGCCAAATTGCTAAACAATGAATGCCATTCTCTATCAGAATTACATCAGTTGAGTGCGGTACCATGTTTTCTTCATGGTCTGCATTAAAACCTTGGTGCAAGACATCTTCAATCATGAATTCCTTGTGCGTGTTCCACAGGTCAAGTGCATTTGCAGGGATTATAAACGTGCACAGGGCAACAAACATAAGACGCAACTGTAAGGACATCCATCAGTCAGCAGCTTCAAGCAATACATGTTCCAGAGTGTCATCATTTGAGGGAAGACTATATCTCAGGCATACTGCTTTAAACGTTGGCAAGATTTCTCCTTCTACAGTTCACAAATCCTGGAAGCTACTGACTCATGAAATATGCAGCAGCAACTTTCGCAAATGAAATTTTTCTATGTCACTAGGACACACTGTATACATTCTACTGATGATATCAGTATCCCTTTGCCTTGGTGTCCATTTTCTAGAGCGCTTATTAAATACATAATGAAGCGGAATGTCAGGGTACAAGTGGTTCCTTGCATCATCATCATTCTCATTCAGTTTAAACCATGTAGTGAGGGTAGTGTCACGGTCCGTCTGTGTCTAAACAGCTTGCTGGGCGTTGATTCTGTAAACTCTTTGCTGGTCTTCAAGATAGTACAGCAAGTCTGTAGACATTGTGAGATGTGTCATGTAGCTTGAACTCTGACGGTCTCCGAATAGATTCCAGAGGAGATAAATAGCAATCAACATAATTACTAATTTCATCGTGAGCTTGATTCTGCTCACGATCTGCCGCTAGATTATATCTTACTTCAACAGAAGCAGAGTCATGCCCCACGTATATGTACTTTAATATATATTTAATGCTTTTCACTGATGAACAAATTTCTACATTAATGTGAGCTCTGTCATTTTTCAACAAGTAGCCATTGTACGGGACAACGTTCCCATTGTCAATTGAGTGACGTCCAACTTGAACTGTGACCCCGGTATTGCGTCTTCTGTACGCAGGATAGCCATTCAAATTCAGAAGCATTTCCTCTCTGTAGTTCTTTGGGAATTTCTTTTAGCATGAGCTATTTTCCATGCAAGGGGCAGAAGGATTATGTGTTCCTCAAGGACCATGAATCATGCATTTTTTACTAAATCATGCAAGGCTGGATCATCATTTCATCAAGAATTTCAGCTGTTGCGATCCTATCTATGTCATCGCTTCCTTATACTCTATCTGTAGAGCCTCATTCACACTTGAGCAGCTTCCAGTTGTTGTTGTCGGTTCATAATGAATGCTGTTTATAAACACATAAGTAGGAACCTTCACATTTTCGCGATACCTAAGGTTTGAAATGATTTTTTATAAATAGAAAAGCTCTCTTGAATCTTTCATTTAATTGAAGGCTAAATAATTAAATTTACTATTTCCAGTAAACATAATACTCTGGAGGTATGTCAAATAGAACTTATAGTGATTTGAATCGTTTTTTTTTCTTTTGGTCGCTCGTAAAATCAGTCAGATTTGTAAACAAAAGTTAATTCTCAGTTTTAAAAATCTTGAAAAAGATATTACTAAAATTGTGAACACACTGTGTTGAAAACCATTGAAAATTACTAAAATGAGAAAACTACTTTCAAATGCGAATGATATAAAGTCTAAAAATAATTAAATTAAACATGAGATTTAAAATTGAATTCAAGGTTTCAAAACAACTCTAACAAAATAATAATAATAATAAATAAGTAAATTAAAAACTAAAAAACTATGAAATAGGAGGAAAATATAAAAGAAATTTGAAAGGAAATTGCAAAATGACATACAAATTAAAAAATAAGAATTTCAAATAGATGTTTAATTAGAAGGATAAGTTAAAGTAAAAATTATTTTTTCTACTATCTGATAATTTTTTTATGTGTGAGAATATTTATGTTCTTAAATTAAAATAAATTCAAAAGATTAACATTTTTACATCTTTTTGCAAATACTTGTTGCATATTATATAACAGTTACTGCAAAATAATAATCTTACATTTGCAATGATAAAGTTCAACAGAGGACGAAAAGATTTCCTTTTGTCTTTAATCATATTGTTTTTGTGCTGTTATATTTTCATTTATATTAAAATTAAAATTAACTTCGTTCATTTATTGAACAGCATGTTTATTTATTTTCGTCTACCTAGAAATCTCATTAGAGAAAAAATTGTGCTCCCTGTGGCCTAGAGGTCCAAAATACGTTAGATCTAATGACGGTTTCCCCTACGCGAACTCAGGTCAGAATCCTGCAGCAGAGCCCATATTTTTCTTTACTAGTGCTTTTCGAATATTCAGGTAGGTAGAGGAAAATAAATAAATATACTTTTTAATAAATAAACGGAGCGCCTACTCAACTACGAATATCCACTAAAAATAATGTTTAAGTAATAAAATCTATCGGATTAATAAATAAAAAGAATCCATATATATACATATATATACATATATATATATATATATATATATATATATATATATATATATATATATATATATATATATATATATATATATAGGTTGAATGGAAATTCGTTCTTTATCACAATCAATTAACCGAAGGCTTTCCGACAATTCTCTCAATGAAATCATTTTCAACGAAGCAAAGACTATAAAACAGCCCTATAAGATAGTGGATTCCCAGCAACACTCACATACACACCACGCAGCACAAAAATGCCAACAGGAAGAGAAACATAATATGGTTCAACCTACCATACAACAATAACGTAAAAACAAACTTAGGAAAAATATTCATTAAATTCATACACAAAAATTCCTCGCATCAAGTACTCTCCACAAGATATTCAACAAAAAACACAATAAAAATCAGCTACAGCTGCACCGAGAACATGACATGAATAATAAAAAAGCAAAACAGAAAAACAATCAACAAACCACATGAACAAAGTAAACCTGCGTGTAATTGCAGAATAAAGAACGAATTTCCCTTAAACGGCAATTGCTTGGAGAACTATGTAATATACCAAATCACTGTAAAATCAACAGAAATCAAAGAAAAATATGCATAGATGCAACTGAAGGATCCTGAAAACAAGGAAACTACGCACACAAAACATCCTTTACAAATAGTTAATATGCGAACAATACACTGCTTTCTAAACATAATTAGGAGATTAAGAACAAACACCAAATCAAACCATATGTATAATATAAAACTCCGTATATTGTATTGGAATCCGAAACATTTTGAAGACAAGGCAAATTACTAAACACAGTAATTTTACTGATTAGTCTTGGCTCTTAAGCACCTAATACAAAACAGATTTAACAATCGGGGAGGGTCGGGATATTTTTTTTTTGATTGATTTATTGATTCGTTTTCTGCGACTTGTCAACCATATGCAGGTTATTTAAAGCCAGAAAATATTTTTATATTGTCAGATGTTTTTAGATAATAATGATTTAGCGATACAAGCCTTAGTAATTAAGTCATAGCTGGGGGGGAAGAGGTAGATTCATACCTGCCCCAAGAGTATTTGCGCGTAAGTGAATATAACTAATCCAGCTGGAATTGGAATTCTACTCTCCGATTAACAATTCCGAGCCATTATCCATTACACAACCAGCACATCCAAGCTTACAGCACCTGGTAGGTGGTATTTTTTTCAATATACAATAAACAGGGAGGTAATAAAGGTGGGACTGAACAATCATTGAAAGGGTCAAAATGTGCATAATTAATAATTTCGGAATGGGGCTAAAAAAAAAAAGACTTCCGCCCGTCTCTTAGGCACCTGACAATAATAACAAAGAAGAAAATTATTTTTCAATCCTTTTTATCTTTATCCTGTTGGCGTCAGTTTAAACTGACGTCTTCTTTTTTACCATATATCTAAACTATGGCTATAAGCTATAATGTTCAAGTTTTCAACGGTAGTCAAGAAAATACAAAAGTTCAATAGTTACTATATGTGGAGAAACTAATCTCATGTTAAATGTATTCCAGGAGGATTTGGCTTAAAGACAAGTGCAATTATGCTGTCGGTGAATGCAAAGTACCATGTGTGAAGAGTTAAAGAAAATAATAATTTAATTTAAGATTTCATGTGTGACGCAAAAGCCTCATACTACTGACTATTCAAAAAGCGAAGTATTTATACCATACCTTTCAAACATAAAGAACAGGCGTGAACTTGTCACTAAGAATTGAAGTATAAAAGTCGGAAATGTAAGCTTGAAAATTTTCTTTTTAACCACGTGCTAAATTATTCATCGTTTCAAAATTGGAACAGACTTTTTATTAAATTTGCAGTGAATTGCTATCTAGGAATCCAACAACCCGACACAATAACTCCTAATAATAGTTATGGCGATTTCCTAAACGTAACTTAGATGTGGCACAAGTCCGAACGTGTTGAGCACCCAATGAGGATCGAAGTCACTACTCAATTGCAATAGCAAGACAAGCTTTCCAACTATTACACCACGTCAATGTTCTCAGCGCTTACTAATAGTTTTGTAATCTGACTTATTTAACGCATGAATAATGTAATAAAAAATAAAAGTGTACTATAAATAGGCGTAAGTATAAATATAAACAGCGGGACACGCCCTATACCCAGACTGTTTAACTGGTAGATAGATAAGTACACATGAGTATTTACAATGACGAGCAAAAACAAAATGAGTCAATTCGGCAAAACTGTATTTTACTAATGTTCACAAAAAAAGTAAGTATTCGACAATGTACTTTCAGAGGTCGCATCTGTGATATATATATGTGATATTTATGATATCTATATGTGTGTTATTCTGTTATATATGCGATATTTTTGGCCATTCAGGAATGTAATGCAAGTTATCGTACTCATGTGAACGCAGACACGCGGTACAGACCTGAACGCATTGTGATACCGAGAATAAAGCGTACACAAGTTATAAGTCAATTGACACCCCTCAAGATTAACATCACCCCAGATTAAGATACGCAATGCATATTTTTCATTTTAGCTTATCAAACAGAGTCTGCATAAAGTCTGGGATGTTCAAGTTTTTAATGTACTTGATTTAAGTTTCAAGATGGGAAAAATTGATTTAGAAGAAAAAGATAAAAATTATCGAAATGTCACAAAGAATGAGCCAATGTGAAATCCTTACGCAGTTTGTAATATCAAGTTATGCTGTCCAAGTTACCCAGAAGAATCATGTTGACATGGGAGCCTTTTGGATATGTTAAGACTAATAGATCTTCGAAATTATACAAAAGAGATCAAAGAAAGTTAATGTGGTTATCAGCATCCAACTGAAAACAACTCATCAAGTAATAGATGAAAGTAGCATTACTATTGATCTGTCAAATCATACAATAATAAAAAATACTCCGTAAAAGTAAGTTAAGTGGTTGCATTCTAAGAAAGAATGTCATCATTAATTAACAATATCCAATACGAAGCAAAAGAATATCTGCATTGGAATAATTAAAAATTGGCAAAGATTATATATATTTATTTTTATGGTTTGTTAATCAGTTTCAAGTCATGCAAAGCAGAAAAGCCACTAACACACAAGTGGTTACCGGGTGTGGAAGAATTAGTAACAGAAACATAATGAGTGGGAAGAGAAAAGAGTAATCAGGAGGACAGTAGATAGCGACTGAAATTACATTTAAATTCTTGCAGATTAAAGTTGGCTGGAAAGCATGGAGCCGGAAAGGAAGTTTCACGAGTGGGAAGTGTGAGAAAAGAAACTGTTAACATAGAATTTACAGCTACGTCTAGCCAGCTTAACTGTAAATTGATGAGATCTCAACAGCAGTCTAGTACTGCGCTTAAATTCAAGAAGTCTAGGTAACACAGCGAACAACTCATCCAAACAATTACCATGACAGTATTTATAGAAAAGTCACAGAGAGGCAACCTTACAGCGGTGGGAAAGTGACTAAAGCCGAGCCGCCAGATCAATACCGATAATATTGCTGATTCTTCTTTGGATTTTATGAAATAGCTCAAGGTAAGTAGCAAGGACACCGGACAATATGTGACAGCAATATTCTAAGTATAGTTGGATGGTAGACTTATAGGTATGTAAGATAGATTCTGGAAAGAAAAATTGTCTCACACGACACAATGAACCAACTTTCTTAGCAGCTAGCAAAGTAGAACAAAATTATAATGCAAGTGATAATGTCTGAAGACCACTTTCTGCAAGAAATAAAACCTACAGTAAAAATGGTAAAATTCAGTGATGAGGGAATAGTTTTGCTCTACATCAAAAGCAATAGTACAATAAAAATGATAAAAAAATCTATGTAATACTGAACAGATAAGATATATTACTTTGCTAAATTCCCGCCTATAGTAGAAGGTGAAATGTTCAAACATGATGGATGACATTGCCATATATCGCGTGTAAATACTAATAAAGATATTGTAATGTTACAAGTTTGCTCGGGTGCTTAACAGAAAACCAAAGAACTGGTAAGAGCTTTGGTTTTACGGTATAGAAGAATGGCAGAACATTTTTGATGAAATAATTGTTTTAGTAGAGGCTGAATTTCATGCCAATGGGAGTCGTATTAAATACCTATTACGATTTTTAATATCCCTAATTAATAAAATTAATTTGTGAAATCTTAGTTTTTCTTCCATCAATAAAAGCAGTTCCCTTTCGTAGCTCATAAGATTTTGCATGCCTTCTTTTCAATGTCACGATGCATTCAGTTTTGTATTTCTCCACGTAATGGGCTAATGTTAACAGGATAACTTGTATTCCAGTCCTGAATGACTACGTATAGTAATCCTGAAATTACATTGTCGAATATTAAAAACATCTTAGCAAAAATTAAATTTTTAGCATTCTTTCTCATTTATTCTGCTCTACACTATATAATTATTTACTAAGCGTACATTAGATGTGACACAAGGCCGAAAATATTGAGTACCCAGTGAGTATCGAACTCACTACTCAGTCATAATTGATCTTGGAGATCAGCATGCTAACCATTACACCACGTTGAAGTGCCCTTAAAGTGACTTTCTAAACGTAGCTTAGATGTGACACAAGGCCGAAAGTCTAGAGCACACAATGAGAATCGAACTCACTACTCTTTGTAACTGATCTACGCGAGACAAGCTTGTTGATCGTAAGACCACGTCATTGACCCATGATCTCCACTATATATTTCGCTATTTAGATGCTTAGCTTAGTACCTCATAAAGCCACCTGGAGTACATGGAATTAGAGAGATATTTTTCGATAATCTTCTAAATGAAGAGGACCTAGAAAATCAGCATTCGAATTCATGTCTGTTACTAACGATCGAACACAGACCTGTAGCATAGGTAGGACATACCTATCTATATCAGCTACTACGCAGGCCCAGTAAGCATTTACTAGGTTTTCGTACTCAAGTGATGATCGAACTTACTCCACTTACAAACTTGTGTGCGAAACACGCTTATTAACCAAAATGCTACATTAAGTGTCTGTATTTGCTGAGGATCTACTTAGTCTGAACCAAGGTCATAATTGTGACATTTCCCAGTGATAATCGAATTCAATTTGGTAATAATTGTCTGCAAGAATGTTTAAGTCTTGTGCATACGTGACAAAAGAACTTTATAAATGTAATATAATGTTAACGATAGTTGAATACTAGACGTGTTTAAGCAAACAAAAAAAGGATTTTGTGACGCTGTTATTCCGTAAACAAAACTTTTTTCGAATGCCATTTACCGCAGTAATCATTAATTATCATTTAAGCGATGAAGAAAGCTATTTACAAATCAACCAAAGAAAGTAAATATTTTTATAATCTTATTGTCTCGATCCACAAGTTTCAAGGGAAATTGTAGCGCATTCTGAGGCACAAACCACTTAAAAAGACATTCAATTTCCGATACTTTCTTGGCGAGAAGATTTATACTGCAATGTTTGTAAGTATAAGACACAAAAATAACAGTAACGAGAAAGTGATAAGCTAAAAAAGAACAACAAAGAAAATGCTTGCAGCAATTCAATAAGCAACAAGTATCGATATAATTGGTATTGTGACACATTCTTTTATTTTGCTTGATTAAAGCTATCTGCAAATATTATTACAGTAACCCTTCTATTGGCTCGTTCTTGTGAAAAAACACCTGTTCATTACTTGCATCGATAAGTTTTAGCTGACTGGTTCTGATTTTTCTTCTCTTGGACAACTGCCAATGATACCCGTCACGAGTGAGCATGAGCATCCAATAATTTGGATCTAGTCTTCTGGCCATGACATTTCAAAGCCACTCAAATCATCTGTCTTACTTCCGAACAGCTTCAACATTCAACAGATTCAAATGCTGAACTCGAAACTGGCTTACCTGATTATACAATTCTGAGCCGGGGTTCGTCGCCCGAAACGCAGAGATAAAAAAAAATAGCTAAATTTTCTTCTCTTGCTGATAGATTTTTTTTTTACTCCTGTGGCAATGGAGACTTCAGGGGTTATTGGCCCTCGTTCGATGGCGATCCTTTGGAGGATTGGCGCGATTGCGTCTCGATTAAGGAACGAGCCTCGCGAAACGGAGTGGCTCTTGCAGCGTGTCTCACTGGCGACGGTTCGAGGTAATGCTTTCTCCATCATAGCGGCTGGCAGAGGATAGAAAAAATTGTTTATAGTTACGTTGTTCTGGAATTGTCATCATTAGTCGACTGAACTTGCTTTGTTTCAATGACTTTTGCTTTGTTATTATTAGTTACTTTGTTCAATAAATACATTATTTTTTAAAAAACATCAATTACATCTATGTAACATTGGTTTCCACAATCCAGATAGGTTCTCTCTATTCGAATGTATTCAGAATAGATTTCCGCGAAGTCAAAAACAAAATAGAAGCGTGATAGAGAAGATTAGAACATTTAATAAGGAGCGCATGTTAGCGTTTATCGAATCATTTAAAAAGACAAGCGTCACAAAGATAAAAGCGAGCATGTTCGCTTTTTGACATGAGTAATCCCCTAAAAGCCAAAAAGAAGAGCGGCTATGATTCACTATTCAAGAGTTTTGAAATATAATTAATGATCGAAAAATTATTCGGCTCTGATAAACTACCAGTGGACAGTTGCTTATATTATTGAAATACCTTTTTTGATGTGGTGAATTTTCTTTTTAAGTAAATAATTTTGCTTTTTTATATCAATCACTTTTAAAGACTGTAAATAAATGTCTTTTGAGAATAAATTTTCATATATATATATATATATATATATATATATATATATATTTGATATGTAATATGTTGGCCTGGGGATTTCAACATCTACATATTCAAATCTTTCGGGGTTATGAACTTAACCCGAATAAAAATAGCGAATTATTTACGCAAATAAAAGAAACGCAATAAATGAGGGAGTAAAATATTATGATCAAAAGAAAATATGTCAATACTGCTGCCGATTCTATGCAACAAATGACTTAAGAGTGTCTGCCTTATCGCTAAGACAGTTGTCTGCAAACCGTACCTTTCATTGAGTCGTACTTGTGTCCAGGAAAACCAAATTGTTAGAATGGCAATTTTAAGGAAGCCTATCAAGCCTTCTCTAATTGGATAATTCTAGACAAATTGTAATTGTGATATTAGCCGTTTCCTTATAAGGAATCATTAGGCCGTCGTTGACAAAACAGCGTTAATGTCGGTTGAAATTTATCAGATATTTCTCTAAAAAACAGTTTGTTTTTTCAGGAAAATAAGTTTCTCAAGTCCTGTAATTGCTATCTATCCTTCCAGTACTGGTGGTGGATTCTTTTTCATCACCTTTTGCTTGAAGTAGTCGTCAACATTTTCATTATGCAATTATTTTCCTTCGAGTTACATCTACAATGCATTTTCGCTATTGCTGCTGTTGAGAGTCTTCAGATAATGTGCTTTATGTTATTATTTCTTAGATGAGCCGCCAATTTAACCATATCGGAATTGATCAGACTTACTATCGAGATAGGAGTAAATGGTTGTCACATTAGAATAGATACCAACTTGGGGGCTATTAAAATCAGCAAATAAACGGTCAAAATCAACTTAAATTTTTGAAGATCAAATTTGGTTGGAAAGCAAAAAGCTAGAAGAGAGTTTCCCAGGAAATAAATCCAAGAATTAAACTGTTAGCAAAGAACTTACGTTTACATCTAGCAATTTTAAAGTAACGATGTAGATCCCCCCTTGTGAGGAAGCGGTATTTTGGTGTATGGTGGATCGAATATTGACGGACGAGTTCTTTTGGTGAATGTAGAAATTGTAATGTATGAAATGGTCGTGAATCTGATTAGCTAGGTATAAGATAGTTAGTAATGGCCAGCCTCAAACCCTCCCCTTCTTCGGCCTTGTGCCACAATTTTGTATTCTTACAAAATAAATCTTGGTAACGATGTGTCTCTGCCTTATTCATGCGGGGATTATTATCTCAGTTTATATATTAAACGAATCAGATTGTCGTTCTATTGCGTCGCTGAAGATCTATGACATAATATTATGTTTGTAGATAGTTTAATTATTTCAGTTTGAACAAACTAAGAAAAATTTTAAACGCTTTCGAAATACAATTATTAAAAGTATAGTTAAAAGAACTTTAACGGACCCAACATACAAGCCTTGGGTAACAATATTCTGAACTATTTGCAGGGTTAACATTCTAGCAATATATCGTGTTCTATATATATATATATATATATATATATATATATATATATATATATATATATATATATATATATATATATATATATATATAAGTTTCTACCTATATATAGTGTTCCATATATAATTCTAGCTATATATCGTGTTCTATAATAAATTCTATCTATATATAGTGTTCTATATAAAATGCTAACTATATATTGTGTTCTATATAAAATGCTAACTATATATAGTATTCTATATAAACTTCTAGCTATATATAATCTTCTACATATAATTCTGGCTATATATCGTGTTCTATATAGAATTATATTTATATATCGTGTTTTATATACATTTCTTGGCGTGTATGGTGTTCTATATAACATTCTAGCTATATATAGTTTTATATGCAAAATCCTACCTATATATCGTATTCTATTTAAAATTTTAGCCGTATATAGTGTTCTATACAAAATTCTAGCCGTATGTAGTGTTTTATATAAAATTCCAGCTATATATCGTGTTCTGTATAACATTTTAGCCGTATATAGAATACGATATATAGCTAGGATTTTAGCTAGCTATTTTGATAGCTATATAAAATTCTACCTACTTATAGTGTTCTATATAAATTTTAGCTATATATACTGTTCTATATAAATTTCTAGGTAGCTATATATCTATAAACCGTTCATAAATTTATAAATATATAAGTGGCGCGGAAAGCTGAAATATTGACCTAACATAAGCCGTATATTGATACATCAGCTACTCTCTTCATTCACCCAAATTTTGGCAAGACTTACGATCTGCCAGTCAAGAAGCAACTCTCTATATCGAGGTCTTCTCTTAGTATAACTAGCGACATTGTATCCATTGCCGGCTTGCTATGTCTGTCACTAAGCCTACAGCACCTGGTATTCCTCAATGGTCACCCATCTGAATACTGATCAGGCTTAAAGTTACAGTGATCGAACAAGATCCGGTCTTTCAACGTGATATTTTTAAGCTTTACGTCAACTAGGATCTACAGTCCAATTTTTCACTAAATATGCAATTTCTTCGAAAAAGGGCGTGTTTCACCAATGTTACATTGTTAGTGTTGCTTAAGCTAGTTGTATAGATTTGTTTTTAAATCAAAATAGGATGTATTTGATCAAATTTAGAATATTTGTGTACTTATGTTTTTAATCGTTTTATCCCAAGCAAGGCGACAATACGACTAGAAGGCAGTGGATTACAGGAAATGAAAGTGGAACAGAATTAGAATGAGAAAATTGAAAATGGGGAGGATTAAGGAAGCGACGAAAAGGAACAGGGTTCAAGAAGACTAGAGATGGTGAATGACGTTGTATGTAATATTTTGAAGATTGTAGTTATCAGGGAAGCAAGAAAATCGGAAAATGTTATCACAAGTGGGCACTGCGAGAAAAAAAACTGTTAACGAAGAAGTGACGTTTGCATCTGGCTAGTTCAACAGTAAAACGGTGAAACCTAATTACCAATCTAGTAGAACACTTAAATTCATGTAGTCTGGGCACCAGGGAAACCACATCATCCGAGAAGTTGCCATACAAATATTTGTAGAACGAACAGAGGGAAAGCACACCACATCAAGGAGAAAGTGACTGGAGACAAGATGCCTGTTAAGGATCGATTGTATTGCAGACTCTTCGATTTTATCAAGAATCTCGAAATGCACAGAAGGAGCACCAGACCGGATATGACAACAGTATCCAATACATGGATGTATGATAGATAAATGTGCAAGATGTATTATGACGAGAAACCTTTTCTGGAATGACACAGTGAACCAACCTTCCTCGTAGCAGACGGAGGGATCAAATAACATCAAGAAGATCATTGAGGTCGTTTTATTTGGTGATGAAAATTGATTTCGATGTTTAGATGGTTCTTATTCATTATAATTCCTTGCTTCATAAGAAACATTCTTCTTTACTCCTTGTGTGCCTCATATTACAGAGCTCGTTCTGTTTTACTCACGTTGTTTCTATTTTTCGGCCAATTCTTTCTAAAGCCTTAGAGAATTCTCAAATCAGAGCTTTATGTTCATATATTTTCTACTTTTTCTTTCATAATCGGTCAGGTATTATCAAACACCACAAAAGCTACGGGAATTGTATTTTCTATTTCTCCAGTATCTAACCAAGTTTTCCCAAAACTCAATTAATTCTTGCCTGCGCTTAGAAAACGTTGCATTTGACAAGATAGATTCTATAATTCTTCGAACAGTCGACATGTGCTGAAACGTGATTTCTTTTCTCAACGAATAAATCATAACAATCCCGGAGCAGGCACTGGAGCGTTCTTGAATTATCTCCATTCTGTATAAACGTAACAATGTTATGATCCACACTTCTTCATGCGATCCGAACGTGGGGTATCCACGTTACTATTTATATATTCTCTACCTAAATCAGGAGGAATGTAACTTATAAAACTGACATCACGTTGAATTGGGAAATGCTTCAAACAAAGAGAAATCATTTAACTTTTACATTGTAAGAAGTGCCTGGAGAAAGACTGAAAAATAAAAGCAAATACACTGTAGTGACTGAAGTCTAATCTTTTACTTTGAAAAATACAAAAATATCTCACACACACACACACATATATATATATAATAATGGTTCCAACGAGAGAAAAGTATGTATATTAAAAAGAAGAGAGGTATCGCAAACTTTTTTGGTTGTAATGTATATATATATATATATATATATATATATATATATATATATATATATACATATATATATATATATATATATATATATATACATATATATATATATATATATATATATACATATATATATATATATATATATATATATATATATATATATACAGGATACAGGGTGTCCATAAAGTTCTTGTGCACTTAAAAAAATTATAACTTTATTTGTATTTGCGTTAGAAATAATCTGTAAAAAATGTTATAAAGTTTAATGTACCTAGTTTTAAGTATAGCTAAAATAACTAATGTGATTTCAGGCATTATTGTAAATCAGTTGGCAAATGTTTTCCGTGAACTGCAAAATCGTATTATCCTTTGTATTGCTAATGATGGAGGACCTGTGGAAACTTAAATAAAATTTCAATAAAACCTTTAAAAAATAGAGATTTACTTCTTTAGAAATAATCTGTAAAAAATGTTATAAAGTTTAATGTACCTAGTTTTAAGTATAGCTAAAATAACTAATGTGATTTCAGGCATTACTGTAAATCAGTTGGCAAATGTTTTCCGTGAACTGCAAAATCGTATTATCCTTTGTATTGCTAATGATGGAGGACCTGTGGAAACTTAAATAGAATTTCAATAAAACCTTAAAAAAAATAGAGATTTACTTCTTTCTAATCATTTTTACAAATTATTCCTAACAGAAACTTTGGATAGTATTTTTTGTTTTTAAATTGATGTTCACCTGTACAAACTGCGGGAGTCACTCGAAATAGAGGATTCAAAATTAAGAATCACAGAGGGAGATCGGGGAAGCATCATCTTGCGAGCCGGTTCCACAAAGCAGCGGTTCGTGTGAAGAAGCTTCTCGAGTAGAACTTATATCTCACCAATTAAATGTGAAGAGAATGAGGGTGGTACAATGTAAGTAGCATAGTGGATCTTTGACGCGAAGGAGAGAACTATTGGAACGAAAAATAGTGCGCATTTATTGATATAGATGCTTGTTTCCTGAACTGAAACATGCCAAGTGCTGTAATTACTTTACAGTTGTAACTCTTGGTAAGTTCAATGTTTTTCGGATATGTTTTTCGCTATAAATGCAATTCTTGTGTTGCAAATTTAAATTGATATAGACGTCTTCAGAAATTATATTCCATGAGCCAAAGGAAACGTTCCTCCTTAATTGACAATGATATAAATTCGTACACGAACATACACCGAGGCACAGGATATTTGTTCAGATTTCATTGAATGCAAGAAGCAAATCTCCTATCGAAGATATTCTGAACATTATTTCATTTCCTGTTCCAGTGTGAGCCACACAGAGGGGGGGGGGGTAAAAATAGGTATACTCTAACGAAAAACAACACATGCGCAGAAACGTATTGTATTGATTACACAAACATATCAATAATAAACAATTAATTATTAAATATTATTAAATATTAATTCAAACTGTTTGTCCGATATTCATACACTCCTCCTCCTCATTATTATTATTATTATTATTATTATTATTATTATTATTATTATTATTATTATTATTATCTTTGATATCTGGCGTTTACACATTTCTTTCCGGGTCACGCCGAGAGACCTAAGGTTAGAAATGGCATCATGACACTTTCCACTAAAAAAAAATAACAATTACATAGATAAAGCCGTTCATAAAGTGTGGGCTGTACTTGTGAGAACAATTTTTTGTATCTCTTTGAGGCATGGACTTCCAGGGATCCCTTCAATTAGTCTACTGGAATATTTCCAATCAGTCCAAGGGCTCCAACTACAACAGGTATTGTTGATGTTCCCATGTGCCACATTTTTGAGATTTCTATTTCAAGGTCCTTTTATTTTGACAGCTTTTCGAATATCTTCAAAGATACATTGCAGTCTGCAGGGACTGCCATATCAATAAGGTGGCACTTATTTTGTTTGTGGTCTTTAATAACAATGTCTAGGCGGTTGGCTTTGATTGTTCTGTCAGTGTGTATTGTGTAGTTCCATAGAATTGTAACAGGTCCTATCTCCGTAACCGGGTCTGAGTGGGAGTAGGAGTTGCAAATTTTCCAGTGCAGATATTGGCCCACTCTGTCATGCCGGGTTTTATATTCAGTGGGTGCCAATATCGTGCAACCTGATACAAGATGATCAATGGTTTCTGGATATTTGTCACAGAATTTGCATCTTGGGCTAACACAGTATTTTAGTGTATGTGCTTGATAATTCCTAGTTAACAAGCATTGATCCTGTGCAGCAATGATAAAACCTTCAGTTTCAGCTTTCAACCCTGCACTACGTAGCCACTGATGGGTGCGGTTTTTGTCTACGTCAGCTTGTTTGGTACGGGCAGAGTATTGGCCGTGGAGCGGTTTATCTTGCCATTGTTTCTTTATGTGGTCGGTCGCCTTTGTCTTTGCATTCTTTTTTTAAGTATTTTGCAGCTTCAGCCGGTGTACAGTGATGTATTTGCATTTCTGCGCCCATTTGAAACTCCATTTTGAATTGTCGGCTTCCTTTACTACAGAGTAAAGACACTTACTACTTTCATGTTCCTTGACACATACCATCATCCAGTCTTCTGTATTTTCCAAGTATCTTTGGAGGCCAATTGTTGAAGTTTTGTAGGATAGTTCTAGTTGAACTAGTCCTCTGCCTCCTTCGGATCTGGGCAAATACAGGCGATCAATATCAGCTTTGGGATGATGCATACGGTAGCAAGTGAGGAGCTTTATTATTATTATTATTATTATTATTATTATTATTATTATTATTATTATTATTTATTTTTTTAAAAATTATAATAAATGTATCATAATAAAACTTGTGAAAATAAAAATATTAAAAATGTTTTTTTTTAAAGACTACTGACAAGGTACTGCGATTCATTTTTATTTATTTTTTCTTGTGTTCTTATATTTTTCTGGATATTGAGTATATAAAAATCGTCCGAAATTTCTGTATGTCCGAGCATTTTAGGCTATTCTTTTAGCTATTATCAAGGATGGTTTTTTTTTTAATTTTTACTGAATGTATGGATTTTTTTATTTCTGTATCTTTTATTATAGGAATGTTTTTTTCTTTATTTTGCGAACACGGTCAGCACACTTTGCCGTGTTCATGTTAGTGACGTTTGGCTTTTTATTTTTTATTAATAAAGTTTCCATTATTTTTAGCCTGTGTTAAATATGCTGGCCGTGTTTGAAAATAATAAACACTCTTATAAATCTAGATACATACATAAAAAACCATATAGCCAATTATAAATAAAATAAAAATCATCCCTGATAATGGCTAGTCTTGATTATATGATTCTTTCTCCCGACATAAAAAGCTTAATAGGTCCCAAGTAAATCAGTTAGTCGATTCACTGAAATATTTCATCAACTATGCAGACTGATGTCAAGCACTTCATGGAAACCTGTAGAAACAGCTGATGAATGAAAGTAAAGAATGCAAACAGACAGAATATCAGATTATTTCCAGGCTGTGATTTCGGTAGATGTGTGAAAGATCCAATGACAATAGGACAACGTTCAGTAACTTAACAGAGGAAAAAAATAATCAATCTGCCCAAATTCTTTACCTTTTGGGAATCGTCCCGTAGATATAAATATGAATTCATGCCTAATGAATATTTTGTTTTAAGTATACTTTTTATTCATTTCCAAATAACTCATCCAGCTATCCTCTATCTTTACAAGATCCAGATCAAGCCGAAAATGGAGTACTGCTTCCATATATGGGCAGGCGCTACCCAGTCTTCCCTTTCCAATCTTGACAGAGTTTTTAAAAAAAGTTGTCCTTGTGGGTGACGAATTATTTTCCACCCTACAATCCCTTTCCTCACAGACGAAATGTCGCAACATAATTGCTGCTGTATCTCTATTTCTATGGAATGTTTTCAGACGAACTACATTTCTTAATTCCTTAATTCCAGTAGTTCTTAAGAACCCGCCATGCCACACACATTGTAGCAAACTACACTGATTTCTTTCGTATTCTATTAGTGAGGTGTATGTCCTACTCGGACGGCTTCTTCCCACGCACATCTGCTTCTTGAAACCGACTCCCAAGAAGATTCTTCCCCGATCACTACAATCTTAGCCTGTTCAAGTCTAGGATTATCTTCCACATATACCTACATAAAATTTGCGTCTTATTCTGTAACCCTATACTCCTAGTGTCTCTTAGGCCTTATAGAGGGTGAACATCCTTTTAAAGAAAAAAATTATTCTCAAGTATATATCTTATATGCGTATGTATGTGTACATACAGTCAACGACGAAATTATTCGTAAACCCATCAATTTTATCTATTTTACAGAAATAATGCCCGTATGATGTCAGGTTTTTTTATATGTTAATAAACACAAAAAAAAAGGAATATAAAACTCGATTATAAGATCAATAGGTTAAATACAACAAATTTAACAGGCGAATTAGTCAAAATAGGAAAAGACAAAATTATTCGTACAGTAGAAAATATCGTTTTAAAATGATTGATTCGTGTAAGTATAAGTAATTTACATAATTCATTTATCGGTGAAGCCTTCTAGACTATTTGTCCAGTAGAATATTTGTGATAATTCCAGCAAAGAACATCATACAGTGTCAACACTGTTATTCTTATGTTAACAGCACGATGGAGAAACAAAGGCGCTTAGCATTGACTTGAGACAGAGAATTATTAACTTCTACAAGTCGGGATATAGTTACAGCACTATTTCGAGCCAGTTAGCTATCCCTACATCTACGGTACAGCCCGTTATAAAGAAGTTTAAACAGTTTGGCACGACAGAGAATTTGCCTGGGCGTAGAAAAAAACTAAATTGTTACCGAGAACTGCACGAAAACTGTGTCGTGTGGTTAATATAAACCCAAGAGTTGTTTTGAAAGACATCAGCAAAAGTTTGGATACGATGTGTATCAGCGTAAATCCTCACTGAATATATCGTTGTTTAAATACAAATGGGTTGTATGGAAACCGATCACGACGAACCCCACTTTACAAAACGTCACATTGTTGCTCGGTTTAATTTTGCCAAAACGTTCTTGGAAAAGAAAATTGCGTCAGGGATTTGTGTACGAATAATTCCGCCGTTGACTGTATGCATGTCTGTATATATACTTACATATGTGTATGAAGCACATATAAATACCTTTTATATGCCTGTATGGGCTTATGCGCTATTCTGTGAAGAAAACCGTTAGCAATACAACTCCCATTCTTCAGTCCTTCCGTTGATACATCGTGGTCTTTTCGAGATACACACAAACACATCCCCTTATCGACTTGCCTGGAGGACACTTCTTCAAATCTTTCTTGGGGAAAATGGCGTCAGATATTTCTAAAGTACTCAGAACATACTTTACAGTTTTATAATATCCCTCTTGGAAAGTCGATTAGCTCTTGGCTCCAATTTAAATTTCTGATATTTAGTGTTGAGTTTGGAAATTATTTCCTAGTCTTCATGGTATTTTCTGTATTTCATTTCAGTACCATGCGGTGAAATACTTTTTTTATAAAAATTAGCGATTCTACTTATTATTTCTGTCCTATATCAGTTAAGACATAATTTCATGGGATATAAAACGGGTATCGACAACAATAATACAGACACAACGAACATTTTTTTCCAAAGATTCATAACATTTTATTCATTCGATAAAACTTAGTTATCTCTGATTGGACATTCAGGTGAACTTCAAGATGTGCGAATGTATTAACTGTGAACTTTATGTAAAATTTAAAGAGATATAAATATAAATATGTGTAAAGAATTAAAAACATATATATAAGTACTGATATATGAAAGTACACGAGTACCTGTGTATGTAGATACATGTGTATGTGACTATGTGTGTAATACGGTCAAATCACGATGAACACCCGTTCGATCACCGAAGTTAAGCATCGTAGAGCCAGGTCAGTACTTAGATGGGGGACCGCTTGGGAACACCTGGTACTGTATGCAGTGTGGCTGTGTGGCTGAGTCGTTGCTTTAGAATCACGAGGCACCGAGTTCGAATCCTGGCTGGAATTAATTTCAGCAGCTATCGGACTCCAAGCACAGGGCACCTTTGGCAAGTGTCTGTTCCATAGCCACGGGTCCACCAAAAACCATGTGAGGGAAATTGGAGAGGAAACTGTGTGGAAGACCTCGTGGGCCAAAGCTAGCACGATATCACAAAAAACACCGTGATTGCGAGTTGAGGTGGCCAGCCTTGTTCATTCATGATCACGCTGGGTTCGCACCAACGCTCTAAAAAACTGTTAATTGGCTCTGCACACGCCAATAACAGTATGAACTGCAGGTGGGCTCTGTGGGCATTTCCCAGTTGGGAAATTGCAAGAAATGCCAGTGCAAATGTTGCAATATGCATTGTGCATTGCAACGGGGATCCTAGATATCGAGTTGCCAATTATTATTATTAATTGCAGTGGTAAATGAACGTAAGTATATATGTGATTTACATAAGTGTATGTGTGATAGATATATATGTATATGATAAAACAAAATATTTAATAATCGCCTTCAGTCATTACTCCATCTTAATTGAAGACCAAAACCTTAAGTAAAAAAGATTACCCATCTAAAAATAGTCTTAAATTACATTCATGAATTAGACTCAAACTGATAGAGATGTTGACTTAACAATCATTTACAATATTGAAAGATTAATATAAGTAAAATGTTATAATTTAAATAATTAGTTTTAATATACCTTCTATGAATGTATTTTTAAATATACAATTTAAATAATATTAAATCCCTAAATTATTTGTTAAAAGAGTTACAATTTTAAATTGCTAGCAAATATCAATTTAATTTCTTCGGTGATTTTAAAAATTAAATTACTATCAATTACTGTCAGCCTGGACACTTTGTCAACTACCTCCCCCTATTTTCTTTTTGTTGTTGTTGTTGTATGTGTTATATGTAATAGGAGTAGGTAGGCTTTCCACCGCCCGGTCAGTACTCCCCACCTTCTCTTTGACAAGAGTAGAGGCTCACACCTTGTTTCTTGTTTAGGAAGAGGTTCCCGGAACTCTCTCCCTCTCTCTCTCTGGCCTCTGTACTAGTGCTGCCGTGTTTCTCCCGTGATGTGTGCAATCTGTGGCAATACCTCTTCATTCTGAGGGTACACAGATGACAGTTTCTTGGTTGCTGTTTCCGACTGGTAGTTGCGTAGCGTCTTAAGCGGCCGCTCTGATCAACAGTTGTATAATACCGGGGTGTCTGTACTGCCATGTCGCGCATGGAAACGTGTCCCTGCAGTCACCTCCGGTGGGCAAACCTGAGGATGCATCATGAAGCAGGCTGTGCCAACTTATCTCTGCCCACGTCACGGTCGATAACCGTCTGCTTCTTTTACTTCAGGCCTTCTCATCTTCCAACCATAATTCCTCATGATAACTAACAAAGATCGAAAAAGTAAATCTAAACCAGCCCTTCAAAAATCACCTAAACCCTTCAACATCTCATTCTCCAACATCCGAGGCATTAGAACCAATTTCTGCAGTGTGGAATCCTTCCTCACTGCAAACTGCCCGGATATACTGTCTCTGTGTGAGAACAACCTTCACTCGTCTATCCCCTCCTTTGATCTCTCGATCCCCGGCTACTTTCCTCTCCTTAGAAAAGACTCTAAAACTCACATGCATGGCCTTGCTGTTTACGTCAAGGACCATCTCCCTCTGGCTAGAGAGTTGTCTCTCGAATTGCCAGACTATTCTTACAGATGTCTCCGGCTATCTCTTCTCAATGCTGTAAGCTATCTCTTCTTCTTTTATCGCTCTCCATCCTCTCAAGACTGTGGAATAATCGATAGCATTTCTGACAGCATAGACAAGGCTCTCTCTCTCCATCTGTTTGTCCACATATTAGTGTTTGGCGATTTTAACCATCATACCAAGTGGCTTAAGAATGCTACTACTGACCTTGCAGGCATTCAAACACTTAATTTTTCAGTTACTCAATCCCTCACGCAGATAATTGACTTCCCCACGCATTTTGCCTACAACCGGGACGGGAAGGCCTCTCTTCTCGATCTGTGTTTTACCTCCATCCCCGAGTCTTGTAGCACCACGCAGCTCTGCCCTCTTGGTAAGTCCGATCATTCTGTAGTGTCTGTCAACATCTCCTTCAACTCCACCCCCTGCAAAGAACCTCCTACCACTAGAACCTCGTTCTTCTATAAATGAGCTGACTGGGATTCGTTCCGTGATTTGCTCCGCGATGTCCCCTGGGATGTTGTCTTTACACTCCCCGTTCAAAAATATGCTTCTGAGGTCTCCTCCTGGGTTAAAGCTGGAATCGACGCTTTCATCCCCTCAAGAAAATGTAAGGCCAAATCACGCTCCTCCTCTTGGTTCTCCGCTGCTTGCTCAGCCGCCATTGCCCGTAGGAACCACTTCTTCTACCTATATCGTAGCGACATGTCCGACTACAATAGACGTCTCTTTGCCTCTGTCCGTAACGAGTGTAAGCGTGTCCTTAACGAAGCTAAGTCTCTATTTGATGCTCGAATGAAGGGACGTATTTCATCTCTCAAATTCTCATTCAATTCTACACTCGACTCTTCCGGTGTACCCATACCCGATTTCCCTCTTAGAACTGAGGCCCTATTGAGCGGGTTGCACATAACCCCGTCATTGGTATTGGGCATTATCTCTAATTTAGACCCCCACAAGGCTAGTGGTGGAGATGGGATACCAGCCATTGTCTTGAAGAAATGTGCACCTGAACTGGCGCCCGCCATCTCCAAATTATATAACTACTGCCTCAAGGAATCTTGCTTTTCAGACTGCTGGAAGTCCTCATCGATTGTTCCTGTCTTTATGAAATCTGGCGACCCCTCTGACCCTTCTAACCACCGTCCTATCAGTCTCCTACCCCTCTTCGGCAAAGTCTTCGAAGCCTTAATCAACGCCGAAGTTGTTAACCACCTTGAATCCCACGAGCTGCTGTCAGACAAGCAATATGGTTTCCGCTTTGCCCGATCTACAGTTGATGTGCTTACGGCCATCACTGAAATTGTCCACCAAGCTCTTCAAAATAACGGAGAAGCGTTTGATAGGGTTTCGCATGCCGGCCTTCTTCGCAAGCTCCAGGGTTATTATATTACAGGTCGATTATTTGACTTAATACAATAATTCCTGTCAAACCGTGAAATGAAGGTCGTTCTCAACGGATTCTCCTCCAGCTCCTATCCCACAAACGCAGGTGTTCCCCAAGGCTCCATCCTAGGCCCTGCTCTGTTCCTTATGTTCATCAACGATCTTCCTGACACCATAGATTCCCAAGTTGTCATCTACGCGGACGACACTACAATTTAATCCTGCCTCAAAAACAAATCTAGTGTCGCTGACAAAACTAACCTGACCGTTCGTCTCGAAAAGGACCTCCAATCAGTTGTGAACTGGGGCAGGAATTGGCTGCTTAACATTAACGCCTCAAAAAAAACTGCTCTGTATTAATCACCAGAGATCCTTCCCTGCTCTCCTCATTAGAATGTCTGACGCTCAACTTCTCAAGAGCACCCCTGCGGCTGCTCGGTCTCACGTTGTCTGATGACCTGAGATGGAACAAATAGATTGAGTCAATTGCTTCATCCACCGCAAGGAAATTTGGCTCCCTGTGTCGCGCCAGGAAATTTTTCTCCCCGGAATCGATCCTCCAAATCTACAAATCAACCATTCGACCTTGCATGGAGTATTGCTGCCATATGGTCTGGATCCCCTTCTGTTTGCCTCGGGGTTCTTGATAAAATCCAGAGACGGATATGCAATATAATTGGCCCTGATCTGGCATCTCCTCTGCAGTCGCTCTCTCACAGACGTGCCGTCGCCTCTCTCTGTCTTTTTTACAAATACTTTCATGGTAATTGCTCCGAAAAGCTGCTTTCCCTGGTTCCCAGACTTCATGAATTTAAGTGTCCTACAAGGCTAGCATCCCGCTCTTACCTTTTCACTGTTGAAACTGTTAAATGTAGCTGTCACTTCTACTCCAATAGCTTCATATCTCGCGCCTCTAGCCTGTGGAACTCCCTTCCCTATTCCTACTTCCCTGATATCTATAATCTCCAACTATTCAAATGTAATGTCAATCGATATCTCCAATTGCGTTGATCTATCCACTAACCTTCTCCTCATCCTTTCCTCTATCACTCCTATCTGCTCTCGCTCCAAATCCTCTGTAACCCCTTGCGTGCTAGTGGCTCCCCGCCTTGCTTGGGGTGAAATGCTTAAAAAAAAGTTCTTATATTCTTTACACAGACTACCTTACCTCGGAAATTAACTTGTCACCTATTTGAGAAGAGTTTCATTAAATCGCATATCGCCAACCAACAAAACAAAATAAAACACAGAAAATCGACTATTATATCTCCATCATGTCATTACTTATAATCAATATAAAAATGCTATAAATTGTAAATAAAAATTGTTATAGTGTCTTAACCGTAAAAATAAAGACCCTATCATGAATAAAATTTGATTCGATTTAGGAAAAATACATTAAATATATTAACAAATATCTCCATCATGTCACTAAAATTCTTGATGGATCTCAGGTCAGCTCAATCTCCTAACTATCTGGCAAATTCACCATTTCAGGAAAAATCCAAACTTTTCCAACCTTTGTGTAACATTGAACCACGCACACGCGATCAATTGCTTCACAATGGGCCAGCCCTGAAGCAACATAAAAAGAGACAGATGTGTACATATGTGCAGAGGTCGTATACTTCTAGTAGGAAATGTCATAAAAATCTGAGACCCAGCGCATGAACAATTTTAGCTATCAAGAATAGCTATCAAGGCCCTTTTGGAAAGAAATATCAAGCGGCAAAAGAGTTTGTTTTATTGTTAAACGCTCTTTAATACAAATAATATATCGAGCATGCAGTTTGTATCATTTTTACAACAAAGAAATAATGTAATACGCAGCTAAATGTAATCAATAACTATTAATATCGGTGGGAAATTTAAAATAAAAACTGCGTGATTCCCTAATTAGAACAATATACAGTTAGTCACCTTGGTAATTATTAAATACAAGCAATAATCTATATAACTGTGGCTTAAGCTCTAAGCGTATTATGAATAAAAAGTTTAAAGTTAGCGATAATAAAATAGTATGCAAATAAACATAAATTTGATAAAGTATTTATGATCATATATATATGTGTGTGCGTGTGTGTGTGTTTGTTTGTGTGTTGACCCTGTCTATCTATATTCAGGAATTACTATTTATTGGTATCTGTTATTTTTATAAATTCAAGCAATGTCTGAAAAGATGTGTGCACAAACCTACACGTAAAAGGTTAATTACAGGTGGGGCAGCATTCTCAGAATCTAATTTGAGGTAGTCCATTGTGAAGCACTTTCTAGACGCGAAACCTTTGATCCAATGATAGAAACCGAAATTGTCCAACGGCTATTCTTGAAATTTAATTATGGATGGGAGATTTTGGTGCCGAATGCGTAAGAATTAGCTCGATAACTTTCGAAAGCCTTTCCATTATTCATCATGAATAATTTGATAGTTTTCTGAAGCAAAGAAATATATTGTAATAAGTTACTAGTTTTCTTTTATGTAAACTTAATTTGAGGATTTGAAGAAGTTACCTTCAACATTAAGTATTTCGTAATAGAAAAAAAACAACGCTAATAAAACACAACGTTATTAATCCGCAGACATACTTAAAGTCGAACAACTACATTGAATCAATAGCTGTATCTACTGCAAGTTAGTTCTCTGTGTCGTAGAAGGTTTTTCTCAGGGTCCATCTTACATATCTACAAATCTAACATTCGTCCGTGCACTGAATACTGTTGCCATATCTGTTCTGGTGCCCCTATTGTTCATATCGAGGTTCTCGAAAAGTCCAAAGAAGAATCTGCAATGTAATTGATCCTGATCTGGCTTCTCGACTTCAGACACTTTCACACAAACGTGAGGTGGTTTCCCTCTGTCTTTTCTATAAATATTTTCATGGCAAATGCTGTGACGAGCTCTTTTCCCTGTTGCTCCGACTACATGAATTTAAGCGTGCTACTAGATTGGCATATAGGTCCCAGACTTTTACTGTTGTATCCCAAACCGATGCTCATTCAAATGTTTATATTGTGGATAATTGTTTGGCTTTGCCACGATATTTACTTCCTTTCACCTGCTGGTGATGGTCTGTAAGATTAATTTTTTTCATCATAGGTCTACCATATGAAATCTTTCTTATTCAGTTTACAGGGCCATAATAATGAAACACCAATTGAAAATAAAACCTAATACACTAATAATGTTCAAAGTTTAATAGAGAGAGAGAGAGAAAAGAGAGAGAGATTTTCAATAAATAATGAAATTTGCACCTTATAATTTTCGATATCTTTTATTAATATTTACTATTTAATTAAGTGCGTTGACAAATAAAGAGATCAAGGCAAAAATAAATGTTTTATACACATACGCATATATGAATACACACTCATAGATAGATAGATAGATAGATAGATAGATAGATAGATAGATAGATAGATAGATAGATAGATAGATAGATAGATAGATACCGTATATTTCCGCGTATAAGACTACATTTAAATCCCAAAAATCACCCTTAAAAATTGCGGGTCGTCTTATACTACAATTCTGAAAAAGAAACCTTAAATTAAAGTTTGTCGGTATACTAACCTCAGACTCGGTGCGATAACTAATGACGAACATGAAAAGATTCACATTATCAAATAAACTGATAATAAAAGTAATAAATCCATTTCTACCTTATGTATTACTGGCATAACTTCATAATAAAGTAAAAGAAGAATCAGTATACGCAAGGGATCACATGATGAAACGTAAACAAAACAATGATGTCCCTTTTCGGGAACGTGTGTAGAAAAACATGATATACAATCGGTTTTGTTATTTCGTTTATTTTGGATTTCTAAGGATACAATAACATTTTCAATATCATTTTTATATAATCAATAAGCAGTCGTGTTGAACTACAGGTATAGGATAAATTCATGAAAATTTGCGATATTTTTTACCTTTTATCTAAAGGTCACCTTATACGCGGAAATATACAGTATATATAACGACACACAGTTTTTTAACTACTGGTAAGGTCAGAAAATCACATCAGTTTTTAATAATACAAGCAAATTGTGTCGCGTTCAGATAAATATCGATACGTATTTACAAAAATGTAAGGTGATTTCTCTCTATGTAAATCTAAATTGATGCACCTTCTGTTAGTTTGATAAAAAAAAACATACATATTTTGAAAGTAAGCTTAGGAATATATAAAAGATACCAAAATATAACTATTTTGAAACAATTACAATATTCTGAGGTCGAAAGAAAAACTTGCTTTTTAAATGACTTCAAAATAACTGACGTGCTTTTCCCTTCATAGAAATTACCTGCAATTGAAATCAAGGTTAGTTACTAACTGATCTCTTGTTATTTTCTGCAAATTCTTTGCTCCAAGATGACCAAAACGCCGATGCCAAATTTCTTCTTCACTATCATTAATTGAACATTTTCCTGGTGCATGGGGGCCGCTTCTTGTTCTTCAACATAGATCAAATACTACAAGTTTCAATTTTTGGTAACTGTAGCAATTGTTTTTTTGTTTTTCATCAAGAACCTGACAATTTGTTTCAGTGAATACAAACGTCTTTCCAGACTTTACTGCTTTAGCTACATTCAGTAAGTTGTATGATAGTTTGGGAACATACAAAGTCTAATACAATTGTCGCTTTTAATCTGAAACGTTCACATTAAGTTCAATCGTTCCTATTCCCAATGTTTCGACTGAATAACCATCACAAAAAGTTATTTCCTTTGTTGCATTCAGCTGTCTAAAGTTTAGAAGCTTTTTCACATCATAACTCAAGTGACATTTTGATCCAGAGTTCACAATCTAATTCCTCTTTTTCTTATTAGTTAGTAATGGATTATTTGCTAATAAAACAATAGAGTGTTCGTTTTCTGAGTTACTGAAGTCTTTATCCGATTTAGTAGTGAAGATAAGCTCAATAAGGAAACACACATGCTTAACACACACAAATGACTTATTTTATTTATTAAAGACAACATGACAGTGCGCCCTCATAACAACAATAAAAACAAAGTAACTAGGGTAGATAACTCTGAGCCCTTTACCTAACTGTAAGTGTTCATCTGACTAGAGTGACATTTTTAACACTTTCCGGACAACCCAATATATGCAGTTGGTTTGAAATTAAAAGGAATGATAAACCATAACTAACAACCATGTCTTCAACTGAAGCTACACAATGGTCAAATTTGATTAACCTCCCATGAAATGGAGTTTATGAAGATTTTTCAAATAATGAATTACAAGAGGTTCTAATGCGTGGAACAACATTTGAGTTGCCGAATTTACTTTAGTATTCGCAAAGTGTGGACAGAGCAGTTACATTAACTACTGAAACTTCACAAATTGTATACGGAAAAGAAGTAAGGTACAAGCACATTATTACAAAATCATTGTGCCATCAAATAAGACCTTCATTTACTTCAAAAATTATACTTAAAATTTAGCTATATTATGATGTAATATATTATACAGGCTAGTTTTGGTGTGATTTTCAATAAAGAATCGAAATTTAAAACATTTATCTTATAATTTATGCCCAGCAGAATTCGGGTGTTATATACACTTTTATCTATTTGTTCTGTTACCACAGTACAGAAACTGCATTGTTTTACTTCCCTTTTGTTTGTCCCTTTTGTAGTTTAGGCACATTTTACATTGGTCAGCATTTTGACCATTTCCGGTTAACCCTTCACTGAATTCCCTCACTTCACTGAATTCCTTAAAAGAATGACACCAAATACGTCGTCGGTAGTTTTATCCTCCTGATCTCGCCCCCAAAGTTAGCCACCACCGATTTGTAGCTTTTAATACCCTTACTCTCTATATTTCTCTATTTTATTCCCATGTTATTATTTGAACATTTGTTTAAAGTAGCCATATTTTATACGTTTGTACCTCTGTGTAGAATCAAGTTCAATATATGTACACTGTTGCTAAATGTAATCTTATTGTAACTTCCTTTTCCGCAAACTCACCACAACATTGGAATGTATTCCTGTAGCAAACTTTATATTGTAAACAAAGTATCTGGTACATTTCTTTACCCATTTAGACAAATGGACTTAGTTTTATGTTCAAGCCACCGGCTGCCATTGTCATATTTCTTGTTACCCACGTTTGTATTTTCAGACTAACTAGTCTTATTTATATGTATTTATTTCTTTTCTAGTTTTACGCTTTTGGTTACTAATAAACCTGCCTTAAGGCGTTTATCTGGCTGTCTTCAAGATTACACACACCCGTATGACACAGACGTGTATTCTTGGGGGGGGGGGGCAGAACACCATTTTTTGTTTTTATTAATTATGACCTATCAAACAGTGTAAGATCTTATTCATTAATTAGCCCTTTTTGTAATCTTTTATAATTTTTACATAATTTTCACTTATTGAATATAGTAAAAAATAATTGCATATTAGCTTGTGGTGATTCATAATTAGAATTCTGGTTTGAATATATTTTCCATTCAATGTAATGCAAAAAAAATATCAAATTTGGATTTATTCTTGAAATAGTAAATTTTTTGAAATTTGTAATCAAAAACGTGCAGAAATTAAGTATTTCTGTACATTTTTTCAGACGATCTTTAAAACAAGATGCTCAAAAGTTCATAAATGCTATAAATGCACTATCACTACTTCTCACATACACCCTCAGTTTCTACATCAAGTGCAATTTTGATTTTTCTAAAGAACTGAAAAATCAACCTGTCCTAATGCGTACGTACTCAAGTGTTTAGAACGTCTCCGCTTTACAACCATGAGACTTGGAGTTCGATATTCAAATAGCGGGACGCTAATATATTGTGTACCGTTTTTAGCTTCCTCCTTCTCTCCCTGATGCTCAAATCATAGAAAGTTTCCCAAATGTTGTATCTGTTTCCTTTAGCTTGATTAAAAATCAGAAAATCTAAATTATTAACAATTTCATGAGGTGTCTTATACTTATTTCTACCACTGTATATATATATATACACACACACACATATATACACACATATACATATATATATATTTACTTACAAACAATACCAACATACTAGCAACATCAAACATTATAAACAGATTTATGATCCCCGGATTAATACTTATGCAACAAAAACAACTATCTATAAATAAAAGCAATTATAATTTAAGAGCCCTCATCCTCAAATGTATATTAAAAAATAAATAAAAAGTAAAATGAAAATAAAACATACACGCGTCACATTTCTCTTGTGTCAAAACACTTTTTGCCCACGTTACTAAACGCAACAGTTCTGCAAAACTAACAATTTATACCTACCCTAAAGATGACTTTAGACAATTTCTGACGAAATTTCCACCTTTATCTGAAAAGGATTATTCGTAATTTTGAAAAATCTATGGATAAAATTGTAGGGATATGAATGGTGATTATCTCCCTTTGGTCAATATAAGTTATGTGAGTCACGTGACGGCCGCTTATGGCGTCACATACAGTTACGAAAGCGGTAGTTAAATTCATTCGGTTTACAGTAGCCAAACCGAGCGGTTTCTTTTTTTTTTTTTTTAGCTCGGACCAATGTCTGAGCGGAAAGGATAATTCACAGAAACATAAATAAAAATAGCTCTTATTTATTTAACAAGTGAAATAATTACCATTTCTTCACGTTTCAGCTGGGGACTTCACGACGTTTGTATTAAATACGTCTCAGCCTATCTAGTAATTTTTACGTGTTGATTTTTCTCCATATACGTCTTTATTCAGAAAATATAATATGATAATATAAAAATAACTTCGTCCACCTCTGACTCCTTTTTTCTTCTATTTTCACTTTTATATAACTATACCAAAGTTAAATACACTTTTCATAGTTGACTAACGGATTTTATGGGTTGTTTTTTGCTAATTTTAATAGCATATCTTTTTGTCACAATTCCAATATTTCCACATGGGAATATATTTTTTTCTACGTGTACAATTTCTATTATTAAATAGGTCAAGCGTATCGAACACACCTTTTTATATGCTGCTATTCAGCATGGTAGTGACAATTTCACCTATATGCATTTTTGTAGTAACTTGAATGACTAATATTAACAGTATTTATGCCGTTGTATATATACTTCAAGGTTGATTTTTTTTTTCATATTTTTGCACTAACGCCAATATTTTAAATATGGTCGCTTTCTTCCTCGCCTCCAATCTGAGTTTGATTTTTGACGGGCTTCAAAAGAGACTAATACTGTCTGCCACCCCAACAGTTCTTCTACTCCTTCCACCTTGACGTGCAACACGTGGTAGTAAGGCCCGCCTCTTTGACCCAGTTGGGGTAATTACTGACTTAACTACACGGCAGCACCAGACGTAAATTTGGTTGAGATTTAATTCAAATATTTTTTCTATGTGTATTCACCTGACCTTTCACAAGTATTTTATTGTTCACTCATACTGTTTTTCGAGATATTTTCCTGCATTGCAGGATATTTAACTAAACCACCATGTTAGAGGAGAATTTTAGTATGACACCATTTCACAAAATTAAATTAGTATTGTCCCATGCAGTTGAATTGTATAATATTGTTTCAAGCAAACAGTTGTGTTTGGCGGTTGATGTCTCTTCTCCTGGCGTAGTAAATCCACGTTAAGTGGAAACTAATTTTTATTTCACAAAGAAACATCTTGCTGACACCAAGTGCCGTGAAAATGATGTTTTCCTGTTAATGACATATGCACGAACTACAAGTTATTTGTGGGAAAGCAAAACAACCAACAGCTTCAAAAGCTTCTTCAGGACTACTTAACATCATGATTTTTTCAAATATCCATGTCCTGAACACCGGCTTACAGATTTTAAACGACTTAGCCAAGCCAAATGCGTTGCAGTCACATACGGAGGAGCATTCAAGATCCTGAAGAGACATATTAATTTTTTTAATAGTCACGTTAGAAAAGTGAAAATAAAATATTTGTTAGGATAGACGGTAGCCATCCTTTCTAGATACTACATGACTAAATGGAAAGACAACAGTCACTACATCATCTCCAGTTGTATCATATTTACACAGTCAAACTTTGACCAATCTCGGCGTCATATAAGATGGTTAAGGCATTTTATATCTTAATTTCTTTACTCTTTTTACAGCACATTTTTTCATAGGAACTTTTGCATTATAATAGCACTGAAAAACTCTTTTTATACTTTTGCCTGAAAAGTGTTTAAACATTGTGGTACTTTTTAATATACATTGCATGCATATTATTTTCTATATTATATGTTTGTCCCCTATTTCTATTATATCTACAAGCAGGATAAAAGTAACTCGTCTTAGCAAGTTCTCGAACATATTTAGGGGGAATATTGTAAGGATACCAAAGGCGATTATCTCCCTTTGGTCGGGATAAGTCATCTGGTGGCCGTTTAATGACGTCACTCCATACAGTGACGAAAGCGGCAGTCAAATTTATTCGCTTTACAGTAATGAAATTCATTCGGTTTACGGTTGTTGTTTTTAGCTAGGGCCAAGGGGCGCGGGATGAGGCTAAATGTGCCTCCACCATCAGCTTAAAAGGCCATTGTGCCGTTTCCTTTTGGGAATATATGTTCCTCAGATATAGAAACTCTGGTTTGCAATCTTCGATTTGGGAAAACCCAAGACTCGCTATTTCCTGTTCTTGGACTATGGCCTTGCTTGCAACATAATAGATGGATCAGGCCCACTTGTATATAGAGTCCGAAACATGACTTCTGTTTTATCTTCTTGTCAGTGATCATGCTGTAGCAAATAAATATATATAAAAAAATTATATGAACGCTCCCGTTCTTAAAATGTTCAACATGGAGAGAGGTGCATTTCGATGCATGCATTAGGTCACCATTCTAATGTTTAAATACAGGATGAGATTAAATTTAAAATATTAACTTAAGATTGATACCTGTGTAATATTTGAATTAGTCAGATATTTCGTTTCATTATTTTTTGTTTTACAAATAATATTTATCTATCATAAGTTTTAAAACAATGAAATGCAAATTATTCAAGATTGATGTTTATTCAAAAGTTTAAAATCTGTTATCGCTTTGGTTATTTTTTAACGTTTTCAAATAAAAAATTCTATTTTCAAACAACTGTGTTTAACGTTCAAAAAACACTCGAAATTATTGATGTAGGCCTCCGTGTTGAGTCTGAGTTTCTGTGGAAGATGAATTGATGCATAATGTCGTCATCACAAGTGATAACTCCAGACATATTTCCATATAGAATATATAAATATTAATTGTTTATTCTTTCTTTTATAGCTTTAATAATTAATGCTGGAAAATTTAAATTAGAGCCATTTTACGCTATCTGTAGACAAAAAAGGGGTTGAGTGCAAGAGCAGCGGCAAAAGAAATTAATGATATTAACAAATGAAAAGATGGCAGATATCAAAAAGGAAGGTATCACGCGTGACACAAATCAACACTCGTACATTGCTGGCAGAACTTGATCCTTCACGAAGCACCATCGATCGACACCTTCATAAGCACGGCCTTGTGAACAGAAGCTGTGGAGAAGTTCCTGGTGAATTAACCAATGACCAGGCTCAACTACTTGTGAATATTTTCAAACAACTGCTGTAAAATCCTCAAGATGCCTGTTTATGGCGTCGAATTGTAACTGAGGATGAAAAATAGATCTCTTTTCGTAATTCTAATGAGAAAAAGCAGTGGCTTCGTTCCGGATAAACTTCAAACAAGACCGTTTGATCAGGTCATATTGGCTGAATTTTGAAGGAGTGTTGTACTTTGATCTTCTCTTAGACATTTATGCTCAACAACTGCAGCGAGTGTATGATGTTTTGAAAACCCACATCCCGGCATTAGTCAATAAAAAAACGTGCACTCCTACATCATGACAATGCCCCAGTACACACTGCCAATGTGATCAAATTCGAACTTGAGGAACTTGATGGGGTGAGAGTGCTACCTTAACCGACATACAGTCCTGACCTTACACCGTCAGATTTCCACCTTTTCTCATATATCGCTCACTTCCTACACGGACAGAAGTTCAACAATGTGAATGAGGTTGAAGAAGAAAGAGGGAGATAGAATGAGAAAAAGAACGGACATAGGAATCAGCACTACATACACACACACATATATATGTGTATGTGTGTGTGTGTGTTTGAACATTGAGGTCAACACCCAGAAGCGACAGTGATTTTGCTCAACTTTTTATATATGCAGATCAGTGATGTCTTATGGGTATTCTATTGCATTGTGGGTAGTCTACTGTATTATTCTAAAGATGATTTTGGTGAGTGTCTTTTGTTAACTTTTTTTTATTATTTACTTAGGTTATTTACTCATTTATTCGCGTAGAATAATTTATTTTACTTGTTTTTTGTTTATTTATTTACATTTATTCTTGTTCGTTTTCAGTTTTTGATTTTTAAGTAGCGTAGTAAAAATTTGAATTTCGTATGTGCATTTTGAGATGAATTCTGATCGTTTATTTAGTAGTTTGTTTTGATCTGGGAAGGCAATTATAGCTATTTTCCTCCAGTCAGAATTTACAGTTTTTAGATTGATTGTTATAGGCTGATGTTCTTTTTCTTATTTGCCATTATATTTTTGGTGTGTTTTGTTTGTTTGTTTGTTTGTTTTGTTTGTTTGTTTATTGTTTTTTGTTTTGTTTTGTTTTTAATCTCCCAGATATGTTGTTTTGTTTCCGTATTTACTATTTGTAAAGTATGCTTTGTAAGCGTATTTTCTTTGTTTCCAGGGTCCTTCAGTTACTTCTCTGTATTTTTTCTTCGCTATCTGATGAGTTTACAGTGGTTTGATATATTATATTGTTTTGGAAGCAACTGCTGTTTAAGGAACATTCGTTCTTTATTCCGCTGTTATACGTGGTTTTATATGTTCAGGTGGTTTGTTGATTAGTTAGCGCAAGAACAAATAAAAATATATACAAGCGAAATAAAAATCATTAAACACTCCCAAAAATCATATCAAAGCACAATACTTTCTAAACATATCTGGGAGATTCACAGAAAATATAAGAATGTCTAAAATTTTGTACACATAAACCAAACATTTATGTGATATCTTGATATATATATATATATATATATATATATATATATATATATTATCAGTTACAAGTAGCACAACGGAGTTTCATGCACAACGCAATCCTGTTGAGTATAGACAGACCGTTACATAATTTAAATTTTAATAAAAATACCTTTTAATCTGTAAATTAACGCAAGGGTGGTGCAGAGATATATTATTCGGAGATTACGGGGCTTTTTTTATTTTAAAAAATATATTTGTCACTTAAAATAAAAGGGATTTATATATATATATGTGTGTGTGTGTGTGTCTGTCTGTAAACAAATTATTTAGAGTTGTGAATATTAATGTTTGTATATTAAACATAAACATTACTGGTTCTTTAAAAAAAAAACATACTTTGGATTTAAAATTAATCTGGATCAACGTATTTCAGCAGATATTTATTTTTATGTCCGCCTGTAACCATCAATTCATTTGTCTTGTTTAATGAGGTGGGATATTTAAGTGTTTTAAGATAACTAATTTTTCAGTAAAGCATAAATTACATCTATCGCCTTCCTCATTGTAAGATTTAGCTTAGGTTACAATATCCCACATAATAATGGGTGTATTACCACCATTTTTTAAGAAATGTTTGGAGAGTGTACTACTGGTAAAGAATGGAAAAATCTGTGTTTAAAGGCGCTATTCAACTTTGCTTGTCCATCGACGCACTTTGTAGCCGAGAGGTCTAAAGCACGTCCGATCTAATGACGGTTTCCCCTAGGGGAACGCAGGTCCGAATCCTGCCGGAGAGTACATATTTTTCATTGATAAGATTTCTCGAATATCCAGGCCGGATGACGAAAACAATAAATATACTGTTTAATAAATAGTCTCTCTCTCTCTCTCTCTCTCTCTCTATATATATATATATATATATATATATATATATATATATATATATATATATATGTGTGTGTGTGTGTGTGTGTGTGTGTGTGTGTGTGTGGAGAAAGAGAGAGAGAGAGAGAAGGAGATATTGTTGTCATAAAAATAAACTTTGCTGGTGCTCTGTCTACGATATTCATTATTCTATTTCCATAGCTTTCCAGAAGAAAAAAATTTGGATTTCTGCGTGCATCTAATACATATGAGATGCTTTTCTTTGGACATCGTGTATATTTCACCCTCTCTTAATGGCCAAGTGTTGACTCAGCATCCATTACATCTATTTTTGCATTACAAATCTATCTGTTCCGTACCAGATAGTTTCCCTGATTGCAAATTAGTCAAGCTGCGCGGCCCACACAACAAATTTCCTTTTTACATTTTCTCATCAAATCTTTAATAATGCTCACAGCATTCACAGTCTAATGATTGATGTTATTGCCTACCGAAATTTGTAATTGCGACTTCTTTAATAGCGAAAGCTCGCACGATACAACTGCGTAATGTATGGAACGCAGTAAGCGGCCGTGTCGTTAACTCCTTAATCTATTGTTATTGCTGATAAATAATCCTCTTATTTTTACCATGCACCAAACAAGAAATTACATTCCATTTATCATCGACGACGAATCCAATCTATATCACTTACAATTGTTTTCTTAATAGACTAGTTTGATGATGCTCCAGATGGCATTTTTTTTTTAAAAAGTACATAGTCTGAGTCTACCGGAAACAAAACCTACAGGGTGGTGACACAGTTGACAAGAAATGTCAAGTGAAAAGCATGAATAAATTTGCTGATCATTTCTGTGTGGTGATTATACGAAATTCAGAACACATGAAATATTCATATTTTCTTTCCTTTTCTATATCTTTATTCATTCCTATTCGCCTTTTTTCCATTCTATTGCAGGCCTCTTCCTAGGTCTGTAAATCATAGGAATGATTGGGTCTTATTGAGTCATGCTGATCCATGATTTTTTGCCAAGGGTTTGAATTCAAATTCGACCTTTATTGTAATTAGGTAACACAAAAATATAGTTTCATATTTAGGTGTGCGTGTGCGGAAAGATTCTGTAGAGATTTCTCCGTCGCTTACGAACTAACACAAATCATCGAAGACGCCACACCTGCGTTCCTTGTGCAACAGAACAACAGACAAACCCCCTTTGTCTCTTCCTCACATTCTGCCCTGAAAAAATGCATTGGCTGAAGTTTTAGTTACAACCACCCTGGGAACTTAGCATTCACTAGTACGTGTCAAAGTTGACGCCAAATAAAAGGCATCCGTTCCATAGAACGATTTTTTACAGTCTTCTTCAAACATACTACCTCCAAAACCACGTTTAAAAATGGATGCTGTCTGGAGTGGACAGTTTTATACCCCAGAAAAAATTTCAGAAAATGTCGAACAGCCATCTGAATGCGCTACAGCTATAGTTCATCGTAACCACTACTACAATATATATTACAAGGAATCCTGTAGAAGGAAAGTTACTACATTCAGAACTGCCTGCAATCATTGCAAGAGAGTTCTAGAAAAAGCAAAATGCATAAGCTGTTCAGGCCAAAACAAAATGGATATAGAATGTTCTGGTAGCTCTTCAACCAAATTCAAGAAGCAAAGCGTCAGTGCGAACCATTAAAAAGGTCATCCCATCCTCGTCAAATAAGGCGAAATTCTTTGACACGATCTTTTTCTCCAACGTTAGATGTCAAAGTCCATCCACTTCCCTACTTCCGTTGACTTTCCCCGGAATATCTCAGTAATATTTTTATTACACCACGTGAAGTTTCAAGACCCATCAAAGGTCTTGACCATAAGGCTACTGATCCAGATAAAATCCCAGTGGTTGTCCTTAAGAATATTAACCCCGAGTTATACCTTCTCTTAGCAAAATTATTTAGCCACTGCTTGAAGAACTTCTTCCCAAGTCTGTGAAAGGTATCAAGTGTACGCCCTGTTTTCAAGAATGCGCGCTCATCCCCGTCACAGTACAGAACCTTTAAAATCCTCAGTGTCATTAGTTTTCTATGGGGTTATGGTCAGGAGATTGGGGCAGCCATGTCATAATACTCACCTGCTTCTCATCAAAGTATTCCTTCATCAATTTTGATTTGTAACAGGGTGCATTATCCTGCATAAAAATGAGCTTGTGGGAGGTCGATTTGCACCCTTTCAGCAGAAGGGAGCAGACAAAACTCTAAAATTCTCTTCTACTGCTCGCTCCAGAGGATCTTTTCAATCGGATTAAAGAAACCAGTTCCATGAAAAGAAAAGCATCACCAGAACATTATACTGAACGGATGCTTGACAGTACTTACTGCTAAATTCAAAGAGCTTTCAAAGCTTCTTCTTCGGATTTTAGAGCGGTTATCCTTAGAATTTAACTCAACTTTCGTTTCATCGGAGAAAAGAACATTTAGTAAAAAAATCAGGTGAGTCACTTTTATCGAACAGCTCTGTATATATTAATATTATATATGTTTATATATATTATATATATTTTTATATATAATATTATATATATATTATATACATATTTAAATATAATATTATATATAATATTTATGTTTATATATATTATATATGTTATATATATGATTATATATAATATTATATATATATATTATACGTTTATATGTAAAATTATATATATATTATATATAAGTTGATATATAATATTATATATATTATATATATATGTTTATATATAATACTATATATATTATATATATATCATATGTTTTTATTATATATATATTATATTATATTATATATATATGTTTATGTATAATGTTATATATATGTTATAGTACATTTTTTTTGTTTTTGTTATATATATATTATATTATATATATATATGTTTATGTATAATGTTATATATATGTTATAGTACATTTTTTTGTTTTTATATAATATATATATATATATATTACATATATATATATATATATACATACATATATATATATATATATATGTATATATATATATATACATATATATATATATATATATATATATATATATATATATATATATATATATATATATTATAAACTGCTACTTTGGAACATGCAAGTTACCACGACAAAAATGATGCATATTTGTTTCGATGTCTAATTTAGACATCTCACCAGGTCGTTAACATTAGTGATAATAAATGATTTTATTTAAAAATACAACTTATGAAACATCACTTCTTTTTACATTTTTAAAAAATTTACATAGAAAGCAAAGAAACTAATATATACAAAAATTTCTATAAAAGGAAAATAATTTTTTAAAAATTTAACTTAAAATTAATTTTTTAATGTAATTTGTATGACTGAATTTAAATTGAGTTTTCAGTTTTGAAACATGGGAATTTCGGTGTTCCGCTGATTGTATATTTAAAAAAAAAAAACAATTATATTATGTTCTAATGTTGTATGGGGCACTGTTTTTTAAAATGAAAAATAAATTCTGAGAATTTTGAATTATAAATCTTATAATATATATATATTTATATATATGTGTGTGTGTGTGTGTGTGTGTGTGTGTGTGCAATATTATGCTTCCAACTATGATTATTGCTAAAATTCTAATTATTAATATTACTGTTGTTTAAAAAATCAATTTTAACAATAACCATAGTCATAAATTTATTATTGACAATAACGCCATTAACATATACAGGGGTTGGACAAAATAACTGAAACACTTGTTAAATTCAAAGAAAATTTATTTAATATGGAGTTGGTCCTCCTTTAGCCTCACATACAGCTTCAATACGTGTAGGAATGGAATCATACAGCTTCCTGACTTCATCCAGAGGAATCTTCAGCTATTCTTCAATTAACACACCTGCTCTAGCTCTTTAAGACACGACGGTGGAGGATAGCGGCTCCTAACTTGTCTCTCCAAAATGCACCACAAATGTTTAATAATATTGATAACTGAAGATTGGGGAGGCCACTCCATATGTTCTAGCTCACTTTCATGCTATTCATACCAATTCTTAACCACTCGATGTATTGGAGCATTATCGTCTTGGAAGATGCAGTCACCATTAGGGGATAAAGTCTGGGCCACTGGATAGACATGATCACCCAAAATGTTTAGGTAATCTTTGCTGTTGATTCTACCACGCAGTGCAACTATTGGACCGAGACATTTCCATCATATAGCGGCCCAAACTATCACTGATCCACCACCATGCTTCACTGTTGGAAAAAGGCAGTTAGAGTTGTAAGCTTCTTTGGGCTGCCTCCACACAAACTTGCCCTGAAGTTGGGAAAAGATAAAAACTGGACTCGTCTGAGAATATGACTTGCTTCCATTGGTCTGCAGACCAGGCATTGGGATCTCTGCACCACTTCAACCACTTCTGAATGTTGCGAGTGGAGAGAAGAGGTTTCCTTGCGGCGGCTCTTCCATGATATCCAGCCTTATGGAGCTCACGGCGAATAGTTTTAGTAGAAACTGAACTATTCAGATGATTATTCAACTCAGCAGTCACTTTGGTCGCAGTAGTCCTATGATTTTTCGCCACATTGCGTTTCAATGCACGTCGGTTCCTGTCAGTAAGTTTGCAAGTCCGGCCCGAATTTCTATGCTTTCTAGAGGTTTTACCCTGTTTCTTGAATTACGTCATGGTTCTTGATATGGTAGCCCTTGAAAAACCAAACAGTTTAGCAACTTTAGTGATCGAGGCTCCTGCCATGCGAGCTCCAACAATTTGCCCTTTTTCGAACTCAGAGAGGTCACTCAATTAGCTTAAATTTTACTAAATTCTAAAAATAAATAAGCCAAAGACAGTAAATTAGATAAATAAACGTATTTACAATAGATATAACCTGCAATTACGAAGTTTTATTTAAAGTTCTTAATATAATATGTCTTTGAAATATAGGAGTGGAATTTGCACCTATTCCAATTATATTGTCCAACCCCTGTATTCTTAAAATCAAATGCACCATATTTACAAATAAGACGTAACAGCAATAAAAAAAACATCATACATAGATATATCAAACCAGTCGAAAAAAACAAATACATCAAATTCATTATTTACTACAAAAATACAAAACTAGCAACCTAGTTATTAAAAATAATATATCGCATGCTTCCAATCCCCTATACAAGACCAATATTATGTATGAATATACTTGTCCACACGGAGAATACCACATATCGGTTTAGAATATCATCAGACAACGCATTAATAAACGGCATAAGGATCATAGTAATATTAGATAGTTAATCGAAAACAATATCAAAATACTAGGATAATCAAACAGTAGAAAAGACTTCTGATCCTTGAAGGAAAACTCATACAACAAAAACAAACATCTAAACAATATAATTAAAGAGGCCACATCCTTAAATGTATACATATGGCATAGTAGATAAAGGCGTTGGAAGGATTTAATCTACGAATTTGGCATATTCGCATGTGCCTAATTTTCTTAGTAATGGACGTACTTTACGTTCGTCGGACCAATCTTTACAGTCAAATTTATGTAGATCTTCGTACCTTCGGAAGTAGTTTGCAAAGGTTTTATCTTCGTCGGGTGCGTACTTGAAATCTTCGATAGTACTCCAAATAGTGTCTTGTGAGAGAACTGTTTCATTCTCAGATTTTTGCTCCTTATTTGACATTACACGTAGCAATAATTCTTGCAATTCCAGATGTTTCTGTTCGTACTTTTGCTGCTGTTCAAATTGGATTTTGATAAGCTCCACAATGGTTGACTTGAAATGTTCCATGTATTTTTGTGTAACCTGATATTCTGTGACCTGTGTACGCAAAGAGAAATTTCCTTTGTTGCCAGTGAAATTTGATATGCAAAAAGAAAATTCTTTTATTTTATTTTTGTGTTCGCGTAGAACTAGTTTTTTTTTAGAATCTTGCGTAGAAAATTTGTTTTTCTTTAGGGGTTTTCCAGGTCGCCTCTTGTTATGTGTGACAGATAGCAAAAAAGTATGTCCTCCGCGTATAGAGTTCGTATTTCCTTGAGGTTTTCCTTGTCGTCACTGTTATGTGCGACGTATAGCAAAAAGGTATGTCCTCCGCGTATAGAGTATGTTTGTCCTTTAAGATTTCCTCGTCCCCACTGTTATGCTCCAGGTTCCTTGTACCACGGTGATGGTCCAAGGTAGAACCAATGAAGAATAACTCGAACACAGGTATGGAATAATACAGATATATTACAAACAGAATATGTACAAAGAAGTAGAAAGTGTTAGTAATAACAATCAGGTTAGGTTAAAGAGAACTATGTTGTCTCGAAGTATCACTATTCCAATGACTTACAGTAATCGTCTGACGCGACTCTGTCTCTGACTGACTCTGTGACTGACTGACTGACTGACTGCCTACCTGACTCACTGACTGCTGCTTCCTCTTGAGGAGCAGTATTTATGAAGTACGGAATAGTCCATTACTATTATGGGTAAGTTCCCATAACACTTAGTAAAACTTTTTTTTCATCTGTACCCGCCACTTGTTTAATTTTATGAAATAGGACCCCAATTACCTATACTCTAAATCGTAAAATAAAAAATACAATAAAACTATAGACACCATTGCCTTGGAAAATCTTCGATAAATAATGAATTTTTACAAGAATTGTTTTCATTTTTTAATTTTTAATTAGAATAATTCATATAGTTTTAATTTTTTTAATTCTGTATAAATGTGTATGGGTTAGGTGATATTGTTATTAAGTAAAAACTATATTTACTAATAATAAATGGAAAAGCTTACTTGAATTCAGTGATCCTTAGTATTTTAAAAAGAATTTTGAATGTGTTTTATGCGTGTATAAACATACCGGTTTTTGTAAATACGGACGTCCATACACGACATTACAAGCAAATAAGAGCGGTGGCTATAGTAAATTTCAAACCAAAATACCTCAAATTCAATGAAACATTAGATTACGGAAAATATTATTCTATTTTTTAAATTACTGAGTAGTTAAAAATTATATATAAAAGGTACTCACGTTATATTCCTCAAGTAATTTTTACAGATATGTCCCACGTAGAAAAGAAAAGTTAAATTTCTGGTTGCTAAGGTGTCAATAGAGCTGTCAACACCTGATAAAAAATACCTACCTCTGTGTTAAAAATGCGATATTTTAAACTATATGTCAGCTAATATTCTTTAAATAGTCTCAGAAGAGCATATTTTATTTTTGAAAAAAAATTAATAAAGAGAATTAGATTGTGTTGACAGATAGCTAAAAGATCAGTATTATTAGCGATTAAAAAATCCTATCAGTCAATTTAAATTAGTTTTGAAATGCAGCAAAGTATTTTGTTTATTGGAAATAGTACATTTAATCATTTAGCTTGGAATTAAAACTAAAATAAAAACTTCAAACTTTTCATTTTCAAGAATTCATTTTAAAGCTTAGGTATCGCGTTATTTTGGAGGCACGTATTTTACAGACTCAATTATCTCACTCATATTTTCAGCTATATTATCTCTCACCGTTAATTCAATCCCAGAACCGAACATACATCGTGAAATAAATTATCTTCAAATGTGGGATTACGTTTACCATTTGGAGACAGAAATTATTCTTGCTGGAATGGGGAAATGCCCAAATAAAAAAGCTGTAGATAATGAAATAAGATCTTTTTCTGTTTGCAGATATGCGAACTCATGGTAAGAAAATTTGAATTTTTAAATTTTTGTGAGGCAATTCACCCAAGCAAGGCGGAAGTGACGCTAGCACACAACGGGTTACAGAGGATTGAGAACAAGAATAACGAAGCGTGTTTGAGAAAAGGATACAGAGAAGGACGGGGAACAAGCTCAGGGTGTCAGATGTCGATTGACATTACACTTGTATATTTGAAGATTATAGTCATCGGGGAAGTAAGCAAGGGGGATTCCACAGACGAGAAGTGCGGGGGAGAAGCTGTTTGAGAAGTAGAGACGGTTACATTTAACAGTGAAAGGGTGGAACCGAGATGCCACCCTGGGAGCACGTTTAAATTCATGTAGTCCGGGAACCAGCGAAAGTAGCTCGTCGGAACAGTTGCCGTGAAAATATTTGTAGAAGAGACAGAGTGAGGCCACAGCACGTCTGTGGGATAGCGATTGCAGATTAGATGCCTGATCAGGACCTATCACCTTCCATATTCGTCTATGGATTTTGTCGAGGACCTCGAAACGTACAGCGGGAGCACCAGACCATATATGACAGCAATATTCCATGACGGATGGTTGATTTATAGATTTGAAGGATGGATTCAAACGAGAAAAACTTTGTAATTACGTTAACTTTTAAAATAAATTCTGTTGTCTTTCTACTCGTGAAGTGCTTCTTTTATTCACGTAAATAGATTATACAATCCTTTGATAATTGTTCACTTTCACAAAATTGTTATAAAAATTACACAACCATATCAAATTTATATTTGAAACTCCACTGGTCTATCATTAGTTACAGTAATGGATGGCATAAAAGTCTCACTGGCATTAAACCTACTTCCATTTCAGTAGAAAACTTTAAGGAAATAAAAGTAAAGTATTACATCATGTAATACAAAAAAAATAAAACTATCAGTACATTACAAAATATCACAAAAGTAATTTACCTCTAGTAGAAATCATTACTGTATATAAAAAGCAAGTAAGCATACAGCTGAACATAATTTAAGCATTCGTAACATCTAAAATATTCTACATGATTACAGAAATAAAGCTGAATGTCACCGGTACTTTGTTACAATAGTTAATAATAATAATAATAAATATAATAATAATAATTAGGGAACATCATGGACGAGTATCGAAAGAGTCATTGTTGCTGCGTTTTCTTCTGTTTTTGTTATTTACCTTGAAATATGAGGCGATGTAGATATCAAATCTACGTATTTAGGAACACCCTCAATCGGAAACCGTCTGAGCGTACTAGGTTACACAATCTGAGTACTACGCACTGCTTTTATCAAAACCTCTCACCAGATCGCACAACATTTGACTGTGGTGCATCTGCCTAGTACACCTTCGTCAGACAGGGTGCAATCATTGGTATATTGGGCTTTGTATATTATTATCCCCAGCGTTACTTTGTCGGCGTGCTGCTTTCTCTAATAATAATAATAATGTTGAAAATATTACGAAGTACTCTGAGTTGAGAGTCAATTTTGAGAGAATGTGTAATGTACTAGCTAACTTTCTACACTTAGTCGAGTCTAGGGAATCTCCAGAAATACCTTGATACCATTGGAATCGCACCAAAATATTTTGGCTTCAGTCTCTTTACCACCGTTGTAATGTAGCTTCCCTGTGCCTTTTCTATAAATACATTAATGGTAATTGTTCCGTACTAGGCTTTATGAATTTAAGCGCAGTACTAGATTGGCGTCAAGGCCTCATCATTTACAGTTTAATTGGCTAAATGTAACAGTAAGTTCTATGCACTTCTCGCGTACTTCTCGCCTACGGGACACTCATCCAACTTCATGCTTTCCCGCCAACTTTGACCTCCAAAAATTTAAATCCAATTATCAATCGTTATCTACTGTCCTTTTGATTCCTCTTCTTTTATTGTCCTCCTCCTTCATAATGTTTCTCTTTTTCTTATTTTCACACTCAGTAACCTCTTGCGTCTTAGTGGCTTTACTGCCTTGCTTGTGAGTGGGAGAAATACATTTTAAAAATTGCTTGCTCTGTGAGATGTTAAGACTTAACAGAGTCACTGAAAATTATGTCCGGTTTTTAAATCAACACTGCAAATTTAAATAATAATATCGCAATATCACTTCAATAAATCATATTGTAGAATAACTAGGTAATAATAACGAACAACTGAGGTAAAATTATAGCCTACGTTCAGGAACCTTGATGATAAAATTAGCCTATGGGAGTTCTAAATCCACAAACACACACACACACACGCACACACATACACACACACATATATATATATATATATATATATATATATATATATATATATATATATATATATATATATATATATATATATATATATGAGTGTGTATATAAATATATATGAGTGTGTAATAAATCATAAAGAGCCAGGAACTACCTACCTAAGTTTCACCTAAATGGATCTTCAGAGTAATCTGGCTTACCCTGAAGAGCCATTTAGAATTTATTTTATTTATTAGTATTTATTTAGGATTTAGGACTTTTTTTATCTTTGCTCTACTTAGCGTATTGAGCACTCTACATTTTATCTTAGTTACTCGCTTGTTTTTTTTTCTTTGGACTGGAAACTTAAGGAACTGGACGATTTTTTTCTCCCTGTTCGGGTGTTTCTAGTTCCTTCTGTTTTTCTCCAAATTATTTCCTCGGATACGAATTTGTTTTTATATACTGTCAAATTGTGCCATCCAGTTGTTTTACCAACCGAGTATAATTATTAGTATCATATATATATATATATATATATATATATATATATATATATATATATATATATATATATATGTCACCTCTGTGTGTTGATTTCAATGTTCACTTTTACATTTACATACGCTCTATCTCTGGCAGTAAACACTTTATCCCATAAATATAGCATACCTTAAACGTATATATATATATATATATATATATATATATATATATATATATATATATATATATATATATATATATATATATATATATATATATATATTACATATTTTAATTGCATCTTCTATGCCGTCTAATGCGGTAATTATAACGTCACAAAAATTTATATGCAGACATTTCATGGTGGATGTATTTTACTGGAAACAGAATCACTGACAACTTAAACCAATGAAGATTTTAATATATAATATCTAAACCTTATGTGTTTACACCTAAAATCATGGATTTTTTTTTATTAGATTTCCACACGAGTTTATACTATAAATTGAATAACTGGAACGTATTTCTATTTAGGTCATAATGCGCGCATAAAATGAATCGACAGAAAATGTCAGAACATTCTGACATTATCTCATGTACATGTCTCTACATGTTTATATCTATCTATGATGTCTAATAACTAATGCTTTTTGTTTCCTCTACTCACCTGATTGATTTACATTTACTTCGTTTTTTCCTCGCCTAATTTTACATAAGGACAAAAAAAGAGACGCCAGCAGATTTCGCTCAAATATGTAACCGTACTCGAGCGGGTAAAATGCCTACGGTTCTCGACAAAACGTCTGATTCTCGAACCTCGTCAGCAAAATTAAACTTGATAAAGAAAAAAAATCATTTTTGATTCAGGGAAAATCGACAATTGTCTGAAATTTCGCGATAAAGTATCCTCATCTTTATTGTTTTGTCAAAGCTTTCCAACCGATCTGCTTTTCGGTCTTCCTCATCTTCATGGCGCATGCACTCGACCTTGTATGATTTGAATTTGATTTGTTTGTTTAACAGTATATCAACTCTTTATGTGTCATTTAATGCCGACATTTAATTTTCTTGAGTGCTTTGAGAGTAATAAAAATATAATATTTGTTATTCTGCTTTCACAATTGCACACATGGTAGATGACTGTTTTTTTTTTACCGGCATATCAACCTCTATGGGTTATTTAATGCCGAAATCTAAATATTTTGAACTTCATTTATCGCTTCAACTAAATATATGTTGAAGGCAATTGTATACCTTCAACTATTGATAAAAACTTTTGTTGGCAATTCTAATATAAAATGTACTGCTGGCCACATTGCTTTAAAATATGTATTGTGTGTCATTTTACTATAAATATATATTGTTGGTCGTTTTATTATAAATATTTATTGTTGGAAATTTCTTTATATAAATATGTCACTTAAAATGTATTTTTATACTTTCATCGTGTTTTGTTTTTGTTTTCCCATTATTTGCCCATAGATGGTACCCTAACAGGTGCTACCACCCCGGGTGAGGGTGGACCTAGGAACAACAGAAATTAAGAGGTGGTTCCACTCTCCTCAAAAGCTTCAATCTCCCGATCAGAGGCCTTGCTACCAGATGTTTATCGTCATACCCAGGACTGACTTCGTATGACAAATATTATACATCGCATTCTCTATAAAGACAACACATATATCCCGATATCTTGTGTAAACACCCAAAGCTAGACTGTTGAATGTATGACACGTAAGGACTACTAGATGCAACATATACTTGATGAATGTTGAAGAACATACCGACAGAAATGTCATGATAAGAATCAGTATAAGAGATTGCTGCTCCAATTATCTCCTACTGCGAGAGATGTCATTGTTGAGTAGTTGGTTGCAAATAGGTTCTAAGCAAGTCCGAGCTTCGAACATCCTACCAAATGCGGTGAAATCTTTCCGAATTTTAAGCATAGGGGAAAAGGTAAAGACATTACAGAAGATGAAAACATCCTTCCTCAGTTCTGTCCCGGACTGGCAAATGTTAGTAGATATCGACAGGCAGCTAAAATTCAAAGTGAAAATAACACCAACTAAGCTTCGTCCAGAAATGATTAACTAAGAGTTCCCTTAGGAAGAAAACATGGACGAAAACTATGAAAGGAAACTTGGGGAATATTTACACATTGTAGAGGGATGCAAAAGGTGTAGGTTGGCGAGCGCAGTGCGAACCGGTTGAAATCGAATGCAGAGGCTTTGCTGGACAGTCACTATGTAACGTGTTGCCAGAATTAGGTGTAACAGGTTTGGAGAAGAACAAGGCCATTCGCTCAATTACAGTGGCGGCAAAAGAGGCCTATAGATGGCTATGGCTTAAAAAGATCAAGTGATTGGCAGGGTTAGGGTTAGTGAGGATAGAGTTGCGATTGATTTTTTCGAGGGTACTGAAAAGTGGATCTTAACCCAAAACTAAGACCGACAATGGAGTCTCCATTAGGAGACAGAATTAGGGTACTCCGAACCATTGTTACCTATGTGTGATCGAGCACCTGTTTGCTCCCTTACCAGGGTTGGGTTTTTTTTTCGTTTTTTTTATACAATGGACACATGGGGATGGTGTTACAATTTTTGTTGATTAGATGATTAACATGAATAAAAATAAGAGTGAGTAGATTAGGTTTCATATGTATGTTTGCATTTCGATATCTCAATGAGGGAAACAAAGATCGTTACTTACCACTTAAAGAAGAGCGCATCGCCATATTCCTTACCGGAGCTAAACCGTTACTACATTTGTTTCTTTTTTTTATGGAAGACCGCAGATTGCTAGTGAACCTGAAGTTATCCGTGATTGGACGTTAAATTGTCAAGTCGCAGTGTTTGATTAAAAATGTGGAAAGTTGTAGCTGGTGTATGTCACACAAGTCGATGCGCGATCAGTATCGACTGGGTCACCATGGAGAGGGGATATGGTGTCAAAAGACCCGAAACTCTTAATGAACCTGCATTAAAAAAAAATCACTGATGATGTGTGCCAAAGCATCAAACAGGTGTATTTCACAAAGCACATTCTTAAAACGTGAAGAATTTTCAATACCGAACATTTTAATTTCGATAATTGATAAATAACCTATTCGAACTTGTATCAACGGACTAGTGTCCTTTAATACTTTATATGAAACAATGTAAATTCGGATTCATTTTCAATTTACACTTTATCATTCTAATTTCGCACCACACATCTCAGATTGTCATTCAGTGATACATATCAGTTTATTTTTTAAACTAATGTGCATCCTATTCAAGTCCCAAGAGCCAGTCAAGGTAGAGATTTATAGAAAGAGGTAGTTGTGTGAACGGTAAAAGTACGACGTAAGAGGTGCAGCTTACGACGATATGTGGGAAAGATAACAGTTAACCGTGGACTTGGGAGAAGTTAAGATTGTAGTGAGCGGAAAAGCATCCTCTTGGGGGTCGGTTCTACAAAGTAGCAGTTCGTAGGATGAGGTTTTTTGATTGGGACTTACGTCTCGCTAATAGGGAGGGAATGCGGGTGGTTCGTCTCGGTGTACACGGTGTGGCGGGTTAGAGTTTGTGGAACTAAGGAATGTAGCTAGATTCATTCAACCACACATGCTCCATTTTTGTTCCACCACGTTTCGCCATCTTTTAGGCAGCTTCATCATTGCATATTCCCAGATTTTGGCATTTTTCCTATGTGCTGAACTGGTCTAAGTGTTTTTTACAGACTTCCAGAGAATTGAAGTTATTCCCATTAAAAGAATTTTGTACGGATCAAAATAATTGATAGTCGGAAAGTGTAGCTGACATCGAAATTCGGGAAGTCGAGGTATCAGAGTGGAAAGTTCACCAGAACAATTACCATGAAAGCATTTATAGAAGAGACACTTGGAAGCTACGGCAGTGGGAGAGTGAATGAATCCAGATGACATTGCAAATTTTTATATGGGAACTTTCAGATATATAGATATATAGCAGAAGCACCAGACAAGATGTGTCAGCAATATTCCATGCACAGAAGAATGGTAAACGAATGGTGTACGACATAGTGACTTAGTGGTGTTATTAAAATCAAATTGTTAAGATTTGCTGTGTAATCTCTGCGAGACCTACTCTCCTTGTATATATTGGGATTGTTTTTTGTGCTCTAGTTGTAAATTGTAGGCAAGGTGGCGTAATGGATACCGGCTCGGATTGAGAAATCGGAGAGCCGAGTTCGAATTCCACTTGAAGCAATTACATTCACTTACGTGCTAATACCCTTGGGAAAGGTATGAATCATCTTCTTCTCCATCCAGCTATGGGTAAATAGCAGGACAGTTCGGGTTCGATAACTTTGGATGACAACTGATCTACCACAGGAAGAAATGGCAAGCTACTGCGGGAAAAATTTCTTCCTCGTCAGGCATGTATCAAAAGACCTAAGCCTGTATCACGTATGGCACATAACTGACTGAGTAAATTGGTTAGTCTTTTTTACGATGAAATGTAAATTTTAAAGAAGAATGATAAACTAATAGTTACACGTGAAAGAATATTTTGAAGAGGGTGAAAGAGAACACATATACGTAAATAACTACAATCCGTGCCGTCTAGAGAAGTGGTTCGCAACCGGTTTTTCTCTTGGGAGGATCCCTGGTCTAGATAGTGTTCATCAAAATAAAATAATCGTTTTTTAATGTACCGTCGAAATAAAAACATGCATGTTTTAATCATTTGCTATCCAAATATAACTATACTTAACCACTTAATCGATCAAATGTCTGGACACTTTTCTTCGGCACTCAAGAATAAATGGCATGTTCAAAAACTACACGCTCAAACAAGAATAGACAGAATCTAACGAAAACTTTCCTAAATAGCGAAAAAGCGACCATCAAGTTGATCCAGTTCTAAAGGTTTCTCGGTCAATGATGAGCTGATCTAAGCCATAGGTAAGTTTCTCTTGGCAGCGTGTAACATAAAAGGGTTTAACATCGAGTAAGAAGCGAAATTTCAATTGCTATTACTTTGCCCTCTGGAGACTGGGGTGTCTTAATGAGTTATTCATGAGACCCAGCCTGAAAATCGAATGAAAAAAAAAACAGTTGTGGCCTAAAAAATAAGCGAAAGTTTGAATAAAAATAATTTTTAAACATAAACTATAAATCATCATGAGAAAAAAAACATCTAAATGTTTCCATTCCACGAATAACAAGAAGTGTCTACCGTAGAGAAATAGTTAACAAACTAAATTTATCGGGAACTGCTAAAGCAGTAGTAGTTGTAGCGGTGATAGTAGTAATAGTAGTAAACACTTCCTTGTGAGTAAAATTTCGGCATTCATTGACCCAGTAGCCATTGCCCTTTTTGAAAATTATAAAATCTTTGTGTTAAGACAATTTTTCAGGAGAATCTTTCTTTCTTTTTATGTGCCATGTCCTTTGAGGACGTGGGCGATCATGGTTCTCCACCTCCCTCTATCCCTTGCTGCTCTCAACAAGTTCCTTCCCCCAGACCACGTTCTGTCATCCCCTTACGTAATCCCGCCAGGTATGTCACGTGTTGTTTTCCTTTGTCTCTCTTTCCCCCTGTTCGACTCGTGAGTATCAGATTATTCAGACCCTCCTTCCTCATTATGTGTCCCAGAACTTCAGCTGCCTCTTTCTGATATTAGGTATAAGCCTTCTCCTTATTTGCAACCTCTCTAAGACCCCATCGTTGCCTACACTCTCGGTCCATGATATCCTTAGCATCCTTCTGTAGAACCACATCTCCGTCACCCCAAGTCTCTTCATCTTTGAGGAAATCGTCCATCATGTCAGCTCCCTATTCTTTTCTTTGTTCCCAAAAAAATCCTCCTGTCTCGCAATACTCTGCCCAGCTTTTGGAATGTGTCCTTGGCCATCCCAATACGTCTACGAATTCTCAAATCCAATAACTGTTATCGCTCTTTCCAATATTGATGGCGTTTTCCTTCCTTACATTTTGTTTAAAGTAGTGTGGAATATCAGCGTCTTAACTTTTTTCTTTTCGAGTTATATTTGCTATATATTTTGCTATATATTTTAGTTGTTACTGCTGTTAAAAGTCCTCATGGGATCTGGTTTTTGTTATTTGGCGCAGTTGCTGTGATTCTGTGGCGCCAATCAACAAAGTCTGCAGAAGGACGGTCCTCCTCAAGATCTACAGGCTTCATTCGTTCGACACCACTGAAAATAATCGGTTGGCTACAGCTGACAGTTTAAATATTTCTGAACGATTTTTGGTTCCATAAAAGACATCAATATGAAAGTCTGGATCTGACGAGGTATCGGTTCTTGAAAATGACTGAAACCGACTAAGGTACCTGAACAAATCAACAGTACAAATATGAACTTTGGATAGTTTATCCACAATTTTGATCCCAGTAACAACACCTTATTCAAAAATTAGAAAGATGCCATAAAAATTAAAGACAGATATTATCGGTGCTTTTTAATCAAACTTGTTTGAATGAATGGTTACTGCCTAAACATGTGATAAAAATATAGTTTTAAGGTACCGTATATGTCGACGTACGAGACAACCTTGTAACCATAAAAGCCCGTCCCCCAGAAATAGGGGTCCGTCTTATACGCCAGGTAGAAAATGTAAACCCGAAATCCTGTGGTTTATGGCAAGTTGTTAGTAAGGAGATTTTTTTACGGTAGGCTAACCCCTGTCTTGGTAACTATAGACACAAATATTTTCTGCTAAAACAACTTAATTCAAATTATTATAATAAAATAATAAAAGTATAGTGTAATAAAAGTACTCTTACCTTTTATAATATGTAGTATGATTGCACGACAACAATAAAACGCATATTCGTCAAAAGAGAAATCCAAAACCAGCGCCAAACACTGTAAACAAAGAAACTGCGAGCCTTGCAATTAGAATTTGAGTGAAAAGAAAGTACATGCTTACTAAATTTATTTAATAAATTCAGTACATTTTAAAATACGATTTGGGTGGTCGTCTTGCACGGCGAATATAGCCCCAAACCTACATTTTAATTTGAAAATTTGGGTTCGTCTTGTACTGCAACATATTCGGTATGTTATATTTATGGATTAAAGTGCTCAACATCAAGGTTAGAATGGGACATCGACTCACCACCCAGCAGTGACAGTTTATTTCGGGTCTGAAAATTGCGTTTAAGCATGAAACAAACTGTCTTCGCTGGGTGCTGATACCCACTGAAAAGTAGACGGACAGGTCCGCCTACGAAACGCTGGATTAGGGATTCTGAAGGTAACATCAATCAGATAAGTGACAAACTTTTGCTCATATTAATCAGCTAGATAGATAGATAGATAGATAGATAGATAGATAGATAGATAGATAGATAGATAGATAGATAGATAGATAGATAGATATGCAAAATATTTTGATTGTGCCAAAAATGTGACAGCCAGATTTGGCTGGAAAGAATTAAATTTTTCAACACCCCTATGTGAATGTGTGTGTGTGTGTGTGGTATTTTAGATTCGGGATTGCCCCCAGCACTCTACCAACAATTAACACTTCCCTGTTCCATAGCTTCTTCAGACAATATCCTGTTACTTCTTCAGGTTTTTGTTTTCTTTCTTTTAATTTTACTCTAAAAGTGAATGGAACAATGTAATCAATTATCTGAGACCTTTCTGCTTCGATCGCAATAATAAGATCTGATATCCTGACCTGGCCTTCTTATAAGAGATCTGGACAACTATTAACAGCGATCTGCTTATCTCTGTAGGTTTCCTGTCCCCATAACGTACATCTCGTTTCGCTGTCAATTCTTTCCATTTGTTTTTCCTGGGATATCTTTACAGTTGTTTGGCTTTTCACTGAGGGAGGGCTCATTTTCAGGTGCCATTATTCTCTCGTTCTAATTTTGAACGTTGTAATTAGTCTTTGTCTTTTTCAAGTCGCTTGAACGAAGGGATACTGTAATTCTTGAATAAATTCTCTTCGGCAAACTTGGACATTCGTGCCCGCAAAAACAAACGGAGTATCAAAAGGACTTTTTTTCCATTGACACCACTATTATTTTAAGTACCTTCACTCCTCGACAATGTTTATTGTTTTAAAAAAACGATGATAAAATTGTAATAAATGCTAAACATATGATGAAAGGGAATTTATACATTTTTTGTTCTTGAGAATTTACAACAAAATAATAATTTAGTTATCATTTTCATAATTAATTTTCTTTTTTATGCCTAAACTTATAAGTAAATAAACACACGCTCACACAAATGCAAATATAAGAGATGCTGTCCAAAAGTTTGGAGACATTTTGGTTCTTTATTTCGTGAGAGATATGTAAATCGGTGACAGAGACCCAGGAAAGAACATTTAAAAGACAAATGTTCAAATTGCCTAAATCTATAGGTGTGTCTCGAGCGGGTAATGAAAAGCTCTTCATGATCCGCTACCATATACCAGAGATGGCAAACCTTTGTATTTGACGGGTTATTTTTTATACTTTTAAATTATTAGTAAGCATAAATGTAAATCTAGGGGTATCTTGTTTTGGTTAATTGTCCTTTTAGCCCTGTTCAGTTATCTCTAGTCCTACTTCCACTGAATATAACCGTTTGGTTGACTGGTTGATTTTTCTTGACGGTTTATCAACCTCTGTAAGTTATTTAATGTCGAAATCTAAATATTTTGTACATAATTTTATAATTTCAGAGTAAAAGCTATGCTTTTTTTAGATATATACTTTGTAGATCATAAAATGTATTGTTGATAATTTTACTATAAAAATGTATTTTTATATTTTTTTAGTGTTGCATTAATTGTCATTTTGCTTTAAAAATGTATTGTTCGTCATTTGATGTCTATATTATCTAGTCCAGGAATTTAACTCATAATTACGATGTGACCAAGTTCAATCGGTATACACTAACGTAGCTTTAAATAAAGGGTTCATCTCGAGATTCTTTGATATTACCCAGGTCAAATGACCGGAAAACAATAGGATTCTGCACCTTTACAAGTGTTCAACAGAAAGTGTTCAACAGAAAGAAACAGAAACATTAATTTATACGTGAAAGCGACTTGAAGCAAATTGAAGCAGTATAAATATGATTCTACAGGAGGATGCTGAGAATACCATGAACCGAACATGTGAACAACAACGTAATGTTAGAGACAATGGAAACAAAAAGGAAAATCATACTTAACACCAGCAAAGAGACAGTTAAAAATTTCTAGGGCAAATTATGAGGAAAGAGGACTTTGAAAATCTAATACTCACAGGACAGAGAAAAACAACGCATAGCATATTTAGTGAGCTTGAGTAAGTGGATGACGTAATTAGGATTAGGAGAGATAACAAAAAGACAAAATTTATTAAGAGATAAAAAGTTGAAAAATTGTGGGAAGCCATGATCGCCAACACCCCTTTTTCACAGCACATAAAGAAGAAAAGAATGAAAGGCCTTGGTTTGATCTCCCTATACAAGACATGGCGAATCTTTATAGATGCCGGCTGTTTTTTTATTTAATGCGTTTCATAAACATAAATGGGTCGCTCTTATACTTCGCGATATTTTTTAATGAGAAACTTGTTGCTGCATCTTAGTTGTTAATGTTTTAATTCGAAGACTGTTGTCCTCAGCTTAACACAAGCAAAACTCACATCCATACCGAGGCGATTCCTGGTAGTTGATTTTATATAGTTCATGACGAACCATATTTCATGACGTCATTTCACTGACTCCTTGTGTCTCCATCTAAAACGTTGATGGTGGCTCAGCTAATGAACCGCAGATCGGTGGTTCGCCATTACTGCTCTATACAATGCATGATTATTCGGATAGATAAAGGTATATGTTTAATTATAGATGAGGGGTGATTTTATTTAGGGTATATATATAAAGGGTTGGTTTTGAGTTTTTTATTAGGTGTGTATGTTTTTTTCTTTAAATCTAATGTTATATCAAGGAAGTTAACTTTTTTTTAATTTAGTGCTGACGATAATTTTTAAACCCATGCTTTTAAATTCTTTATATAATACCTTTCTAATTTTATCTATTTTGAAGTTAGTAGTGTTTCTAATAACCATAAGACCATCGTCCCTGTACAAACCAATGTCAGTTAAATCAATATCACGGTGTGCTGTAAGGTTATATAATATAAAAAGACCTATGAGATCAGAAGACTCAGCTGAGTCCAGTGATCCCATTGTGATGTCAAAGTGGTCATATGAATTCTTTATCCATTGCTCACCTTTATGAATCAGTAGCGATTTTTTCGCATTTACAATAATATTCTTTTCTTCTTCTGTAATATCTGTGTACTGGGCGGCAAAGTTCAACGCATTCAGGAACAGTTCTTTAGATATTGATTGGTTATAATTTTCAATATCAAACTGCATTAGTGTACAGTTGTTGTTTTTTCTTTTATACAGGTAAACCAATTTATCGCGTCTTTGGTATTTATCCAAAGTTTCAGGCCTATTTTTTCTTTAATTTGTTTATTAACCCTTTCAAGGATCATTTTACTAATTTTTCCGATATCAGGTCTTGTAGGATTAATTGTAGTTGGATTTGCCTCGAAATCTGGTTTGTGGTCCTTTAAGGTTATGTAGCATTTTGTTTCATATAGTTGACCTACTCTATCACTGATCTTCAGTTTATCAGTGATTTTTAAAGAAATTAATGTTGTCATTGATGTTTTTAATGGTTATTGAATCGAAGACGGAAATCCCATGCCTGTTCCGTCGTCATAATTTCCTTTTTGCATTTGTTGCAGAAATGTAAATATATAATATTTGAACAGTCACAAGTCAAAATTGGAAGTCTGATTACTATGTGTGTGTCAGGAGTCGTAAAAGTACTATGAGTGATGATATATATATATATATATATATATATATATATATATATATATATATATATGTTATAATTATTTCCTTATTAGTATTTATTTAAATATTATTCATATACACACTTTTTAAAATGAAAAAACGGGTCTCTCTATTATAAACACGTGTATCCACTAAAAATGACGTTTGAAATAATGTCTAATTAAAAGTAAAATCCATTAACTCTTTAGGAATTTTTTCTTTGGCCCCTTAATGGTGGGAAAATTTCCTGTGATGCTAACATTTAAAGTGGGGAAGTCTGTCTAGTATACAAACAAACTTTTAAAAGCCTGGCTGCCATTTAAAGTTGAACAATCACTTCAGCTATCAAAATAAATGCACGGGATCTGATCAAATGCGTCACGAGCTAAATTACGCAGAGTACGACCTCATGGCATCGATTGATCTTGAACACTGTCGCACCATTGTTTATAGCAGTGCTTGGAAGGAAAGTGTGCAGAATGTGGGCATTTATTCACACCACAGAGGGATCACCAGTGACCATGGCTTCTTCCGCAGTTTTTGGCCGAGCACAACATTTCCTAGGTCTGACAGCCACCATATTTCTCCCATTTTGCAAAAGGAAATGTCGCCTCTTCAAAAATAAAATTCACTTGAAAGGAGCAAGATTTCAATGTATCTGAAGAAATCCAAGAGAATGCGACGAGGCAGCCTCTCAATATCCTAACAAAGGAGTTCTAGGAATGCTTCCATCAATAGAAACGACGCTGAATAAGGAGAGTACTCTAAAGGAGATTAAATCCCGAATTTATATATGCTGTAATTTTCGTTTCTTGGTTGTTTTTTTGTTTTTTGTGGGGAGGTTATAGCACCAGTCCTGATACTCTGTTTTGTTTCAGCTAATATATGTAGATTTTACAAGATCATTTTTCCGGCTCAATACTAAAATGAAAAATTGAAAATTTGTTTTTAGCTTCTCACTACAGCCAAAAATGACATGATTGAATTTAATTGTTGCGTCCCAGTGGCGCACATGAAGGCGGAAACAAAAATTAAATCGACAGTTACCTTTTGATATATCTGAAGGCATTTGTAATTTTTTTCTCTATATTATTTGTACCGGAAAGTTTCTTCTTGTAAAATGTTCTATATGGTTAGTATTCACCACTGAATTAAGTGCACTGACACGGAAGAAGTTTATTATTAAAAAAAGAAATATTTATTGTGTAAAATATTTTTCCCCATTGGGATACGGGTTTCTATCTCTGTTCACGTTACGTCATTTTTCTTGTGTCATGAATAAATAATGTTGCTTGCATGACCAGTCATTCACGGTCAATAATTGTCTCTTATTGCCCACGTAGAGAAAACGGCAAAAAAATAAATACTACACTGATACCCCACTAGTTCCTGGTTATTTCGATTTACTTATTCACTGTGATAGGATATTTATTTAAAATATGTTTTATTTGCTTCCATCGGCCATATTAAGAAACATTTTCTCTTTAAAGCTTTAAAATGAAAGCAAAATGCAACATAATATAGACTCCAAATATCATTTTGGGTTAATAGACATCGTTTTACCTTGGGAAAGAATTGCATAAATGCATTTTTCGATTTCCCGCTGCCAAATCGATTTTTTTTCAGATTGCCAAATAAACAATGTTAATTACTATCCACAAGATTTCAAGGTAACCTCCAAAAACAGCTTAATTTACAAAAGCAAGGTTTAAAGCAAACTTCCAATTTTAAGAAAATTTTCTTTACATATATATATATATATATATATATATATATATATATGAATGATATAACGATATATAATTTTGTATAAGTTTATATATCAACAAACAGTATTTAGAAATATATGACAAAAAATATAAGAAATTTTCCAGTTTGTCATATTTATATATATATATATATATATATATATATATATATATATATATATATGGGTACCTCCACTTTTTCGCTGAAAAAAACAGCATAGCGTGATAAAAAAAGCTCCAAACTCAATAAAAAATAAATTTTATGCTTGGAAATGGGATCGGAGGAACCAGGAAAAAATAATTTTCCTGGGGAAATAAAATTTAATCTATGGACCCTTAAGGTTGCCTGTTTTTTAATTTAAATTTATTTTATCTATCTATCTATCTATCTATCTATCTATCTATCTATCTATCTCTCTCTCTCTCTCTCTCTCTCTCTCTATATATATATATATATATATATATATATATATATATATATATATACGTATGTATGTATGTATGTATGTATGTATGTATGTATAAACGTAACATAATAGTGATTATTCTCATCTTGAAATTTTCCGTCCGTTTATTGTTATTATTTATATATTATATATAATAGGTATGTAACAGATATATAAATCTGTTGTATGAAATAATATAATTTAATTATGTATCTGTTATATATAAATGTATATTTACTAATATATTTATTTAAATTCTGTTAAATAAAGTAATCAATATTTTACTGCGATGCAGTTTTTATTCCAATACTTTATCATAGTATTTAATGACATATCTAATTTTTAAAAAAAGATTGTTCAATAATAAATACTGGACATGAAATCAAAAATGGGTATGAATAATTATGCATTATCATATAGCACCCTGAAATATTTATTGTAATCTTCCCTTTATCTTTAAAGTAATTAGATGTCGCTAGAGTGCAAGACATACAAGTAGTTTGGCATTTAAATTTCAAATGACAGGATTGGAAATAGCAGTACTAATCGTAATAGTCATTGTTATATTAGCAACTGTTGATAATAAAACTGTAATGTTTTGACTTAAATATCTTGGAAGTGCTCTAACAGAGGACGGAAACTGAGAAACTGAGATTCGAAGACGTACATGGATGATCAAAGATGCATTCCAAAAGCTAAGCAAAGTATTAAGAAACAGAAAAAGTTCGTTAGAAGCCAAGAAAGAAGTATTGAACTGTTATGTGATATCTGTCCTGCATGGCAACGAATGCTGGACAACTTGAAGACACAAAGTGTTGTTCTACAGAAAGATGTTGAGGATACCATGGACCGAACATGTGTGTAACGACGTAGAGAAAATGAAATAAAAAAGATAACAGACTTAATATCAGGAAGAAGTAGTTGAAATTTCTGGGATACGTAATGAGAAAGTAAGGCTTAGAAAATTTGATACTCAGATGACAGATTATGAAAGGGGGACAGAGGAAAGCAGCGCGTAACATAATTGACGGGTTTGAGTAACTGGATGGTAGAACAGGGTTTGGGAGAAATAACAAATAGTCAAAATTTATTAAGAGCTACAAGGGATAGGAAAATGTGGAGAGCTATGATTGCCCACGTCCTGAAGGGTCACAGCACATAAAAGAAGAAGAATCAGTCTTGCATCCTGAAGGAAAAAAATTCATTTTAGGTTACATTGTTGCATTTAAGGACTTTTTACTATAAAGTTATTGTCAATTTATTTTTTCTTTCTTTTCGCTTCGAAAACCGTCTTTTTCCATTTCTACCTCAAATAGGGCAAACGACATGAGGTCGTTTTAAAAATGACAAAACGAAAAGCAATCAGAACAACAGGAATGCGAATCTTGCCGTTGAAAATACAAAGTTAGCTATTTTTATATTCGTGTTCATCGACCAATATCCATAAATGCATTTTCTTCTTTTCTCTAGATATGACAATTAATATTTACGATATAAGGCATGAAAGAAAGAATAAGTTGTGCCAATCTTCTAAGTAGGGAAGGTCATACTGACTTTAAAAAATCTGCATTCGTAATTCTGGTTGGAACCCCATTAACTGAAATCAGTGGAAAAATGAAATATCTCAATCATAAACAAGTCTAGAAAATAAGATAGATAAAATATATATCAGCGTATTCAGGGCCGGTTCAAGTGTCTCATGGGGCCTGCCAAATCTTTGATACCCACTGAATCTATTATACGAGCCCCTCACTTTACTAAATCTCACTTTTCAAGGTAGTATTCATATAACATAAAAAATGTATTGTAACCTATTTATGTACAATCATGGATCATATGCAATATAGGTGAATAATTCAACTAGAATTTTTTAATAAATTTTTTGCTGGTTTTTTTTTTTTTGCTGTTTCTTTGCTGTTTTTTTGCTGTTTTATTTTGCTGTTTTTTGCATGAACAAAACAAATTCACGGATTTGGACAAAATAAAAGAGCGCAGAATGATGTCAAAATTTGGAAAAATGTTCATCCCTTAATAGTTGTGCTTAGTTTAATTTCTAATGTATATCAGTGCCACAAAGCTCTGCCTGAGGCCCCAATTAGACTTACCCCCTCCACCAGTCGGGAAGTTCGGGGTTAAAACGCACCGACCCTGTGCGTATTTTAAGAATTATCAAGTATAATGAGAAAGCGTGTATTTTACTGAGTCAACAAAAGAACAGTTATAGTAAATACACTTAGAGCTGAGTATTCCTTGCAACGAATAGCTAAAGTTTATGAGTAGAATATATATAGGTGGGAAAAAGTCAATATTTCAATTTATACTTTATGGTAGTGTCTTTTAGTTAATAAAGCTCCCAATGTTCCTGCTGTGAAATGATTTCCTTATGAATAATATTTTAGATAACTTTTGATCAACTTTGATTCAGTCAGAAAGTTATGTGCCATGCGTGATACACGCTTAGGCGATCATCTATCTTTCGATACATAACTGACATAGCAGATTTTTTTCCCGTAGTAGGCTGCCATTTCTTTCTGCGATAGACCAGTTGCCATCCCAGGCTATAGAATCCGGTCTGTCCTGCTATTTAGCCATAGCTTGGGGGGAGAAGAGAATTCATACCTTTCCAAAGGGTATTAGCACGTAATGAATATAATGAATTCGACTGCAATTCGAACTCGGCTCTCCGATTCCTCAATCCGAGCAGCTATCCATTACTCCGTGTTTCCTCCATTGATTCAACTTTGATTCACTTATGCTGTATTTGCCTATTTGCCATGTTCTTAAATTCTCTTTCGATATCAACACTGTAATGTTGTTTAGAAAACTCTCTTTTGAAGAACGTAGTTTACGCTAGCCCTGGGTCTGAACAGTTTGTTTGATGCCTCGTCTGTCTATTCATAAGCCCAATGCAAACAGACTTATGCGAATTTGACAAGGTAAAATATTGACCACTTATCAGATATTCAGTCTACTTACATGAAGTGCGAAAAGGCTACTGTTAAAATATTGCATATTGGAAACATTCTGAAAAGCTGAAAGCACTAGTTCTCGTCTCATCACTGCGGTGAAACGACGTCGAATTTAGAACCTGATCTAATTATGAAATGTGTGACCGCTTAGAAACATCAGTTACTTTAAGCAATTTATGACCTTCTGTTCAAGAAGAGCTTATTAAATAAGGACATTATTATTATTGCAAAGTTAAGAAAAGCAAGTCCTATGGTAAGCCAGTTTGATGGACGATAATTTGAAAGTGAAGCAAGTTCTATATTTTCTGAATTATCCTTTGAGACAAGCATACATGGATTTAATATTCAGAAATATTATCTTCTTTGTTTTTTGTCCTTTTTGTTAACTTTTTTTTTCGAACTACTTTCTTTCGAACTCGTGAATAATTGCTGAAAATATGTTAATTTGTAAAAATGACTAGGTATTGAAAAACCAAAAAGAAATGCGTTCACTTAATTTTCGTAAATTTATGCCAATTCTGGTCATCCATACTAGCTATCATCACCTCAGAACTTATCAATACGTCAATAAAGATCAAACAAAAAACAGAAACTGTCGTTAAGAAATGCTTGTATATTACTTTTTCATGATATAAGTAAGTTATATTTATTTCAAATCAGATTAATTTAACTTTAAATCTGCTAATTTTACTCAAATAACGTGTCACAAATATATATTTTATTTTTGGAAGATTTTTAAAACCGATAATTTTGTTTTGTTTACGCATTTCTTAAAAATAAGAAAACGGCCGATTTCAAGAAAATTTCTGAAATCGTCCAAAAATTTGAGATTCCGATCTATATAATTTCTATTTGAAATACCGCAGAATATTTTATTTACGGGAAATAGTAACTTTAATCATTTAGCTTTCAATTAAAGCTAAAATGAAATCTTCAAGAATGCTTTTACTTTTTTTTAAATTAATTTTAAACCTTAGGTATCGAAAATTTAATGGAGGTTCCTATATATATATATATATATATATATATATATATATATATATATATATATATATATATATATATATATATAAATATATATGTATATATATATATATATATATATATATATATATATATATATATATATATATATATATATACGAGACTTTCCCTGGTGAGTTCCGTGACTTCCTTCAGAGATATGATGAATCTAGAAATTCATAAATAAAATCAATTATCTTGTCCCAAATAATTTTTATATAATTTTTAGATAATCTAACGAACCATCAAATGGGAAACAATTTACCATTTAGTCCTGTTTTTTTATTATTATTCGAAAGAATACTAAATAAAATGTCGACCAAAAATGCTATTATCAAAGTAAACATGATGAGAATCCTAGAAACAGTTTTATAAACAATTACAATACACTATCACAAAACATCAGATATCATTTTTGTGACTCATACAATAGGGTTTGATTTGTGCTAGGGCAACTGCATTATTATTGTTCGTATTATTATTAATTGTAATGGTAAAATTAATTGCTGTGGTAGCATTGCTAGAAACGGCAGGAATATGTAGAGTATTAATGGTATTAATTTAATCGTTTTACGCCAAGGAAAGATACGGGTAGGTGGAACTCGACAGCCCAGGAAGGCAGTCCATCTAGGAGAATGAAAATCCTGATTTTAAACTTCCGCTGTCTTGCGGTCATATCCAAACACGGAAAAGGCTACCGAAGTAAATCTAAACAGAAAGCCTGGAGTGAAGCCCGAAGGTGGTTCGCAGTCAACACTGACATCTTTCTGACAACTCTTGCATCCAATCTGTTCTCAAATGTAATGCCCTGTATTCGTTTTGGATTTGTCAGTACGGCCGAGAGAGGGCCATGTAGTCTGAGCAGCGCACTGCCCATATATGTACACCGCCCAGACATGCGCCTTGGAGATGTCCTCCAGTCCCACCACCAAAGGACTGAATTTTGACCAAGCAGCGTACCGCCTTTACAAACTGAGATAAACGGATGGCTACTACATTTCTATACATTTACATGTTCATGCCTGAAGCATATCGGTTAATGATGTAGATTGGGCAACAGCAAATCTTTTCGGTAGTCAGGTACCCTCTTCCATATTCCAGCCGTTCTCAGCAATATAGTGGTTTAAATGGATTCAACCCTTCCCCGGATTTCCAGTTCTCTCCATCTTTTTGCTAATTTATTTGCACAACTCCAAGTGCTCTAACAACCAATAGTCACAACTCTCACTTTACTATTCCAGACTTTTTAGTTCTCTTGCAATGTCGAGATATGTGCCCTGTCCTCCAATTCTTCCAATTTATGGATCTACAGAAAGAAAGAAATCTCCTGACAGGTTTAAGGAAGCGAGTAGTAGTCTCTTTAGCTGTTTAAAATCACCTTACTATAAAATCTGAGCACTAATTAACTCCAAGGTGTTCATTACGGAAAAAGGTTGCGTGCACACAACAAAAATGTGCGACTACATTTTGCATCTTGAAAATAAAATTTTAACTAAATCCAGTTCCATCAAAGTAAAACTGATTGAAACAGGGCAAGAATTTAATTACAATTTTTAATAAATTACTATTTCATATAATGCATGCTCACGCCAGATGTAGTGATTGTCGTGGATGATTGAGTAACAACACATCATCGAAAATCTCTAGAACCTTTCTCAGTATCCTCCTGTTGTAGTTTAGTCTTCTTCTAATCTGCTGATACTTCAATCCCATTTCCAATTTTTGTAGCGTCCCCAGTACGCCAGTTATTATGGACAAGTCCCTAACTTTACTGTTTCGGAAATCCTTAAACTACATTAAAATCAATTCTGGCCTTCCTACTCGGTAAAGGTGAGTGTTTTACTCCGTTTTATTTCTCATTAGTTTCCACACATGTCTTCTTCTTCTTCTTCTTTGTGATGTGTCCCTTCAAGACGTGGACGATCCCCACTCTCCACACCTTCCTGCTTTTTGTAGCTCTGAGTAAGGTTTTTTCTTTTGCCATATAGTCTCTGTTCTTCCAGCCATTTACACAAACTCGTTAGGTACGTTATGTACTCCTTTCTCCTGTCCATGTTCGCTTTCAATATGTCCTGTGAATGTTACATTCTTCAAGCCCTCTTTCCTTATTATGGGTCAGTTGTGGTGTTCTCCGTCTAAAGAGTCTGTGTTGGTCTCTTGCGTCTACTATCAGATTAGTAGGAGTGAAGGCCTTGGGAGAACATTCGAATAGATTGAACGCTGGTCAATCGGCACTCATCACTAGTCGTGTAATACTCATCTGTTGTACTTACTGTTTAATATATGATATATCTGCAACACTTGCTTTGTTATTTCTTTAACCATTTACTTGGTCGAAACATCTTGGCGATGAAGGATTCGAAGAAACAGACTTCACTTTAAATCATAAAAGAAATTTTGCCAGTGTCTACAACAGTGGTGAAGAAAGGAATTCTAATCAAACTCTACGACAAAAGGATATCTAGTGTTAATTTCAACACTGACAGTGGAAAAAGGAACTCCTCAAAACAATAGGATTTCTACAAGTTTAATTCAGTGGTTGGGAAGAAAGTTGGTGAACCTTATTATTTTTCCATTCCAACAAGTCAGTAAAAGAACTGTACAAATCAGACTTATTGTTTTCGCTGATAGGGTAAAGTAAAAATTTACCACCTCTCCCGCTTTTAATTTTTTCAGTAAAAGAATCAAACAGACTTATTAGTTGGTTAAGAGAGTAAGAGAAAAAAATATTTTTACATACCACCGTAATAAAATGGACGAATTAAAAATTGCAATGTTAGAGTTGATGAAACACCAACAGGAACAACAACTACCTTCTTGCTTTTAATAATAGCATCTATCCTTCTGCCTTTATCCTTTTGAATCTCAATCCGAAAGAATTTTTTATTTATCATTCTTTCAGACACTTTCAGGCTCATGCATATAAAATTGATCTGTATTCTGAAATTGTAGCCACGTATTCAGTTCCTTGGTAATAACTCTTACAAACCAGTCGCGTCTATTTCCTCATTCACTCTGAATTAGCTTACTACATTCCCTTATCTGGTTGACTGCCTCATCTCTAGCTCCGTATTTACTATGCTTGTTTTATATAACTAGCCTTTTGAGTACTCAGACGCCATTAACAGAGATTTGGTTTGTGAGTTTGGGTTGACTTTTTGCAAATGTGCCAACGTCGTCTAATTTGCAATTCCATCAGTACGTCTTTTGAAATTTTCGCACGATTGTTAGCCTCTTCATTTTTGGATTCTCTTCTTCGTGTTTACTTGTTCGCTTTTATACTTTTATTGGATGCAAATTCTGGCTGTTGTAATTAGTCCTTCCTTTCTTTCGATTAATTGTTCCTCAGATCGAAGAGCCAGTGCAGTTCTATCTAGATGTTGATGACTCTTTTCTTCTTTCTTTACTTTTTATATATAGTCTGTCACTATTATTTATCAAGAGCAAAGCTTTATACGTTGTTATCACCTTTCTTGTTTTGGGTTCTTTTGTTAAATTTCAGAAGTGCCATGGAGATTTCTTTTTTCTTTCTTTCGTCTTCTTTTGGTTGTTCTTTTTGTTGTTGTTGTTGTTCTTCTTATTATTATTATTATTACACTTGTTACGACTGCTTTCATCGGCATACTTTTATATTCAAAAATATATCTTGCTGGAATAAAAAGTGAAAATTGGTTTGCTTTTCTTTCAAGCCATGTTTATTATTATTATTATTATTATTATTATTATTATATTTCGATTTGTGCTATGATCACACTACCTATCAAGTCTGCGAGGAGACCTAAGGCAGGTAGTCGTGTGTTGTTATAGCTACGTTTCATGATTTGTTTTTCCAACTTCAATAACATCACTAGCGTTACATGGACAAAGTTCTTCTCAGTTTGTGTGCTGTACTTATCAAAACACTTTTTGTATTTCTCTTAAGCTGGGATTTCCAGGGAATTTTTCAATGTGTTTTTGTGTTCCTTTTTTTATCATTCCAAGCCCACCTAGTATGACTATTTCCACATTTTTTCTCTATTTCGATTTCCAGGTCTTTATACTTCGATAGTTTTTCAAGTTCCTTCGTTGCTAGATTACAGTCCGCAGGGCAAGCAATATCAACTAGTAGGCAAGATTTGCTTTTCGGCTTCTGACTATTATTTTGTGGGTTGTATTTATATAATAGAGCCAAAATTTATGAATTTTATCTATTCCTGGAGAGTTCAATTCGTGTGCTTTTTTCACTGCACATTCAACATCCTCTTCTGTGATCCCCCGCCATGTTTGTTCTGGTTTATTTTTCTTCCGTTCTGCCTCTTGTATAATCCAATCTGCTCCTTTGTTATGTTCTTTAAGGCAATCCCATATTTTTCCCAGAACCTCTTCTATATTTGTCGGGTGGGTGTTTTCACTTCAATTTTTTGTTTGCCTATTTCTCTGTAAAATTTCTTCGTATCGGTTTGAAAGATCATGTAAGTTAGTTCAATTTCTTTCTATGTTTTTCTTTTCCAATGTGGATCTTTTTATCTGTAAGACTGCCTTTTTTACTTTGATATTTAATTTTTGGTTGATGCTTAACGTATTGTATACTATTCATATTTTCTGTAAAATAATTCGGCTCAATGTATTTTGGACTCGTTTTATTTCAGGCTTGTAAGCGACTAAGATCACGTCTTTCGAAATCTTCTAAACTTTCAGCGTTATCTTCCCAGTGATTGGTGTATATCTCAGTTTCTTCATTATGATCTGTGGTTTGTGCGATGTTAGTACTTTTTATGTCTATTTCTGGTTCTATTTCATGTTCTGTTGATTCACCTATTCTGGTTGCAGTTATGATTATTTCTTTAATTTCAACATCTATCAATCGGTTATTTCTCATGATGTACCATCTAACATTGGCTAGTTTATTTTCGTCAATGTACTTTCTAAATGCTTGTCCAACTTTTTCTCGCCAAATGTCATATGTTTGGCGAATTATGCTTTTTTGAAGTTTGCGCAGCGCTTCATAACAGATGCAGTCATAACGAGTTTGTACTCCTCACGAGACCACTTTACCTTTTCTTTCTTTAAATGCATGGTTGTGAGTCCAGTTGGAGAATTCCCAGGGTCATCATTGGGATTATCCCGGTTCGTTATTTGTGTGGCAGATTTTTCGACCTCAGGTACGTTCCCTCCTGAAGGACGGGCTCCCTGTTTATCTACTGGAAGAGCCATACTGGAATTTTTGGTTTGTAGTTCTCATATTGTTCCCACGGGTAACACACGGGTCCAAAAGTCCACCTAAAGTTGGCCGGCGCATTGGGTAACGGCCTATTACAAACAGGGTTCCGAAGTGTTTAGGGGAATGTTTGCGACTTCATAATGCAGCAGTCATTCACTTCTCAGCACGATTAACCCCTTCAGTTTCGTGTTGCTGATTTAAGTTTTCTTCTTCTTTAAAAAACAAATTGGCCATACTACGTTTTAACTTAGTAAAAGTCGCAATGACCACTATATTGGGAGTTATCACGAGAAAAAAATAGGAGATCAGTCAATACGATTCTTACACATGTGAATACATGCACATATATATATACATATGCACACATCGACAAAGATAAATTATGCCGAGTTAAAAAGCACGCAAGGTCGCCACTGGAAAAATGGAAAAAAAATTTAAATATAGATAAAAAAAATAAAAGTAAGATAAGAATGAAAGAAAAAGAAAATGGAATGATTAAAGTAATATCAAAGAGACTTAAAATAAAAGAAAAAATAAAAGAAAATTGTATAAAATTTCGCATAGCTTACATGTTGAAAGGCGGACACAGAATTATTATTATTATTATTTCCTTTGATTTCTGTTGTATTACACATTTCCTTCCGGGTCCCAACCAGAGACCTAAGGTCAGAAATAACTCCATGACATTTTCCACTGATCATTTTTGTAAAAGAAACTAAAAAACTAAAATCACACACATTTTACACAGATAAAGCTCTTCGTAATATGTGAGCTGTACTTATGAGTACAGTCTTTTGCATTTCTTTAAAGCATAAGCTACTAGGAATCTCTTCAAGGAGTCTATCGAAGTTTTTCCAATCAATCCAAGAGCTCCAACTACAACTGGAATTATTTATGTCCTCATATGCGACATTTTTTAGATTTCCTTGTATTTTGACATCACAATCTGCAGAGACTATCATGTCAATAAGAAAGTACATTCAGTTTTTTATGGTCTTTGATCACGATTTCTGGGCGATGATTGTGCTGTCTGTGTGTATTATAAAGACCTATAAAATTTTTAGAGGCCCTATCTTTGTAAGTGGGTTATGTTCATACAAGTTTCTTACAGTTTCCTTCCCGTAAAAGTTATCATATTTTCCAGTGCATATATTGGCCCATGCGGAGTTTTATATTCAGTGGGTGCTAACATGGTGCAACGTGATACAAGGTCAATTGTTTCTGGATATTTATCCCTGAATCTGCATTTCAGGTTAACACAGTATGTGTACTTAGTAATTTCTAGTTAGCAAGCATTGGTCCTGTGCAGCAAAGATAAAACCTTCGGTTTCGGCTTTTAATCCTGCATTATGAGGTACGGGGTTTGTCTACATAAATTTGTTTGGTACGAGCAGAGTATTGTCCATGAACGGCTTATCATACCATCGTTTCTGCATTTGGTACACTGCATTTGCTTTCTTCTTTAGGTTCTTTGAAGATTCAGTAGGTCTATTATGGTTTATTCGCACTTCTTCACCCACTTGAAATTCCTTTTTGGATGTGTTGGCTTCCTTTATTACTGAATAAAGTTTCTTATTTCTTTCATGTTCTTTGACACAGATCATCATCCACTTTTTTGTAATCTCCAGGTATCTTTGAAGACCGATTGCTTTGGTTTTGTAAGACAGTTCTAGTTGAACTAATCCTCTGTCTCCTTCGGATCTGGACATATGCAGACCATCAACATTAGCCTTAGTATGATACATGCGCTGACAATTGAGAAACTTTCTCATTTTTACACTCATTCGCTTAATGTCAGCTATGGTCCAATTAAGGATTCTGAAACTGTATTGCACTACAGTGACTGTCAAAATGTTTATGGTTGATATTCTGTTTTGTGAATTCAACTAGGTATTTAACACCAGACGCACACACACCTATAGTATTCTTTTCTTACTTTCTCCTTCATTTGAGTATGGGGTATTCCATCTCCTTCGCTGACTCCTAGGTATTTATAGGCTTGTCCTTGTCCCAGTTCCCTAATTTTTCTGACAAAATCTAAATCTATTCAGTGTGTTTTTGAAATTCTCCGTTTCTTGAATGTTACTTTTGCACATTTATCTACTCCGAAATTCATACTGATGTCATCACTGAAACATTTTACAGTATTGAGGATAACTTTCAACGCATTGTCATCTTTGGCAAACAGTTTGATATCATCCATATAAAATAGATGATTAAACACTTTCTTTTTTTACGTTTTATCCATAGTTTATTACTGTTTAGTTCATGCGAAAGGGGGACTAAGGTCTGACAGAACAGAAGGAGCGACCGGAGGTCTCCTTGAAAGATTCTTCGTCGGATATTCAAACAATTGGAAGTGGCAGTAGCTTTGGTGTGATTTTAGGTATAATATGGTTTTCCACAGTTCTGTGCTATATTTAAGGAAATTTACTTTCACCGAGGAGACTTTGTATATTTCCAAAGCGTTAAGAATCCAAGTGTGTGCCACACTATTAAAGGATATACAGTAATCTATGCAAGTAGTGTTGAGATTTCTACCTTTTTCCTTTCAATTTTCTAGGGCTATTTTATTTAGTTGTAGTTGATCTTTGCAACCATATGAACTTCTTCGACATGACTTCTGTTCCAGTGGAAGAATGTTGTTTTCATCAAGAAAGAGTAAGTACAGTTCGTCAGGACAGACGTGATCAATTTATATATGGTGGACAAACATTTTATTGGCCTATAGTTTTTTTGGATCATGTTTCACCCTTTTTCTGCTAGGCGATATGTAATACATTCAGTGATCCACTCTGGAATTTCATTGGGGTTATTAATTAGCAATGATACATTTTGTGCAAGGTTTTTATGGATAGATGATAAAATCAAAAGTTGGGTATCTTGTCATGTCCTGTGGATTTCCATTTTTGCGATTTTGTTAGAGTTTGCCTAACATTATTCTTGGTTGTATTTTCCCATTCTTGTACAGGTTTATCCTTCATTCTTTCTTGTTCTCGTTTGATCCATTCCGCATTGGGATTATATTCCTTTAGGTTGTTCCAAATATTCTCACAAAATATTTGCATTTCTTCAATAGATTGTGGTTTTTGGCCTTCTTTTCTAGTTTCTCTGTATAAAGGTTCGTTTGAAATATCTTATTTTTGTCGATAGAAACTACAAAGCTTTTCATATCCTCTTGTTCTCTGTGCCTTTAATTATAATTTCTGTTTATGTATTTCCTTAATTGGTAGAATTTCATTTACTGCTTTAATTTTATATTGCCGCTTGATTCTCTTGCTTTTCTGTGTTGAAAGATTCTAGTTTCTTGAAATCTCATCTGATATTTGATAACTCACATCTGATTTCCTCGATTTCTCGTATTAATTTTGTTTTCCAATAGGGCTCTTTTTGTCTCTTATTTAATCTTCTATTGACATTATATTTTTCAGTAGCTCCTAAAGATGTTGCATATAGGACATTATTTACTTCTGTGATGTTTTCTTGTCTGTCCGTTAACAATGTTTTCAATGCAGCGTTATATTTTTGCACAGAAAGGTTAATTTTAATCTGAATGTTTGGAAGCCGGTCTCTTTCTGACATTTGTGCGCGAGTTACTTGGCTGATTATTTTTATGCGGTTTTACGCTTCAGTGATTTCAACTCTGTTGTTTACAAGGAACTCTGCTCTAATGCCGTTTGATTCATCTTCATCAGTGACAGAAACTGAATCAGTGCAATTGTTTATGTCGCATCTAATTTCATTTGTTTTATTTCCTGAGAGATCATTATTTCGTATCTCATTTATTCTAGTTTGTATCTCATCCTCTGTCATATTATCTATTTCCACTCTTGTCTCATTTTTGTTTGGATTTTGTCTGATTGCAATTTGTCTTATATTTAGTTTTTTATCTTATATATTTCTGTATTTGAGTCTTTTATTTCGCATGATATCTCTGCGGGCATCGGCAAGCAAATTTGCGTCTAGATAGGTTCTTATTTTAGTTCCTACCCTATCTCTCCATATCTGGTATGACTGATAAGTTATTTACCTTTGCCCCTCTAGTTTTCAATATGTTATGTGAGTATCAGATTTTCTAAGCCTTTTTTTTTGTAGATTTTCGAGTGCTGTGAAGATAGATGCCATGACTTGTTTATACTCTTCATTATTCCATTGCTTTCGCTTTCTTTTTATTAATTGATTTGGCATTAAGTCACCAATTTTGGAATTAATCTGGTTTTGGTAATCAGTTGTCTCGTTGTTGGAGGAAGAGTTTATTCCAGTGATAGATTTTTCGGTCCTAGATGGGTTCCTCTCTGAGAGACGTGGTCCGTATTCCTTTGTAAACATTGAGATTTGTATTTTTACCAAGCGATAATTTTGTTCAAGATACCACTTCTAGGACGACTGTCAACCAACACTAAAGAGCTCACCTGGCCCATGAGACACGGCTATTCCCCGCCAGATATCTCCCCGAAATTTCTAGGCCACGGGGAGTCTTATTTATGCATTTATTATTATTATGTCTGTCATTGGTGTCCTCATTATTATTATTATTACATAATTGTTTAGTTGCATATAATGTGTGGCATCCGTTCGTCTCGAGAGGCCATGGATCTGCACACGAAAAGTTATTTCTCAGCTGCTGGCGGCTGTGTAGCATCTGTTATGGTTGTACAGGCCCACATGGGAGTGACAGTCTCGCATTAGTTGCCAGAACTTAAGTGAACATAATATCGGACTGTCTCAGGGTTTACTTCTGAAGTCTTCCCCATGATTGAGAATGGCCACATTTAGCAGAGGTTGAAAATCAGCGTTTCCCTTCTCTTAGAGGGACTATCCTCCCGGGCGGACGAGCTCCATCTACGTGAAATATGCATAAACACGCACACACACACACACACACACACACACACACACACACTCATACATATATATATAAATATATATATAAATATATATATATATATATATATATCTATATATATATATATATATATATATATATATATATATATATATATATATATATATATTATACTGGATGTCGGAGCAAACAGTTCCTTATCAAATGTACCACTTTAAGAATTACAGAAATCGATAAATAAATAAAAAATAAGAAAAGTATAAAATTATCATTAAGTATATGAGAACATTTTTTTCAAGTCAGTTCTCTTTCCTGATTTTCATATATAGTCTGTGATAGCCGAAGAACTGTTCGGAAACCATTCCTGCAACGCTCCATAATTTTCGTTATCATAATAAGTCTCATGACCGAGTATTGTTTTTGGTCGCTGTGCAACCGGGCACTTGACTCGCTCCCTCCACATGCCTTGGCTGTATGGTAAATATCTGGGATAAAATTTGGAGAGGCATTCGTTTATGCGTGGCATGTCTTGGACAAATAGGCCTAGCAGAGCCCGTTTCTCTCCAGATCAGACCACAACCGATGCCTTGCCAATATTTCAGTCCCATGTGCAGATTTAGCCCGCAGCCGTTGTAATTAAAGTCACTCGATTTTCTCTACTGATGAAGACCACAGAACTATTTTACATAGATTTTCCCGCATATTTTTTTATTTATTTTTGACGCTGGACGTCGGAGTATACGGATCGTCATGAAATATAACAGTTATTCTTATTATTACTGTTGCTGTTGTTGTAATAGAAAATAATTGAATTATTATACAGAACGAATAATATAAAATAAACATAATAATATAAAATAAACATTATAATATAAAATAAACATTATATAGGCAGACAGAAAGATTTTTGCATATGCGTTTTCAAGAAGATACAATATTCTTAGTTTTTATAACGAGAAATCATTTTTTCTTCTCACATAATTGTAACTTAAATCATTCCTTGTTTTAATTCTTCAGTTAAAGCAAATCTATAACAAATAATAGAGATAGTTTTTATTTCAGTTAAATATGTATGTTGTAAGCACGGGCCAGATATAAGCTATTTAAACACGAAATATTACTGTTTTCATTAACTTTTCTTAAGATATTTGAAGCGTATTCTCTTCTGGAGTTTTGAAAATTTTTATTCCTGTGATTACATTCAAGAAAGTCAAGTCGGTGCGACTAATGAATTTTCCTCTCATGAAAAGTTTACGTCCCTTTTGTCTTTTTAAAGCTTTAATACGATAATTAAAGTAAATAACATTTTTTACAGTTTGTATTTCTTCTCCAACTTCTTCTATATGCCTGTTGGCATATAGAAGAATAGAATACGATGCTGGTGATCATGACTCTCTATAATTTTCTGTCCTTCGTCGCTCTTAATAAATTCTCTTTTTGTTATTTCTGCTAAACCCTTGTTCTGCCACCCATTTACATAAGATCGCTAGGTAGGATAAGAGATGTTTTTCTTTGTCCCTCTGGCTTTCAATATGTCCTGCGGTTATCAGATTTTTCAAGACCTCTTTTCTCATTATGTGCCTTAGAAATTTCAGCTGTCTCTTCCTGATGTGCAGTATAAGTGTCCTTTTTGTTTCCATTTTCTCTAAAACTTCTTCGTTGCTCACATGTTCGGTCCATGGTATTCTCAGCATCCTTCTGCAAAAACCACATTCTTGTTGCTTCAAGTATTTTCTTCATCTACGAGATTTTCCAACATTCACTGTCGTATCGGAGGTCTGAATTTTTTGTCTCTCGGTACTTTGCTTATCCCAACACAGTTTCAGTATGGTACTTTCCGTCCTCTGTTAAAACACTTCCAGATATTCAAATTGTTATACTTGTTTGTTTTTGGTAACTCCAATTTGGAAGTTGCATGTTAGGTTGTTTCTTTTGCTAACAGTCCCCCCTTTTCTGTCTTCTTTTGCTAACAGTCCTCTTTTCTGTCTTCTTTTGCTAACAGTCCTCTTTTCTGTCTTCTTTTGCTAACAGTCCTCTTTTCTGTCTTCTTTTGCTAACAGTCCTCTTTTCTGTCTTCTTTTGCTAACAGTCCCCTCTTTTCTGTCTTCTTTTGCTAACAGTCCTCTTTTCTGTCTTCTTTTGCTAACAGTCCTCTTTTCTGTCTTCTTTTGCTAACAGTCCTCTTTTCTGTCTTCTTTTGCTAACAGTCCTCTTTTCTGTCTTCTTTTGCTAACAGTCCTCTTTTCTGTCTTCTTTTGCTAACAGTCCCCTCTTTTCTGTCTTCTTTTGCTAACAGTCCTCTTTTCTGTCTTCTTTTGCTAACAGTCCTCTTTTCTGTCTTCTTTTGCTAACAGTCCTCTTTTCTGTCTTCTTTTGCTAACAGTCCTCTTTTCTGTCTTCTTTTGCTAACAGTCCCCTCTTTTCTGTCTTCTTTTGCTAACAGTCCTCTTTTCTGTCTTCTTTTGCTAACAGTCCCCTTTTCTGTCTTCTTTTGCTAACAGTCCTCTTTTCTGTCTTCTTTTGCTAACAGTCCCCTTTTCTGTCTTCTTTTGCTAACAGTCCTCTTTTCTGTCTTCTTTTGCTAACAGTCCTCTTTTCTGTCTTCTTTTGCTAACAGTCCTCTTTTCTGTCTTCTTTTGCTAACAGTCCTCTTTTCTGTCTTCTTTTGCTAACAGTCCTCTTTTCTGTCTTCTTTCAATTGATGTTTGCTTCTGTATAAAAATTAAACCCAAACCATTTACAGCAAGTGAAACGTCCTCCTTCTTCTATTCCTTCGTCAGTATAAATTATGACTCCTATTATCACTAAAGCCGGTTTTTGTCAGCTTTATATCGTAAACATGAATGAAAAAGGCTATTTCACCAAGCCTGTATCTGGTTATAGATAGATCGCTGAATGAGTTCTAATCTGTAAATATGTCTACTCTTTTTAGTGAAAGGCTAAGCCACGTCAATCTATAATTAAATAAATAGCTGATGCGGTAGCAGCTACCTGATCCGGTCCTTATTATCTTCATCTCTTTGATCAAGTCTTTTGGTTTAATTGTATTGCTGGTGAAAATAGGCAACACCACTAACATTAATAATAAAACAATCAACTTATTAATTTCGTTATGTGTTGTTTCTAATTTATCCTGGTTGATGCAGATGAATTAATTTAACGTTTACTGCTTTTAAAATAATTGCATGTTTCGTCTTCCTTTTGTGATAGTTTTTGTTAGTTTTATTGTATTTTCAAAAGCAAGGTTTTGAAGATGGTGATTATTAGGGACTTGGGGATATTTTTCATGGAATTAAATGTCAGGAAACATGTTCGATTCTGCTTTTTCAGTAGCCGATTAAATTGATCTGAATCGAGGGAAAAATTCTCGGCATGCTCAAATGAAATAATGCAATGGACTGACATTCAGAAACATGAAATAATGAATGAACTGACATTCAAAACTTACGACACTGATATGAATAAATATAGAGTTACATCAATAAGTCTGTAGCCTAACAACAAAGAAACAATTTCTGAAAAAAACATTATTTATACTATTTATATTCTGACTATTATCCTCATCTTTGCTGTTGTTATCACAACGTTTCTCCTGTTGTACTCTCCGGCCTTCATCAGTTGTATATCGGTCCGGGTAACCTACAAGGAATTCTAAACTGTACCCTTTATTAGACTATTCTCGTTCAACTACCCATGTCTAGGGATACAATCTAGTTCTTATTTTTAGTACTGTTCAGTTATTGCTGGCTCGTTTCCACTGAGCCCAAGTACATACTACATGGCCTAAGGGCTCAGAAATACTATGTCATCAAATTCTTCAAACGCTTTAATCTACTAGGCTATTGTCTCGTACATAGTAATTGTGAGTTCGATCCCTAGTTCATGTAGTGTGTACTTGGACTCAGGGAAAATGGGCGACCAATAACTGAGCACTACTAAAAATAAGAACTAGACGATTCCACTAGAAGGGCGGTGGAACAAGAACGGTTTAATAAAGGGTTTAGTTCAGAATTCCTTGTTGTTTACTCAGGTAGATATACACTTTATGAAGACTGGAGCGTACAGCAGTGAAAACCTTGTGATAACAACAACAAAGATATGGGAAATAATCCGAATATAAATAATATAAATAATGATAACTATTCATCCCAGAAATCCAGACAGAAAAATTTAAAAAACATGATTATTTCCTTAATTCCTTTCCTCGTCAGTGCACTTCTCCATAGATCGTCATACAATGTTAGTCTATAAAAAGCTTCAACTCAGCATTCAGCTAATAAATGTGCCAGGCTAACGAGTTACTGCGCCACCATGTTAAATATACGGACGCGCATAACGGTAATGAATGGTAACTTGGGTTAGGATTATATGAAGAACAGAACTTCAAGAAGACGGTTTTTTTACAATTACTTTTTGTAATCAATTCGTCCCAAGAAAGGCAATAATACCACTAAGACGCAAAAGGTCACTGGAATTGAAAGAGAATGAGAAGACTTTAGAAGGAACCGGAAAACCATTCCTGAACATGAAACAAGGGATAAACCTCCACTCCTGTTCAAAAGATCGGGAAGGTGTATGAACCGGACTTATCAAATAATTGCGAAATCCTTAATTTAAGAAAAATGGATTCATTATCTGATAACCTCTCAAATATTCCTGAAATCATTAATATCAACAAAATTACATTATTTAAAATATACAGACTACAAACCTGTTTCTTTAAAAGTAAAGCACTTTTGTTCCCTAAAGAGAAGAAACAAAAGTGACAGTTAAGACTTTATAGTCGTAGATTAACTAAAGAATATTTAACACACTTGCAAATGTAGAAAGTTTGACACAACTTGGAATTGATTCTTCGTCCTTTTCTAAATGTTTGACTCGAAACTAAAATATTTAATTAGCGATTAAAAATTAAAGAGTAATATAATACAAATGCAAACTCAACGAAAAGAAAACCGGTTCCCAGTTTGAATAAGCTTATCTTACTAAATTAAAACTGATATATGTTTAGAAGCATATCACAACAGCAGCTCAGAAGTAACCTCCTCCAACAGATATCAAAATTGGGAACGCTATTTAAACGTCTGCATATTATACTTGTACTGCATCGACGGGCATCCCAGTTACAAAACATATTCTTAAGCTCAGTTTAAAGCATCAAGCAATTGGTTAACAAGTGGTTAATACAATACATACCTGTAGCTCATAAATTAAACCACGATTGAGGTTCTACCGACAAATAATGAGAATACAATGGGAGAACATTTAAGTAGAATAAGAGCTACAAGGAAACTGATAGTTACAAGAAAGAAACAATTGATATTTCTAGTAGACAGAAGCAGAAAAAAGGTCTGGAGAATTAAAAACACTCAAAACATATTAAAGGTAAGAGAAATGGAACAGTGATTCACCTACTTAATGATTTAGGTGAACGAATGACAAAACAAATGACGAAAAGAGTAACAGAGGATAGGAAGTTATGGAGTGCTATAGTCATTCGTGTGTTGATAAGACATAAAAGAAAAAATAGTTCTTCAAAAATATTTTGATTTTTCTATTCTAAACGAATTTTGATAAACCGGTATCAATGGGTGAAATAACAGGACAGACTGCGTCCTATGGCTTTGGTTGACAACCAATCTACCGCAGAAAGTGACGGACGCCTACTGCGGGAATTCTTCTGCCAAACCAATCATGAATCGAAAAAAGACAGCATGGCATCTAACGAAGGAATTATCAATTTCCACACACGCCGGGAAAACGTACACAAAAGTATATAAATAGGGAATCGTAAAAATGTATACATTAACAATAAAATATGTAGTCTTAAATATTTCTGGTTCGGAAAGGTCATACATTTTTGTCTACTGTGTACGTAAGAATTCTGCTTGAAGAATTGTTAGCCCTGCGTTGCACATATGGGGTGTTTTGTGGCCCCTAAATTTTTAAAGTACCCGTAATTCTTAGTTGGCAACTTGTTTATTTTGCTCCCTCTTATTACCCTCCTTACTCAGTGGACGTGGGGCACGCAGTGTAGCGCAGTTGTAGTTCAATTGTTGTGAGAGGTTGATGCCAGGTGACTATCCACTTTCGGAAATTCGAGGTAACTAATAATAAAACTGAAATAATCTTTGCGTGGATTGAAATATTATTCAAAATATATTTATCTCAACTCTATGTTTTTGTGTTTAAGACCAGCTTCTTAGATTAACTTTGAAAATGTTGGCTTTTGCCCACCAAATTTGATCCATGGACATTTTCACTCAAATTAAGTATTTTCTGTACACAGAACAATGCACGCAACTATTACTCTCTTTGAAAATGGTTCGTGTATGCTACTGTGTTTAATTACCTTTTTTTGATCGATTGTTTCTGTTACTCTCCCTATCAACCAGTTATAATCGTTTCATGACAGGAGAGTAAGAAATGATATATCGGTTCCAATCCAGACAAAAATCAGGAACTCTTCCAAATATTGATGCTGACATTTGCCAGCAGACCTGTTATCTTCTTTCTTGGATCTCCATTGATAATGAAAGTTGTCTGCCATACGGACATTTCTGGTTCTAGATAAAGCGAAGAACACAACTCGTATTTTTTTTAATTCGCCCAACCTCAGCAAAATCTATCATTGTCAAGGTTTACCAGTTTGTTATTTACTCTGTGTTACTCTGACAAGTGTCATTCAACCAGATACTCAGTCAAGTCGATGTAATGCGTTGAACTAATCAGCTAAGTAGAAAGATACTGAGCAAGAGATGTAAAAGCTTCAATACCTGCTATCCTGTTATCTGCTACCAAATCGATCTTGGAATTGGCAGTCTCGTATTTCAAACTTGATAAATAGACGTATAATCATTAAGTGCAGAGATATTATCCGCTAAACACAAAGAAAGAAATATTCCTTGCTTTGTGCTGATTCCACTTTATCTCATCAAACATCTATATAAACAGTGATCAAAATTCTATGAATTTCATTCCTAGAACATTGAAGACCAATAAGATTTTAACTAAGAAGGAAACATATCTAAGAACCGAACCTGTATTCATTTGTTTGATTGTATTGTAGAGCTGGTATGCTTATGGGAATAACTTCATACATCAGAAGATATAATGGTTCAACTGTGTCATTATCCTCAAAAATTTAGAAATGGTTTTACTTATACAATTAAATAGAAACAATTCGATTAGGTCGGTGTCTATCACTATTTGAAAACGATCTATCATCCGTGAAGAGGAAATCAATACAAAACGTTCTGTATATTTGTCGCGTTGGCAGAAAGAAAAAAACAGACATTCATTTTCAGAGAATATGAACTACTGACTGTATGCAACGGCCTTGACCGATGGACATCATAAGTGACAAATGAAATTGTCGAATCTAGTTTTCCCATGGGAAATAATGTGCAGGTGAACCAAAGATTTCCATTTAAAAATACTTACAAGGTGTTTTTTTTTTTAATGTTCAAGGTTTTGAATCGTTAAAACGTGTTTTTTTTTTTTCATTGTTTTAATGTTTCAGATTGAGTGTTTTTCCTCTTATGGTGAGAAACAGAATCAACCATTGCAGTATTTATCATAAGCATTGAATTAAAGCTTAGGGATTTTTTATTTTGAAATCTGAATTAATGAAATAATGTCTCGCTGCTTTCATCTCACTACCCATCGAGTATTCCTCTATTAAAAGTCTTAATAAAAGTCCTGAAATATTCATGAATTCTATATTTTCATTCCTTTTCATCCTTAATTGCTGGTAAGCTGCGCTCTGAGTTCTTACTGTCTTAAAACACATCCTGTTTATACTTCTGGAAAAGTAAGATAATATATTATCGATTCCCAAAATCAATTTTCATTAAATTGATTAAATTTTACAGATCCGGTCTTGTTCTATTTTGTTTAGATTTCATCCTTACATATTCAGCCTTGGCCTCTGAGACAAAATAATGTTTTTGTCCCTGGTGACAGGACAAAATATTAAATAAAAAAAGGAATTACGTTACAAGATATTTTCAGATTAAGTAAATCATTCATATCTTAAACGGCATTTTATGTCAAAATATTTTCTATGGTTATTTTTGTACATCTCTATTAAATATACTTAAGAAGGAAATTTCTTACACGGAACCATTACTGTTGTCTGGTGTTGAATCGCAGTGGGTTTTTTAATATGAACAAACGTTAAAATTTTTACGCTGGGCACTTCGTATAATTGTTAGCAAGCTTGCCTCGCTACATAAATTACGATTGATCAGTGAGTGCGATCCTCGCTGTGCACTCCTTAAATCCGACTTTATACCACATCGAAACTGTGCTTACTAAATCACTATAAAGATTTTTACGCAGGTCACTTCGATCTGGTGTAATGGTTAACAAGCTTGTCGCCCTAAATAAATTACGACTCAGTAGTAATTTCGATCCGCACTGCGGGTTTTCTACTTCTGGCCTTGTGCCACATCTAAGCTACGCTTAGTAAATAGCTATTTTTTATGCTTTCAAATTTTTGCTGTTATTTTAACGTAGAAATTTCTCGTGGAAAATTTTTTATTAGCCACTGCTAAAAGCTGTCATGCAGTGGCTTGTCACAAAAAATGTTTTTCATATTTTAATTTCGTTCAGTCAAATCCTGTACAAGGTCACATGGGTTAGAGGAGAGAAGGGAGAAGTTGCTCATCTGTGACATAATTCAATTTTTATCTCGACTCGAACGCTAGTTGGTACATGCAGAAACAATGGAGCGTGTAATATCTCAGAAGTTCTATGAATGATTATACGTATATTTATCAAGTTTGAAATACGAGACCGCAATTTCCTAGATCAACTTGGTAGCAGATAAGAGGTTAGCAGATATTGAAGCTTCTACATCTCTTGCTCAGTGTCTTTCCCCTTAACTGATTAGAAGTCAACTGGGTATGCTAAAAGTTGGCTGATGGAAAAGTTATTTAAAGTGACGAGAAAAGACTCGAAACGAGAAATCGGCTAGACGACTTCAAATTCCGATCGGGATCGTTGCATTCACTTTCACACAAATAATCTTGGGAAAGGTATAAATCCATCACTCCCCCACGCCCAAGGTATGGGCTTAATAGCAGAGCAGATTGGACTCTCTATGTATGGTTGGTAACCGGTAGAGGAGAAGGATATCTGAATTCAAAACCGTATGCGGTACTATCAGGGAACATATTTGAACTACAAGGTAACCAAAAAAGTTCTGTCCGTTTTTTGATTAGTCATTGAATGAAGTTGAAATATATACGAAATGCGTGTAGCAATTGTTTTCAAATTCTGACATCCCGACGTAGGAACATCAGACGTTATAAAAAAACATGCGCACCGTGCCCGGCCATCAGTTATAAGCCGGACAGCTGTGAGAAGGATGGAAGTGTCTAGAAATCTCGTTCGGGGCTGTTTTCTTTACGACTTCAAAGTGGGCTTATCAGCAGCTGCATCAAGTCGTTGCATATGACAAGCGTTTGGGGATAGTGCTGTGGATGAACGTACTGCAAGGCGTTGGTTTCGAAAATTCAAATCGGGAAATTTGTCTCTCCATCATGAGCTGTCGCAGTGGACGACCACAGGTCTTGAATGACGGAGTCCTGAAGACGGCCATTGAAGAGGACAGTAGTCTAACGTGTGGTGAACTTGCAAGACAGTTCAACGTTTCCGATGAAACAGACTTCACCTGCACCGCCTAGGTAAGACGTACAAACTGAGCAAGTGGGTTCCGCAAATGCTGTTGGAGGTCCGCAAGGGACAACGAGTGGCAGCCTTGCGTATCGCTGCTTTCTCGCCACCGTACCGCATCCTTATTTAATCGAGTGCTTACCAGTGATGAAAAGTGGGTTCTGTACGAAAAGCCCAAGCGTTCCAGATATTGGTTGTCTCCTCAGGATGCTGTCCCTCACACCGTAAGACCGCCTATGCACCCACGCAAGATTATGCTTTGTGTCTGGTGGACAGGTCGTCAAGTGGTTCATTATGAACTGCTACCAACGGGCCAAACGGTCACTGGAGACCTATACTCGCAGCAATTGAAACGTGTGCAACAGGCATTGTGCCAGAAGGAGCCAGCACTGGTGAATCGCAAAGGTGTGCTTTTCCTCCATGACAATACCAGTCCGCATGTCGCGGGAGTGGTCAGGGATACCATACAGCAACTTGGGTGGGAGACTTTGTGCCATCCACCTTATTCACCTGACCTTGCGCTATCCGATTACCACCTCTTCCACTCCCTGGATAATCATCTTCGTGGGAAATCCTTCACCAATGAAGCAGACTTTCGTAAAGCCCTCACGGATTCTTTGCGTCAGAACCCCCCGAGTTCTACTGCAAGGGCATTGAACAGCTGGAGACACGTTGGCAGAAGGTGCTGGATGCCGATGGCGATTACTTCGAAGACTAAATATAAGTTACACATACTGTGAAATGTTTTCTTTTTTTTTCTTTAAAAACAGACAGAACTTTCTTGGTTACCTTGTATAATTAAGGTCCGCTCAGCTTAATTGCCGTATAAAACAGAAGTGATAGTTAAGACTTTATAGACGTAGATTAACTAAAGAATACTTAATACACTTCCAAATGTAGAAAGTTTGACACAACTTGGAATTGATTCTTCGTCATTTTTTACATGTTTGACTCGAATCTAAAATATTTAATTAGCGATTAAAAATTAAAGAGTAATATAATACAAATGCAAACTCAACGAAAAGAAAACCGGTTCCAAGTTTGAATAAGCTTATCTTACTAAATTAAAACTGATATATGTTTAGAAGCATATCACATTAGCAGCTCAGAAGTAACCTCCTCCACCAGCTATCAAAATTGGGAACGCTATTTAAACGTCTGCATATTATACTTGTACTGCATCGACGGGCATCCCAGTTACAAAACATATTCGTAAGCTCTGTGAGTTTTGAAGGAATTCAAATTGGTCTTAGCAGACGGACAGCCATGCCGAAGATGAGAAATCACTCTGATTTGCAGCGTGCTTTCAAGTAGAAACAGCTCTGATGATGCAGCAATTATAACTTACTTCAGTTAACGCATTTAGCACCAGCGGTTAATTTTTTTCTGGCCTGTGTAAACCAAGAACAGAGAAATTAACATTCTCTGGAGACTAAATAGCATTGCTGTCACAGCAATGTGCGTAAGAATGAAATGAAAGCAATACTCGAATTTGTAAAAAAGTTACATTGTATGATAAATATCGTTTAGCGAATCAACTTTCAAACTGAATATTATAAAAAAGGATTCACTCTAACTGATGGAATAAGTTGTTTATTCACTTGTTATATCATTATTAATTATTAATAACAGACGAAGCACATTCCCTAATTCCATCACGCCTGATACCCAATATGCTACGCACATTGTAGCGAACCAACCTCATTACTTTCGTATTTCATTGATAAGCTGTAAGTTCCACTCAAGCAACTTCTTCCTACTTTGTGGAACCAACTCCCAAGAGGGTGCTTCTCCGATCACTATAATCTTAACCTGTCCCAGTCTAGAGTTATCGTTACCTTCCCCACATATCCCCAAATACTCTCTCTCTCTCTCTCTTACTCTGTAACCTTCTACCTCGAGTGGTTCTTGGGCCTTGTACATGGTGGACATCAGTGTAGATTGAGTCATAAATTATCTCTGCGTTTGGAAGCCAATTCTAATGACGACTGTATCATTCTAATCATACGTTATAGTTAAGAATAATTTGGGGAGAGTCCAACATACCTTTGTTTTTGCACGGCATTAGCAACGTACACAGTGGATTAAAGAATAAATGCCTTAACCTCACTAAAGGAGTGATTGAAAATGCATTTACATTGCATAAATTTATGTGAGTTCAAGCAAGGGCATAATGCTATGGATTTGCTTGGTTTATTTTGTTTTACGATATATCAACCACAATGAGTAAATTAATGCCGACAAGATTTTTAGGATAGGTTCGTATGACTAGAACATGTATTCTTTGTAAGAAATGGGTTTGTAGATCAGGTTTCATTAACGTATTTTTGTAAAGAGGGTCAAAAGTATTAGTGATATTTTTTCCCAAAATGTATTGCTGTTATTTTTTTTTTCAAAAATGTATTGCTGGTAATTTTTTCACAAAAGTGTTTTGCTGGTAATATTTTTTCGAAAAATGTTTTGCTGGTAATATTTTTTTTTAAATGTATTACTGATAATTTTTTTAAACTGTATTGCTAGTAATATATATTTTTTTCAAAAATATATTGAGGTAATATTTTTTTTTTTAAATGTATCGCTGGTATTTTTCTTTTAAAAAATGCATTGCTTGTAATTTTTTTTTTTTCAAAAAATGTTTTGCTGGTAATATTTTTTAAATGTATTACTGATAATTTTTTAAAACTGTATTGCTAGTAATATTTATTTTTTTCAAAATGTATTGCTGTTAGTTTGTTTTTTTTCGAAAATGTATTGCTGGTAATATTTTTTCCAAATGTATTGCTGGTATTTTTACTATAAAAATGTATTTTTATCCTTTAATAGTGTTTTGGCCCCAGTTTCGGTGTTAACTATTTTTCCATAGCTGGGACCCTAACAGGTTCTACCACACAGGGTCAGGGTAGACCTGGGAACAACAACAATTAAGAGATGGTTCCACGCTCCCCAAAACCACCCAATCAGAGACCTTGCTACCAGATGTAGTGTATCGGCAATAATGCTATGGAGACAGCTGTTAAAACTGTCATGTTTATTGCCCAGGTGTCATAACTGACGGGCAATTACGAAATTGGTTTGCAAAATTTAATTCTGGGGAAATGTCGTTGGAAGCTGAACCGCAGACTGGGCATTCATTGGAAATTAAAAGCCATAAAATCATTAGTGGAAAGCAATCCACGGTAAGGTACTCAAGAATTAGCGAAAATATTAGAAACAACACAATCTACCATATACCGACACTTGAATATACAGACATCCCTTGATTAATGCGCATTCGATTAATGCGCATGCGATCAATGCATCTTCGATTAGTGTTAAAATTTTATATCAAAATTTGATTCGTGCATATATAATAGTGCGCTAAAATATTCTTCAGTTTAACCAGCAGTCAGTTATGTGCCATGCGTGATACATATTTTTCCCGCAGTAGGTTGCCATTTCTTTCTGCGGTAGAAAGTTGCCATCTAAGGCTATAGAACCCGGTCTGTGCTATTTACCCATAAAAAAGAAGTTGATTCATACCTTTCCCAAGTTTATTAGCACGTAAGTGAATATTTTTATTTTTCGGTACTTCTGTAAATTGTTCTATTAAGTCGCTGTATATAGGTAGATATTTGCTATAAAAATTGGTCAATCCCAAAAATGATTCTAATTCTTCATTTTTTTATTATTATTTTTGGTGTAGATACTTCTGATATTTTATTTATCAGTTTATTGTCTGATAAAATTCCTTCTTTAGATATTTGGCATCCCAAATACGATATTTTGTCGCAATTTAACTCACATTTATCGCTATTTATCGTCATACCAGAAGTTTTTAATTTGTATAAAACTTTTTTTTATTCTTCTTTACTGAAAGCACCTGTGCCTATATCGTCTTTATATATGATTATAATTTTTACCCACTCCGATAGAACTCTTTCAATTGCCTTTTTAAAAATATGGTTTGAAGTCTTAAGTCCAAATGGAAGATGAATCCAACTTAGTATGCCTATCAGGGTGTTAATTGTGGCGACTTCTTTAACTTTTCTGTCAATTCCTATTTGGTTGTATGCCGATTCCTGGTTAATCTTGGCAAAATATTTAATTCTTGCTAATTCATGAATTAGCAAGAATATGTTAGGTAAGGGGAATGAATTAGAGCATATCAGATGATTCACACCTACTTTGTAATCCCCGCATATACTCAAATCGCCATTGAGCTTTTGTATCGCAACAATTAGTAAAGCCCAGTTGCTACCACCTTGGGTAAATTTTTCCAATATGTCTTGTTCTACTATTTTTAGTTTTGCAAATTCCATGGATAGAATGTGAATAGGTATTTTTCGCGATTGAAAATAGACCAGGTGATTATTTTCTTTTAGGCGAATACTCGCTTTATATACTTTTAATAGTACTATGTCAGGATACTTCGGACTTTATAGAGTTATTCTTAATGAGTCTATGATTTTCTGTGCATTCTACACCAATGATGGGAATAGTCTCAAAACGTTTTTTTATTTTTTTGTCTTGAAAGTTCCTTCAAAAGAAGCCTAGGGTTTTGATGATAGATCCATTAAATTGCTTTAAATTAGGATTACTTTTTCTTACTTTGGGTTTACCCATTTTTCCCAGAAATTCCTTGAGATCAAGGTATCATCACTCCTGGCGTCAACATGCATGGGAAAAGTTATGCCATTCAATTTTACTGTCACTCAACTTTTTGAATCTGTTCTTATCGAATATACTTCTGTATTTTCATTATAAGGGTTTATACTTTCTACCCTTTCTGTTCTCTTTTGTATCTGCACACAGACTGGAAATGGTCTTTTTTACAATTTAAACATAATTTTACCGGGGCTGGAGATTTGTTTTTTGTTCTTTCATTTTCTTTCTCGCAATATTTGCGCTTAATTAGGATTTCAGTTGTGTTGGATGCTTTCATATTGTTGTTAGAATTATTAAATTCATTAATTAATTCTAATTACTGCGTGAATTCTACACTTGCTTCTAAATTCATATCATTCGCATGTAGCAGTTCTAATATCATAAGTGTGTATGTGACGTCACACATGCCTTCAATTAGTCTTAGAAGGATCAGTTCGTCTTCCATGGACATTTCTCTCGAACGCAGTTTTTCAACTTCGCAATAACTTGACGTTTCTTTAAGTCTGTTTAAATATTACATTACGGTTTCATTTCGTTCCTGTCTATTTTCCACAAATTTTGTTCTCTCTGCAATAAACAGCATTAATTGGTCGCATGTTTTTTTTTTGTTTTTTTTGTAATGGTTGAAGTTTCCTCATATGTTAAGCCTTTTCGGGTATTTTGGCGGGTACACCATAATGGATATTTTCTTTATGGATTTACATCCTGTCGAAGCCAAAAATAAATCAGTAATTTCATTCTGCCCTCTGGAGACTTTCTTGTCTTACAGTTTCTTTACCCTAGCCATCGCTGGCAAACATCTAATCCAAGTTTCCACGTGCTCCAGTTCACCTAACACGGTTAAAACTCACATTTTCTCACCAATAATTTCAAATGAAAAATACTGTTCCCAGCCACGAGCAAATAAAAAAAAAATGAAATCGTTGTAAACGATTGGCGGGAACTTATTTACATTTAAAAATGCGCTCAACTTTTCTTCTCAGAGAAAGAAAATAAACAGTAAAAATAATTACTAACCTTTATAAATAAATTTAAATTCAATGTATAATAGCTGGTTGTCAGCATAGAAGAGCTAATATGTAATCTTGCTGCGGTTAAAAAGCATTTTTTAATGCTTAATAACAGTCTTTAGTCAAATGTATATTTATGAAATCATCTCTCTGAGAAACTCTCATGTATCTCAAGTCTTATCCGGTGCTCGGGGAAAAGGCTTGAACTCTGGAACATGTCAAAAAAAAAGATGCGTAATGAGAGCGGTAGAGAGAGAAAGATAGTGTTTATAATTGGGTACAGATGTACACAGGACGAGAGCCGTAAGTCGAGGAGTAACAAGCTAGTCTTGAAAAGCAATCATTAATGTGAGTTCGAAGAGTATAAAGTAACCTAAGTTTTTTTTGTTTTGTTTTTTTAAGCGTATCACCCCAAGCAAGGCTGGAGGCCACTATCACGCAAGGGGTTAAAGAAGGGTTGGAGGAAGAGCAGATAGGAGTGGTAAAGGAGAGGATGTGGAGAAAGAGAAAGACAGTGGGTCGATCAAGGTAAGGAGGTTACAGAAGATTTGGAGCGAGAGCAGATAGGAATGAAAGGTGAAAGGATGTGGAGAAGGGAAGTGGATAGATCAAGGCAACTGGAGATGTCGATTGACGCTACCCTTAAACCGTTGGAGATTGTATTTGTCAGGGAAACAGTAATAGGGAAGGGAGTTCCATAGGCGAGATGTGCGAGACATGAAGCTATTGGAGTAGAAGAGACGTCTACATCTAACAGTTTCCGCGGTGTAGGGGTGGGAGCGGGATGCCAGCCTCGTGGGGCGTTTAAATTCACGAGGCCTGGGGACAAGCGAAAGCAGCTCCTCGGAGCAATTACCGTGAAAGTACTTGTAAAAAAGGCAGAGCGAGGCAACATCGCGTCTGTGAGAGAGCGACTGCAGACGAAATGACAGATCAGGGCCATTCACGTTGCCTATCCGTCTCTGGATCTTATCAAGAACCCTGAGGCAAACAGCAGGGGTCCCAGACCATATATGGCAGCAATACTCCATGCAAGGGCGAATGGTCGATTTATAGACTTGGAGGATCGATTCCGGTGAGAAAAATTTCCTGGATCAACACAGAGAACCAACTTTCGTTGCGGTGGCTGATGCAACTGACTCGATGTATTTGTTCCATCTCAGATCAGCAGACAGCGTGAGACCGAGCAGCCGCAGAGAGGAGCTCTCGAGAAGTTGGTCTTCAGACATTCTAATGGGATGCAGGGATGGATCCTTGTGGTGGTTAATAGAGAGCAGTAAACAGTAAATACCAAGAGCGTGCGCACATACACACACACGCAAATACAGTGTAACCCGGATATAAGAGACCCTGATATAAGAGAGACCCGGATATAAGAGAGACCCGGATATAAGATAGATTTTCTCTTGTCCCAAATTAGAACCTGTGTTAATGTATATATAATAGACCAAACCCTTATATAAGATAAACCCGGATATAAGAGACTTCTTCTCCGGTCCCGACAACTCTCTTATATCCGGGTTACACTGTATATATATATATATATATATATATATATATATATATATATATATATATATATTGCCTTCCATCTGGGAGTGAGTCATTGAGTTTTATTGGTCTCAAGTTTTCTACTGACATGAAGTGGGACGATATATATATATATATATATATATATATATATATATATATATATATATATATATATATATAATTCACCTACCGGCCTGAATGTTTGACAAACATTATTAAATAAAACTTTGCGCCCTTCGGTAAGAATTGAACCTACGTTTTTTCCCAAGTTATTCTTAGCACCGCTTGAGAATGGAACCGAGCTCGGAATTTTAATTTTAAACTTTAAAGTTAAATTTTAAGATTTTAGCTTCAGTTTTGAAACATAGTAATTTCTGTGTCGCGATGATATATATATATATATATATATATATATATATATATATATATATATATATATATATATATATATATATATATATATATATGGTGTGGACTCTCCCGTCGTATTCTCATAGGAACCGAGACCCACACACCAGCACATATGTTTTGATTATAGAGGTCATGGCCTTTCTGCAGAACCAACCAAAATATTTGAAGGGCTGAGTACAGAGACCTGGTGCACTACGTGCCACAAGGTCCCCAAACAATCTTCCGCAGGTTTTGTATTCAGAGTTGTCCTTCTCCTACACCAGTTGCCATGCAGGGCAGTCTGGAAGCGTATTCATACCTTTCCCAAAGGTATTAGCACGCAAGTAAATGGAATGGATTCGACTGGAATTCGAACTCGGCTCGAGCCGCTACCCACCTTGCCTCACACACACACACACACACACACACACATATATATATATATATATATATATATATATATATATATATATATATATATATATATATATATATATATATATATATATATATATATATATATATATATATATATATATATATATATATATATATATATATATATATATTATACAGCAAAAAATCTAAAATCCCCTGATGTGAGTATAGCCTATTTCAAACCGGCGCAACTTTGCGCCAGTCCTCTTCAGCCCTGGACTGAATTCCTCTGGCTATCAGGGGTTTGGAATTAAATTTAGATATCAATCGAGAAAAGATACAAACTTACTGAAAATTACGACTCATCTAAAGAGCCTGAGTTGAGGTATCTCTCTAAGTAGAGAGAGGTCGCTGGAATCGACCTCTCTCTACTTAGAGATATTTATTTTATGATCCTAGGTTGAGGCTATGTGAACCGTGAGGTTTTGAATTGAAACTAAAAGAGGGGCCGAAATGGGAGTTTATTTATGACCAAAATTTTAAATTACATATAAAGTAATTTAGTTTCCCGCTAGGGAATGCCAAATTATACCAACAACAAATATGTTTTAACAGGATTAACAATAAATTGTATTTAGACAATTAATATAAAGAAAGAATAGAATTAAGGGTTTTATATTATTAAGTAATGGGGGATTTAAAGATAAAACAATTTAAATTTAGAATAAATTCATTTGTCATATTAAAGATCAGTTAAATTATTAGGAAGACCAAGCTATATACGAAATTCCTAAAGAGAAAAAAATAATAAAGTAGGGTTGCGTCAATTAAGGGACTGTTAAAAGACAGGATTAATATGGAGAATAGAGGGATATTTATCGAAATTAATTATCGTTATATATTTAACATTGGGGGGGTTGGGTGTTAGTAAGTAATAAGGTAAAGTCTTATGTTCTTATATAAGTTTAAGCCTGCTTCTATGACTACATTTTAACACGAGTTCGTTAATTTGATTTAATAGTTTGCATTGATTATTGTATTTTATTATTCTAATTTTTATCCTCTAAACATAGACGGCACCTATCTCTAAAACTATTAGGAGTATTTAGTTTAAATTCAACACCTCACTCTTCATATAACCCCAACCTAGGTTCATAAAGTACATATCGGGGTCGATCCCAGCGACCTCTCTCTCTCTCTCTCTCTCTCTCTCTCTCTCTCTCTCTCTCTCTCTCTCTCTCTCTCTCTCTTTATAAAGATACTTCACGCCCTTCTCTTACCACCAAATCGGGCTCTTTATCTAGATGCGACGAAGACGAATTCAGTCCTGGCGCAAGGTTGCTGGTTTGAAATAGACTATACGCACAGGAGGTAATTTTGGATTTTTTGCTGTATAATACAGTGTAACCCGGATATAAGAGACCCTGATATAAAATAAACCCGGATATAAGAGAGATTTTCTCTGGTCCCAAATTAGAGCCAGTGTTAATGTATACATAATAGACCAAACCCGGATATAAGATAAACCCGGATATAAGAGACTTCATCTCCGGTCCCGACAACTTTCTTATATCCGGGTTACACGGTATATATGCTCTGTTATAATAAATACATTGAGCTCTTTTTGTGAATCAGTTTTAATATCTTATATTACTAGGATCCTCCTGGTTTATATACCAACGGATCTATTACTTGTACCGCACGCACACACACACACACACGCACACAGACACACACACATATATATATATATATATATATATATATATATATATATAATTAGAAAAATAGTATGACAAATTGAAAAAAGCTTTTCCGATGCGTTTCATCCGTTATGATTTAATCGGACTGGGCTTTGTTGATGTCCCCATGTCTACACATACGCACGAAACTAGAGACGCTGGTAGTTTCAAAATTTTTGAAAGAATATATATAAAGGAATATTTTTCATCTAACCAAATTCATTTGTATTCTTTTTCTTTTTCTCTTCATCACCGTTGTCCCTATCTCACGCTGTGACAACAGAAAATCTACCAAGAATGGTGATATATTCTAAGAGCCTGGACGCAAATTCATCGTGGCTGAACTAGCGATCATTTCATTTAGAGTCTTTTTACTTTTGTTCTCATCAATTTTGTTATTAAATATCCCACACTGTGATAACACATCTGTCAAGACCTGTAAATTTGTGTCCAGGTTCTTACAACGTTTCACCAATCTTGACTGGTCTTCTCTTATCACAGGGTGGGATATTTAATAACATGAGTTCCACAAACATGAAATGTACGAGAAGAAACTGTTAGCATAGAATTTCGGTTAGATCTAGCCATTTCGACTGTAAAATAATGAGACCTAGCTACCGATCTAGCACAGGGTTTAAATTCATAAAGTCTAGGTACCAAAAACTAAAGTCCATCAGAACAATTACCAGGAAAATATTTATAGAAAAGGCACAAGGAAGTTAGATTACGACGGTGGGTATGTGACTCCAACCGAGATGCCAGATCTGGACCGATTACATTGCAGATTCTTCTTTGGATTTTATCAAGAATATCTAAATAAACAGTAGAAGCACCAGACCAGATGTGATAGCAATATTCGATGCATTGATGAATGGTAGACTTATAAATATGTAAGATAGATTCTGGCGAGAAAAATTATCTAGCACAACACATTTAAACCAACAATACAACGATAACTTATTACAACTTAACCATCATCAGATTTAATTTATGTTTTTTTTTAATTTTCTAATTAATCCTTCCTTTTCGGTTTGTTTTTTTTTTATTTTTCATCTTATACTTCTATATTTTCAAGTACGAAATCTCTTATTAAACCCACTTTATGTTAAGGTTCCACTACTTTTTGCTTTCATCGTTGGATATTCTCAACTAAAGCATTGTTTGTCTTTCGAATTATTTGAACAAGTATCCTCACCTTTGTTGTTTTGATCACTGATTTTCAGCTGATTACAGGTATTGTATTAATTTTAGATTGTTTGAATCTGTGAGTTATACTAGCTTCGTTGTTGTTGAAAGGTAAGTAAAATAAAATCTCCATCGTAAGCGGGATAAGGTCTTCTGTTTAAAGCCCTTAAAACGCATGTCTGGATTTTCCTGTAGAGTATACCGACGGGAGCGCTATGATCGAAACGAAAAAAAGGGGGAATAATTGGCCAAATAAGTCAAGAGGTCATGCATCTCTTTATTTCAACCTTTTTCTCTTTCTCTCTCTCTATCTCTCTCTGTCTGTCTGTCTCTCTATCTATCTATCTATCTATATATATATATATATATATATATGTGTGTGTGTGTGTGTGTGTGTGTGTGTGTGTGTGTGTGTGTGTGTGTGTGTGTGTGTGTGTGTGTGTGTGTGTGTTCATTCGATTTCTAAAATAGCAAACCAACATTTGTTAACTTTTCCTGGTACGGTTGTCTATTTTCTCCTTTTCTTTCTCTCCTCTCTTTCTGTTTTACTTCTCTGGTCAACTGTGTTTGTCTATTTTTAAAAAAATGTGTTAATTCCGTTTTCTACAACAAGCGCAGTTTTCTGATTACTCTTTCAAAAGACGAACAATTTTGGCTCAATAACATCTCTATTCAGAGTAACACCAGCGCAAATCGACACGCAAGCAAAGCCTTGAGCGGAAATCGAATCGGAAAAAAAACGATCAGAATATCTTGAATGATCTGCTCCAGCGATCGATAGTACCCAAAGTGTTACTTGGACCGGATTACCGTGTTAGGAAGAATTAACGGACAGTTCTTGAGGAACTCTTTCTGTTTGTTTCTTTGTTGTTGATTTTAATGTTATAAAAATGTTTAGAACTATAAAAAGTAATACATGAAGACAACAGACGTGTGCTTCATAAGAAAAAACTGTTCGAGCCTCCAACTAACTTTTATTCCTATGGAGTTAACGCCGACGGATGGTTTAATTTTGGATCAGATCATATACATGTTCTTTTTTTTTGCTTTTTTTATTAATGTTCAACCAATAAAAGCCCCACGAGCCACTTATGTTTGAGGTTTACTCTGTGGGGTTGTATTAGTGTAAGTAGGATCAAGAAATGAAGTTCTCGGGTTTATGCAGGAAAGATAACAGCTAACTTTAGACTTGAAGAAGTCGCGATTTAATTAATGAATATCATTTCAGAGTTCAGTCTGAAACTTTAGAAGTACAGTGTGGAAATAGACTTTAGAACCGGAAGCCCAATTCTAAACATGAAGCAAGGAATAAACCTCTACACCTGTTCAAAAGACCAAGGTGGAGTGTGAACCGTACGATAGGCGAAGAAAAGGCAAAGTAATTCAATAGTAGATAAAGGTAAGAGTATTAGGCGGAGTCGTTACAACTAGAGTAGACTTTAGAAGGAACCGGAAGCCCAATCCTAAACAGGATACATTTCTATTCCTGTTCAAAAGATACGATATATATTAGAGCTTATTTTAAGTTATACATGTCAGCTCATAAGTAAGAAATATATTATCCTCGTTGAGTTCTGATTGTGTATAACACTTATAGCTTATTCAGTATGTGATCCTGGCATGTGACATATTTAAGATTAATTATGATCTCTTTCCTCACTTCATGTGGACTTAATTTTAAATTATCATCCTTCTTTCTATTCTATACTGTTTCTTTTGATTTACTTATTATTGGTACTTACCTGCGTTAGTCACCTCGGATTTCCGAAAATGGATAGTCCCCTAGTGATGTTTACAAAACCCAATACAAAAATGCTCATAATGTTACAATTATGTAAAATATTGTCGTACTGCTGAAAAATATAAGAGGCAATGTCCATTGAAAAATACATTAAATCAAATCTTGAACTGAAGATATAATTATTCATTGAAATGAAAATTATAGTAAATTTGATGCATAAACAGATGTTGTAAATTGTAAGTGAAACACACAATACAGTAACATAGAAAAGTTTTATTCATCAAAAATAGCCACAGTATATTTCCATGAATAGAAAGATATTACATTAGCTAAACCCATAATTACAGGACTGAAAGAGCATATATATATATATATATATATATATATATATATATATATATATATATATATATATATATACATACAGAGAGAGAGAGAGAGAGAATGCAATGGGTAAATTGTCGGAATATTATATTTTTAATTTCGTTCATGCGCGTTATTTGTTTTGATTTAGTTATTTGGAGGTTAGAGAGCAACTCATTTCTATTTTACGCTCTTTTGTTTGTTCATTTACAACTTGACCTTAAATTTGCGTATTTATTTTAATCGTAAATTGTTTTTTATTATTAAAATTATTATGATCTCTAGACATGCCACCGTTTTTAATTTTTGAGCGTTCTAGTCTTTTGGGATTAAGAAAGTTGTATTTCGCTTTTTAGATAAATCATTGATATTAATACTTAAATGATAAATATTTTTACATATATATATATATATATATATATATATATATATATATACATTCAAACACATATACACACATATTTATGTATCTTCTCTACGCTATTATATCCTTTTTCTTATTTGCTTTGGTGTTATTTTAAGTATTAATTGTAGGATGTTAGGTTTATAATTGATTTTTTTTATTTATTATTGTTTAAATTTATTTGCCTATGACTGTATTTATACGCTTGATACGCTTGTGCATACGCTCACATTCATGCATGTACGTCTATAGGTATACACTCGTGCACATATATACACATATAAACGCGCTTACACAGGCACATGTACACTTATGTCTGTGCTTTGTTAATAATAAACTAGCGTTTAAATGGTAATGTTATTTTTTCTATTTTAGGAGATTAATCATGATTGGTTGAATGTTTTCTTTGTTGTTTGAATAGATATATATTGTATTTACTCCCACACACTCATGCGCACACCCGCACGCACGCTGTACGCACGTTGCACGCACGCAATATACATAGCTGTTAAATAGGGTATATGCATTTAATTAAATATTTGCTTATATCATATGTTACAGTTTATCTAATGATTCATTTTTATTTATTGGTATTTTATATGTTTTACCTTTGTGTTTTATATTGATCTATTAATTATGAGGGATTAGGTTTGTTCGTTTATAGTTGTTTGTGTGTGTATGTATATATTTACATGTACATGCACACACACGTATAGATGTATTGTTTGTTTATTTATTAATAATTTTTGAGTTTATTTAAGTTTATTTATTTCATTTATTTATTAATTTAAAGTTTAATTTATATTTATTTTATTTATTTATTTATTTTTAATTATTGCTTAGATAGCAAAATAAGTACTTATTTATATATCTACATTTACCTATTATTTCAGTTTTCTTGTTTAAAGTTTATTTTGGTTTTTAAAACTAATTATTGTTCATTTTTCCTCTTAGCATAGTTTACAATTTTACTGTTAATTATGTATGGGGCTACACTTTTTAGAATTTCTCATTTGATTTTGATTGGGATACTGTTCTCTTTTGGTTCCATATGTGTTTTGATAGTGTTGTATTATTTGTGTATTTTTTTTCTTTCGAGAGACATTTTTGTAGTTATATCTTTCTTTTAAGTTTTTTTTTTCCTGTGGCGTCTATGTAAATGTTTTCGTCTGTATTAATGTTATTAGCTAAGATAGCTTTATATATTATGTTATTGGTTAAACATTTATTGTTAAGTGGGACATTTTCTTTGTTTCTGCAGTTACATTTGATGGTGTTATTTTGCTACGTTATTGTTGTGATTGTTATTGTTTTTTAGTATTCTTTTATTGGGCTTAGTTATTGTTTTCCCCATGTTATCCATGGAGCTTTAACTAATTTTGATTGTATTTGTATTGCTAATTTTTGATAATTTATCACTTTTAGAAGAGTGTTTGTCAATTATTTAAAAGAATATTTTCCCTATTTTTGTTTTTATTGTAGCGGGGTGGGGATGAATCCAATTATGTTTCTTTTTCTGTTGTTTTTCCTTGAATTGTTTTAGTTTTCTATTCTAGTCTGTTTGAATATTCCCTTAGGGATATTAGGGCTGATTCATGTTTTATATTTTCATTGAATATTTTTAGGCTATTGGAATTTGTTGAAATTCTTTTCTTTATAGATATGGTTCATTGTTTGAATACATTAGGGTTTGGTTGGAATATTTGTTACTGTATATTGCGTTGTTTGTTTTTCTGTATCTCTCTTTTTGGCGTTAAGCATAAGTGTTCTTTTTTGTTTCCATTTTCTCTAAACTTCATCGTTGCTCACATGTTCCAGCCATCGTATTCTCAGTGCCCTTCTGTATAACCACATTTCTGTTGATTCAGTCTCTACTACATCCGTAAGGAGATTTTTCAGCATTCACTGCACTATAGGAAAAGTGATATTATGTAAAAGTTCATATTTATTTTCTAACAAAATTTTCCTGTTTATTAATACTTTACTTAGCTTTTGGGAAGCATGTTTCACTATCCTAATGTGCTTTTGGATTTCTGTGTCGCATTTTTCGTCATCTGTTGAAACACTTCCTAAATATTTAAATTGATGCACTTGTTTGATTTTGGTGTATCCAATTTGTAATTTGCATATTAGGCTTCCCCTTTTACTGGCAAATATGCATACTCTCTTCTCACAATTGATGTTTCGTTCTGTTTCCTTCACTACCTTCTGTAGGAGTTCTTGTAGTTTCCTTTTTCTGCTGTCAGCATTGTGTCATATGTATATCTCATGTTGTTAACATTGTGTGGGTAATAATGAATCTTGGTATGACTTGCTTTGCCGAAAAAAGCCGCGATATCAAAACTATAACTTAGTTACGATAACATATTTGAGTTCATATATGATATGTTATATGTATATGTCATCATATGTTATCATATGTTATCATATATGATAACATATTTAAGCAGCGCAGCTGCAGATGGGCTTGGGTAAATTTGAAACATTAACATTTGCATTTAGTACTTTTGTAAAGAGGATGACATTTTATTTTCCTCTAACAAAAACTGCTTTACTTTGTCATGGCTTTATTTATTTTTATATCATTTACGAAAGTGGGCTTCTTCCGAAACAGCAACATAAAGACGGGTGCTTAAGTTGCGCCAATCTTCGAAATAGAGAGGCCCAGCCTTCCTTATAAATCAACAAATCTTGGCGTATACGATCAATATATATATATATATATATATATATATATATATATATATATATATATATATATATATATATATATATATATATATATACTCAACTATACTTTTATATACGATAACCGGGATGTATTATTTGGGAATCTTAGTTTAGTGTGTCAGGAGACGAAAATTTTGGTTTGGTATGACGGTTATGAGAATCAAATTCATTGTATTAGCAAGACAAGCTTGCTAACCGTCGCTGTGTGATTACTTACTTGAATCTTAAATAGAAGAGCAGTTATTGAAACCTTAAAGAGCAAAGGACTTTATAGCCACTCTGTGTTGTTGACCTCCGTTGCTACTGAAAACCCATGACAGGTAAACAAAAGTCTTTAAAGATTTACAGCCTCTTTAAAGTTTACATTTTTCCCAAGGCAATTTAAGTGTCGACTTGTCTTTCACTTTAATGTTCGTGTGAAATTGAAAATAACGAGTGCAAAATATATTACGGATTAGTGCGAAAATAAATAATAGGAAAACAAAAGCTAGACCAGCAGCTAATATTCATCAATAAATTTGCACTACGGATTGCCCAACGATAAAACAATCCGTGATCGATATTAGGGCATTTGTTGCGAGAATCATGCCTGACAGTGAAGTCATGTTCTATGGTAAACAGGTAGTAGTTTAACCTATTATATATGCACTATGAATAAATTTATTTTCCATATATAATTACATATAAATACATTATTATAAAGATATATAAATGTATATATGTATGTATGCATACTTAGAAGGAGGTGCTGAAAATATATGGATCGACCCACCTCCCAAAACCTGATAAAATGACAGATTATCAAAGTTTATTTTGACATCACATCAGGGCGACAATTTTTACAACGCTCCGTCAGAGATATATATATATATATATATATATATATATATATATATATATATATATATATATATATATATATATATATATATATATATATATATATAATAGAAATTATTAGGAGGATTTGATAATTAAGTAATTCATCGAGTCTGAAAGCTCAACAGAATGCAGAAAGCACTGGACGACCGTTTCGTCCTATATTTGGGACTCATCAGCAGTGCGCATCCACTAGCGAGAATTGAAACCCTGACAGTTAGGTTGTCAAGCAAACATCATGCCAACTGTTCCAACGCGCCTCGGTGACAAAGAGATAGCAAATCAGACAACCTGGAAGGGAGTTGTCTATTAAGAGCCCCTTGTACAGAATGATACATTGAATTCCGACAAATACTATTCCAAATTAAAGGCAACAGTCATGGAAAAGCGTTTGAAATTGATCAATCGAAACGGTTTAGTTTTCCATCAGAACAATGCCAGACTCACGTCTTTTTGCAGACCCGCCAAAAATTGGAACAGCTTGACTGGGATGTCCTATTATACCAGATGAAATCACTTTAGATTACCACATTTTTCAATACCTACAAATTCTAAGACAAGGGAAAGCTACGCCACGGTGGTGGAAAAGTGACTGGTGTCGAGATGCCAGGTTAGGACCAATAGCATTACAGACCCGTCTTTGGATTTTGTCGAGAATCACGAGGTATATAGCCGGTGCACCAGTCCAGATATTGCAGCAGTATTCAATGCACGAATAAATGAATTATAGATTTATAAATTTGCAAGGTGGATTCTGTCGAGAGAAATTGTCTGGGACGAGAAAGTAAAACAACATTCTTGTTCCGGCTTAATATATAGAAACAAAAGGAGTAGTTTGAAGAGAGAAGAAAGATTTTCAGAAATGTATGCCTGCTAATGTCTGAGAAAATTCAACTTTTAAATAACAGACTTTTCTACTTTTAAACTGTTCTAAGAAATCTATATTTTGAATTATAAAATTATTAAAATAATTTTGAGAAAATAAATATGAGTAAATTTCAGTGTTACCCGGATCGACAAGCCCTTAACATATACACAGACACGCACACACACACATACACACACACACACACACACACACACACACGCACACACACATATATATATATATATATATATATATATATATATATACTTCTTGGGTGATTAAATTTACCCACGATGAATTCTCGGTGTTTCTGATGTGACTAAAAAGCCGCCATCTTTGCCTTATCGTATTCGTAGCAAACAAGATGAACGAATTTTTCATCAAGTCGATCATTTAAAGTATAGTCACAGTGTGTGAAACAGTTTTAAATATATCCAGGGAAATTTGATTAAATAATGGATCCATTACTGTTCTTAAATTCATCAAGTTTAGGAATCCATAGTGAAAATGTCATCAGAAAAATTACCATGAAAATATTGATAGAAAAATCACAGGGAAGCTACATTACGACGGTGGGAAAGTGACTGAAGCTCAGATCTCAAGTAAGGATCCATGACATCACAGATTCTTCTTGGGATTTTATCAAGAATCTCCAAATATATAGCAGTCACCAGCCCAGATGTGGCAGCAATATTCAAATTAAAGACGAACGGTAGACTTATAAATACGTAAGCGAAATTCTTGCGAGATAAAATGTCTAGCACGACACAGTGGACCAACTTTCCTAGCAGTTGATTTAATATAATCTTTCCACTTCATGTTAGCGAAACACGTTTGTTCGAAAAGCTGCAATGAGGTTAGCATCAGCCATTCTGATGGAAGGTAAAAAGGGTTCTATCAGACGATTAAAAGAGAACTATTTCGTCGGCTGTTTTATCTGTATTTTTCCATTATCTTTTTAATGGGGAAAATTTTTATAAGGGAAAATAGTTCGAGTTCACTATTTCCTTTCGTTTACATATGGAGTTAACGAAAGTTTAAGTAAGTTAAAACTTTGTATAATCATTAAAATAACTCTTATGCTATGTAAGCCAAATAAACTGTGTCGTTTTAATGCTGACTTTTTCTATTCAGCATCCCCACTCGCAGTTAAATGTCATTTTTATGGAAAAGGTGTATGTTCCTGAGAAAAATAAGACGAAGACACCATAACGTTATATAGTAACCAATACACAATGCAATGACACGTCGTAAATTTGATAAGCTGTTGGCCAATACACGTCGACAGTGGAATGAAATACATGTCGGCTACGAGTAGCTTCAACTTCTGCTAAACTGGAAACGATAACAGACAATGAAAAAGTGCATTTGTTATGGAATGATAAATAACTTTAACCAAGGTAGCTCCGAGTAAGTTAATGCTTGTTACGAACAAGTGCATTGAATTCAAAAACATTTTCACCCATTAATAATAGTAAGAACAAAAGAACTGCAGTGAAACGTGATTCACTGTATCATCAGATAGTTGTAAATGTCAGACTAAATGCTTATTCATGGAACTCCCAGCAATGACTTGAGAAATTAGCATGGTAACCAGTACTCTGCCCTTATTAATAAAGCACATGGTAAGTCTTAAATTACCCTTAAACTCTTGAGAGACATATATTAATTCCTTTTTATTGCAAGTATTTGCAATATCTTTGCCCTATGGCTCTCAGGGAAGGCACAAATACGTTAAATAAAAGGGTAGACTAGTCTTTCTAGCTTTCAATTGTCTAGGAGAATGACAACTCCTAATTCAAATCGTGGTGAAAACAACAGGAAACCACGCTAGTATCTTTCCCATTACGTCATGGTAATCTATGACAAGGGCGATATCACCCCTGAAATAATAAAAAGAATGATAATAAAGGAGGATATGCTGTAAGACAAAGGACGCCGGGTGAAAGAGAGGTGTTTTCGAATAACCAAAATGTCAATATGCTGTAAAGACTTTGAAATGTAAATGTTAAAGAAAGTTAATTTAGAACACGAAATACAATATTTTTGTAAGTGTAAAAAGGATATCAGATTACTAATAGAAAATTACTGGAACAATGATAATTTGGAACTTTTAAAAAAAGAAATGGATTTTGACACTATTAGAATCTCGAAGTTAAAATAAAGGTTGTTTTGATCTAGAATTTATTTTTGAAACAAGACTCTCTGGAGTTTACAAAGAGCGTCAGAGTGGTTGATAGCGAGTTGGTAAACAATAGCGACTTCTTGTGAACATTGGAAGCCAATCAATGAAAAAGTAGATTGTTTATTCTCGGAGGAGTAAAATTGTATTTTGGTAGTATGTCATTACGTTCGCACTAGAAAAACAGACACGTCACCAGTCTGGGACATGAGCCGGTTCTTTTAATAAAGAGGCGAGCGAACTGAACAGACAGAGAGTTTTGGGTTCGTCTGTCTTTGAATGCAGTCGAACAGAGTGGAGAGACGTCAGAAATTGAAAGGAAGCGTCTGCTGTGTGTTTCTGAAGCTGAGGGCGAAGAAGCGAAATACTGCCGCTAATATCTAAGTACCGCTGCTCCTGCTACAACTAATTCTACTACTACAATTATTACTACTGAGAACGGGAACATCGAAGGTTGTAGTAGTTGCGCCAAGAACAGACCAAAAAGGGTTAAAACAAAGACCACGTCTCTCATTTACCGAAATTATTCGAAGTATTTGTGTTTGTTTGGTTATTTCTCACATATAAGAAACATTCAACCTTGTGCAACAAGAATTAGTGTGTGTGTGTGTGTGTGTGTGTGTGTGTGTGTGTGTGTGTGTGTGTGTGTGTGTGTGTGTGTGTGTTTGCTTTTATATATATAAAAACTTTTATCGTTTCAAAATCGAATCAACTTGGTTATATTTATTTTTTCTGTTAACCCAATCCTCACCCGAAGAACTCGCAGACGGACCAGCGGAGAACTTCCGGATTTCTAAGATCTGATGACCACACTCCAGGATCAGTACAATCCCAATGTGACTGGAGGTTGGATTCGAATTGACAGTGGGAATCGGAGACTTGTGTCTAACCTGTAATACTGGACCATACCGGACCAAAGGCCAGTCTTGTGGAGTGCGTGGGTCCAGTGTGGTGAGGATACGGTTTTTACAATCTACAGATACTAAATAAAAGAAATCTGGGAAGATCTATGAACATCTACGTAATGAAGAGACATGGCATATTTAGTAAATCCATTTTCTTATGCTTTCCTACGTCATTTCACTAAAGCATTTCTTTTCAGAGCTTAATCAAATCACAATAATATTTATTATCTCAACACAATGTTTTAAATTGATAAAAATACTAATTTCTTTATACGCACACTTCACGTATATATTTTACCGAAAAAAACACCCCAACAAATTAAACCAACGTGTAACTGCAGAATACAGAACGAATATCCCTTAAATGGAAATTGCTTACAAAACAATTTAATATACCAAGGCTCGGTAAAATCATCAGATAGCGAAGAAAAAATATACATAGTAGTAACCGAAGAACTCTGGAAACAAAGAAACTACGCACACAAAACATCTTTCACAAAAAGTAACTCGGAAATTAAAGATAAAAAGCAAATTACACCAAAAATATCATGGAAAATAAGAAAAAGAATATCAGCCTATAACAATCAACCCAAAAACTGCAAACTCTGCTTGGAGAAAAAAATAACTATAATTACCTTCCCAGACCAACAAAACCACTAAATAAACGATCAGAACTCATCTCAAAATGCAGACACGAAAACAATTTTTACTACGTTACTTAAAAATCGAAAACTGAAAAGAATAAATAAAAATAAATCAAATAAAAAAGCAAAAACTAGTAAAATAAATTAATTCAAATAAAGTAAATAATAAACAAATTAACAAACCACTTCCGCCAAAATAACCATTAGAATAGACTACCCAGAATTCAATAGATTACCCAATACATCACTGATCCGTACATATGAATAGTCGAGAAAAAACACAACTCATGTGGTACGGCGATTGCGTTTAGCATGAAACAGTCTCTCGCCTTTGAGTGTTGACTTCAATGTTGACTTTTATATTTACATACGCTCTATCTCTAATATTGAGCATTTTATCCCATAAATATAGCATAGCTTAAAATTATATTTTTCATATATATATATATATATATATATATATATATATATATATTGTATATATATATTGTATAAAATTTGCTGTATTTATGGGTAATGTTCGCTCATATCTGGCATAGAGCGTTTGTATATATAAACAGTGTTGAAGTAGAGGTCAATACATCGTGGTGACTGCCGTTTCACAGTGTAAGTGACCGCAAAATAAGGTTTAATGATCTTTAATTGTAATGGCAATGGTAATATAAGTCGTTTCCTTATGAGGAAATATTCTGTATCATTAATCGAGCAGCCAGTACTAATGTCGGTTGAAATTTATAAAGTCTTTCTCTTAAACAATGTTTCACGAAAATATGTTCTTCAAGTGCAGAAGCTGTTATCGCTCTTTCCGGTATTGATGGGGGTTTCCTTCTTTAGCGTTTTTGTAAAGTAGTGCGGAATGTCAGCATATTGATTATGTAATGTTTTATTTTTGCTGTCTCTCCTAATCCCTGTTCTACTAACCATTTAAACAAGTTCGATGAGTAGGCTATACACTAGTTTCTTTCAATATGTGCTGTGAGTGTCATATTTTCTACGCCTTCTTTCCTTATTATGTATCCTTGAAATTTCGACTCTATGTTTCTGATGTTAAGTACAAGTGTTGTTTTTTTTTATTTTTTTCTAAAACTTTCTCACTTGTTCAAGTAATTCTGGATGCAATGGGCTCGTTCGAAACAGCATTATTCGACCAATTTGATACCGTTTGCTCCTCTTCCTAATAGTTCCCAGAAAGTTGTGCATTTTCTCAAAAACCTGTTATGCATATTATACTTTTACATAAAAAATGATATAGAAAATAAAATTAAAGAAGTGGAAACATGATAGATGTATTACGGAAATTAATTTGGCTTTTTGTTCAAAAATCATATATAAAATTACGGCCACTCCGAATTATTTTAAGCAATGTCCTTAGATAAACAGGAAAGAGAAGCCATTGTTAATTTAATTTATGAAGTTTTTATTTAAGATAACATCAGAAGAAAGAGAGAGAGTTAAAATAAAAAAGAATAAAAATAGGTAATAGCAAAGGGGATGAGCAAATAAGAGAGGAAAAAAGAAAAGTACTAAATAGTGAAGTAAAAAACGGAGAAATGTGTGGAAAATGCTAAGGTAAAGAGAAATATTGTATAATACGTGTTGAGAAAGAAAGAAAGAAAGAAAGAAAGAACTTTACCGTATCTCAAATTCAATTTAACATTGACGCGCGATTCTGTGTCCAAAATCTGAACGAAAGTTTCAGTTTATTCAATTTGCTTCATTTGACTGAAAGCTGATAAAACTGGTCAGAATACTTCTTTCTGGGCGAGTAAAACTTGTTATCGTATACTTCCTTAAATTTTTAAACAGAGTACTCTTTATTCCACAAATTATTCAGAGATTATTGTTAGAATATGCTCATCAGAATGAGAAAAACTAAATATTTATCCTGATGACAACTATTTATTCCTCATAGTAAGTCCGATAGGCCCGACAATATAGAACTGGCAGCTGCTCTCGAAAATAACTTTCAATCAGTTTTTAACTGAGGCAAAAAAATGGCTTGTAAATTTTATCGCCTCCAAAATGTATGTTATCTTTTAATCCTCAAAGAAGAGGCAGGTATGAACTAAGGATAAGATATTCCTTGTGATAACATTAAGTGATAACAATTACCGTTATCTTCTTCGCAGCATATTGTTATAAACTATCCATTTTCCGTCGTCTGTATGGTTTTTGATACGTTTGAGTAGAGAATCAAAAACGGAAATGCAGTCCATTCTTTTTTCCGTTCTGCCATGAAGCACTCAAACATCATAGCGATTCACGTATTGAAGTACTTTGAAATAATGGTTATATGAAATATGTAGATTTTCTCTGCGATGTCCTGTGTTCTGTGACCTGGATGGATTTTAATAACGTTTAGATAATTAACTACTACTGGCCTGCCAGAACGTTCTCGATCTTCCAGATCAAAATATCCATTCTGAACTTTCGGTCTTGTCACTATCTCTATCAATGGCACATTTCTTTTTTTCCTGTTTGTCCAAAAATAAAAGAACATCTAATGAGGAAAATACATTTCATTTTTCACTTATAACGGAAAAAAACAAATAAAATTCGCAATCCACCCGCGAATGGTATTGAAAGATGCATTGAAATGTCACTTATCAGAATACGTAAATATGTCATGAATTGATGCATGTTTCATTAAATAATATAGACAAGTTTTGTCCATTTATTTTATGTAAATCCTTTTCATATCGTCTGTTAAGCTTAATAACAGTATCATTAAAAGAGAAAGAAAATTACAATATTGATACATATTTTTAATCCTATCTAAGCTTTCGGCTTACATAAGCCATTATCAAAGATGACAATTACATTACAATATATTAACCAATACACAGACAAAACAATAATGATAGCCTTTTTATGTTTACATGGAAGATTTCCAAGCAACGAGAAACTCGTGCATACAAGACGCTGGAAGCGAAAATCGCACCGCAGCTCATGACGTCACACATGACCACGCGAGAGTGTAAACTAGAAGTATTAAGTATGTGAAGCCGTTGGTATAAACCAATGGCTTCTGTTATAAATTATAGGCATTTAAGAATATTTGTGAAGATTTCATAGTTTATTTTGTTCAGGTTAGGTTTCAACTGTTTTATGTATATAGCTTCAAGAATCTTTAGTTTTTGTTTATTGTTTTCATGTTTAAGTAAAGTTGTGTTTTCAACGAGGATTTTCCGGAATTGTGTATGTGGCTAGGCATGTTGTTTTAAATGCCTAAAAATGTTAGAGTTATCATTCAAACGTAGTGTCAAGCGTCGTGAAAGCGAGTTTGTAGTGTGACCAACATAAATGTCATGAATTTCAAATATCTGGGAAACGGAATCATGCACTCAAACGCCTCTCATTGAAAAACGCTACACACTTTTGACCCGACCAAATATATACATTTACAAGGCCTGATCAAAAAGTATTGGGGCTGTTGTTATAAAATTAAACTACAATACGTATCAATTCAGAATTTAATATCCTTCGAAATAGATCCTTTCTGAGACCACACGCTTTATCCAGCGTCGTTTCAATTAATGGAAGCATTCCTGGAACTCCTTTTGTGGGATGGTAAGCAGCTGCCTCGTTACATTCTCTTGGATTTCCTCGATGTCTTGAAATCTTGTTCCTTTAAAGTGAGATTCGATTTTTGTAAAGAGAAAAAGTCGCAAGGAGTGATATCTGGAGAATATGGTGGTTGTTGGACCTAGAGAATATTGTCCTTGACCAAAAACTGTTGCACAAGCCATGGTTACTAATGGAACCTCTGTGGTGTTGTGTAACGACCACACCCTACACACTTTTCTTCAAAGTACTTCTATAAACAACAGAAGTGAGAACGTTATAACAATGTATATGTATAACAAAGTTCAATATCTATATGCCCATTCCTTTTCTCATGAGGCCCAGAGCTCTGATTACTATTGGTACAGTCTCAGTTTTCAAAGCCCACATCCTGTTAATCATGATCTCCAGGTTCTTGTATTTGGACAATTTCATAAAAATCCACTCGTTAAATCTGCCCAGAGCACAAGCTGATTGGCCAATCGGATTTAGGATACAGAACTAATAAAATCTAAACAGTTTACACGAGTTGTAACTGTTGTTCTTTAATATCTTTGCTCACAATATTATCTATAGAACAGAAAAAAATGTAGAAAGTAATTATATATTAACTATATGTATTTTTGGATGCACCGTTGTCTGTTTTAGAGGGAAAACATATTTTTGAAGATAATAATGGATATCAAAGACGTATCGATATGAATTTAAGCGGTTAAATCTGAATCTAGTCACATTATTTCAAAAATATTAAAATCGATGTTGTATTGAAGAGTTTTATGTGTTCCTTTGTGAATTTATCCTCTTCTTTGAAATATTGATGGATACTATTCCCGTATCATTTCTAGATCTATGGACCGCGTTTTCTCATAACAATACATTGTATAGATCATGCGTAAAACTCACAAGACCCATTGAGAATTCAAGATAATAACGACAGGATCAGATAGATAGATAGATAGATAGATAGATAGATAGATAGATAGATAGATAGATAGATAGATAGATAGATAGATAGATAATTGAAAATGTCTCAACTGTTTTTGTTTTTTATTTTAATTTCAAATGTGTTTACTTTTATTATATAAATAATAATCAAAGGTTAATACCAGAAATCCTTTCTTTCCATTAGTCTCTTCAGATCAAAACTTCCATATGGGTGCCACACATGCCACCAACCACGTTCAGAAATATCTAAACTGTCAGATGTATACAACCGCTTTCTTGGGTCAATGATTAAAAATGGCTTCGAGCGAGTGAAGCGAAGCGAAGCGTGCAGGCCTTACTAAGGACCATCCTTTCTCGATATTCGTGAACTGGCAGAGCAAAGAAAGTTCTTTGCTCTGCCAGTTCACGAATATCGAGAAAGGATGGTCCTTAGTAAGGCCTGCACGCTTCGCTTCGCTTCACTCGCTCGAAGCCATTTTTAATCATTGACCCAAGAAAGCGGTTGTATACATCTGACAGTTTAGATATTTCTGAACGTGGTTGGTGGCATGTGTGGCACCCATATGGAAGTTTTGATCTGAAGAGACTAATGGAAAGAAAGGATTTCTGGTATTAACCTTTGATTATTATTTATATAATAAAAGTAAACACATTTGAAATTAAAATAAAAAACAAAAACAGTTGAGACATTTTCAATTATCTATCTATCTATCTATCTATCTATCTATCTATCTATCTATCTATCTCGAAGAGAAAATAATGACATAATCAAGATGCTGACTTTCCACACTACTTAAAAATCAAAGGATACTGGAAAGAGTCATAACAGCTACTGGACTTGAAAAACCTATTTTCCTGAAAGATTGATTTAAGAAAAAGATTTTATAAATTTCTAACGACAGCAGTATTGAATGCCAAACGTTTCTTTATAAGAATGTTTCTTTATAAGGAAACGGCTAATATTATGAATACCATTAAAATTGCGTGATTTAATTCAATAGTATGGATAAGAGCACTGGCTAAATTTTAATTCCACAAAGGCTAAAATATGTATTTAAATGTCGTTCATTTTAATAAAAAATACATATTTTCCCTTTGACTTCTATAGAAAATATCATAAGCAAAGGTGAAACACTATCATAAGCTCGTCATACAAAAACAATGAGTTTGTGTCATTCATGTAAATAGTTTCCCAGTCTCATGAGTAAAAGTGTCATATATAAAAAGAAAGAAATTTAACATTAAAATTCAAAGGATTTTTCATTCAAATTGTGACAATACTATCCACTATATAAACTTATTTGTACAATGTCCAATATATGCACTCCAATGTCAAATTGAGACAATAATCACAATATCGAGTACATACTCTTACTTCCTGCCCACAAATTTATGCTTATTTCATGGTGATAACTTAGAAGTGTCACAAGGCTCTAGTGAGGATCGAACTCACTATTCAATCATAACTGATCTAGCGAGACAAGCTCGCTAACCATTATACAATGTTAAAGTGACCTATTCTCTGTTTATGTATACATAATTATGAATGATAACTTGAAACAAATGCATGACAACATTAGAACAAGATTATATTAATATGATAACAGGCGAGTTGCCTTTACACCTAATCTTAGTAATTAATATTTTATGAGACCGGGATTTTGTCCACTTTTGGGATAAGAGGCTGGAATATTGTCCCCTGGATTTTTGTCATGGATGTGCGTTGTCGTGGATGCGCGTTGTCATGGATGCGCATTGTCATGGATGATAAAAGCATACATTCGTCATTACAATTGATTAAAAAAAATGACTAAACTTAATACATATATTTAAAAGACTTAGTCTGACTCATGATTAGATATGTTTACAATGATTGTATTGCGCCGATCTTTCGATTAAAAAGTGTCGCTCTAAAATCGGAACTCCGTATCCTGACCTTTACTTGTATTCGAACACCGTCCAATGATGCAGCTGAGAACTAAGCCCCAATTAATGCATAGGTAATGTCTATAGCCAAGCCTATCTTGTGATCTATATTCGGTTTGTTGGCTGAAAAACAGCTTGCTCACCTGAGCTGCAAATAGCTAGTGTTCTATTCCACTTAAAATGCTTTTGTTTATCCCCTTCTACTTCAGATATTGACGGTACACGATAACAAAGCTCGCGCCTACTTTCTTTTTCTTCTAGTCTTTTCCCTTCCTTTTATTTATTCTTTGTTTCTCACTCCTCTTTTCTTTGGGCGCTTTGCTTTCTTCTTCCTTTCTACTGTTTGAACGTCCTTACTTCTTCACACTTTCTTTTCTTCTCCCAGTTTCACTCTTTATTTGCCTCACCATTTTTATTATTTTCTCTTCTCTGCCATCTTTTATTCGTCTTTCTTTGCTCGTATTCTTTTACGTCTTTCTTTTCTTTTTCTGTTTTCACTCTTTTCTTCCTTTTATCTTCACGCCAGCTAATCTATCTTTCAATATTCAAAACTAACCAATTTCGATTCATTTCAACTCTACGAGTTTATTATATCTCCAAAGAGAATCTCGTTTACATTTTCTTTTACTTTTTTTAATCATTTCACCCCAAGCAAGACGGGAATGTCACTAGTACCCAGTGGGGGTGGGGGCTACAGAGAACGAAAGTCAGAGGAAAGGCTGAGTATAAGGAGGATCAAGGAAAAGATAAAAGATGAACGGGCTTCAAGAAGACAGAAGATCGCGATTGACATTGCATTTACATTTTGGGGGGATTGTAGTTATCTGAGAAGCAAGTAAACGGAAGGGAGTTCAACAGGTGGGAAGAGCGATAAAAGAAACTGTTTGTGTAGAAGTGGCGATTGCATTTAGCTAATATAAGATTTATTTAGCGTTATAACAGTAAAAGGGTGGGGCATGGATGCCAGTCTAGTAGCACACTTAAATTCATGTAGTTGGGGCACCAGGGAAGAACAGTTGCATCAGAGCAGTTGCGATGAAAATATTTGTAAAAGAAACGGAAAGTGAGAAATGGCAGAAGTCAAGATGCCAAGTCAGGACCGATTACATTACAGATCCTTCTTTGGGTTTTGTCAAGAACCTCAAGATGAGCACCAGACTCAATATACGGATGAATGGTAGATTTGTAAATGTGCAAGATGGACTCGGGAAAAGTTTTATGGCGCAACACAATGACCCAACTTTCCTTGCAGTAGGTGCAGTATTGATTTGATGTAGATTATATAAACGAAGAACATATCATAATATTCTTTGTTCATATAATGTAGCTAAATGGTTAGATTTTACTTTTCGACTTCTTATGGGTCTCCGTGGACTCATCTGCGAAGCATTGTTCAATTCAAATGGATACCTAAAAATACGGGATCGAGTTCAAATCTCATTGGGATCTACTGCTTTATATTCTAATTCATGTTACTCAATTGTCGTAGAATAATGTTGTAACCTAGAAAGTGTTACTGAATTAGGAATAACCAAAACGGAGGTTGGAAATGAAATGGTAATCTTTATAACATCAACAAAATACAATACTCGCTAGCGGCGTGAAATAGGTAAACCACCGCTAGAGGTGGACTACTTAGACAGCATATTACCCCTACTTACAATAGTGTCCAACGTATTTATGAGGATTGAGATATACCCATTAGTGTTTATAGACACGGTATATCATGATAAAAAAAACATACTAATTGAAAACCAGTCAGAAATTCAGTCATATAACTACATTTTTCCTTCCCTTATTTCCTCCACGTCATATTATTTTGTTTTATTTTTACATCTAGTAATAGATGTATGGATCTGTAGGTTAGCGCAACCGTTATCGGCCCAAATAATGGAATCGGCGAGTTCAAATTCGTATCTAGACTGTTGCGTCCACTTTCGCACATGAATAATCCCTTCTTTTTTTTCGTTATAATGATTTTGGCTAAATAGAGTTAAATAGCAGGATACACTGGGCACTCTAAGCTTGGGTTGAAATCAGCCTAAGAAAAGGGAAACTCTGAATTCAAAACCGTTGAGGAGGCAACGAGAAACTACTCCACTATCTTTCCCAGGAAGTCACAGCAATTCACAGATAATAAAGAAAAAAGGAATCTGTAGAGAGCTATGATCGCCTACGTCCTGAAAGAATCGTGATCACAAACCATTTCGGTCATAGGGGCACCGCATATACTGCAGCCGTGTAGCAGCAGGATGTATCTTAAGAGGCTGGTTTGAATTCAGTATTTTCGTTTTCTTAGACTTCTTGCCAAGCAAAACCAATAAGGCGCAGTTTGTCCAGCTATTAAACCATAAGAGGAGAGATGGATTCACCTCTTTCAGTAAGTGAATGTCACGAACTTGACTGGAATTCGAAATCGGATCTTCGATTTCTCATTCTGAACCGTACCCATTACACCACCACGCATCCAATTAAATTGTTATTGTTTTGTTTTGATGCGAAACTCTAGAGTCGGTCAAATGAGATAAGACTATTGAATATTTATTGATTTATTGAATATTATAGATCTGGTTAGCTACTGAGCACTTTTTGGCAGAAGTTCTAATAGTCTAAAAATACATTAAATTCTAGTAATTTTTACGTTATATTATTATTATTGTTAGTAGTAGTAGTAGTAGTAGTAGTAGTAGTAGTAGTAGTATTACTACTACTACTACTAATTAATACTACTACTATGTGTGTGTGTACATATAAATATTAATATATATGCATGATGTGTTTCGATTTGGAGAGGGGATATACACTCTTAACTATATCGCTGTTAAGCATACATGATTTTATAACTACAAATAAAGTAAATTCTACCAACTAATCTAAATATTATTATAGGCAGTTCATGTGAAATTTCACTTCAAAACAAGGCTATATTTGTAGAGAATTCCTCAAAGTTGGATCTTAATGGCTCACGTCATGACTATTGTGTTTAGTGTCAGTATGTGCTATACGTGATACACGCTTAGGCGATCATGAATCTTTCGATACATGACTGACGAGGCATATTTTTCCCGCAGTAGGTTGCCATTTATTTCTGCGGTAGACCCAATTGCGATCCACGGCTATAGAACCCGATCTGTCCTGCTATTTACCCATAGCTGGGGGGGAGAAGAAGAGGATTCATACCTTTCCCAAGGGTATTAGCACGTAAGTGAATGCAATGGATTCGACTTGAATTCGAACGCGGCTCTCCGATAAATAATCAAATAAAAATTCCACTGTATTTTTGTTTTTTGTTTTTTTGTTTCTAATTTCCCAGCTCATCGCACGCAGACATCTTTCTTCTTATTTCCTTTTGAACGACATGCAGTACGGTGGTTTCCTTTTGCTTATTAGTAAATTTACGATCACAGGTTTCAAAATGAAAAGGGAAATATCTAATTATATTGCTGTTTATCACTGACTCATTCCACCTTCGAAATGATTAACAATTCACTTTCCTTTCAAAAATCTGAATTTTTATATGCTTCTGAGGTATAAATCATTGTATATAGATTGTGGTTTCTTTCTCACGTGTATGTGTAGTAAACTGAAAAGTTGTGAATGAATATATCTTTATTAAATCTCAAACCTGAATAAAATAACGTAGTCTCTATCATGTCAATGTAAATAATCGAAACAGTGTTTACGATAATGGATTTAATTATTTAGAGAAAAACATGCAGAGTAATAATTTTAGAGAAAGAAAAGATATACCAATGAGTTAATGAATTGAGTTAACTACACAGAAGCTTTTGGGGGGTGGGGCTTAACGTCTGATGAAATAAAAGGCCACATTAACTGTAATTCCAAAAATACCGGAAGAGGAAATACTAAAATGTTTATAATAATATTCAAAGGAATATTTTGCGGAACAAAATATTTACAAAAAAAAGTTAAACGATTCAAAGCAATACAATGGCAATATTAGTGAAAATTGTTTCTGTTCCAAGTTAAGTGGCGTATTTTTACCTCCATGAAATTGTTTGTTCTCCGTCTATGTCTGTTCTAGACAAATTCAGTAAGCGACATAGCAATTTTAGTTAAATTCATTTGTCATGACGTTGATTACCGAAAATTCAACAGAAAGCGTTTACTTCGAATTTAAAGAATAGATCGTTCCTTACAGTACACTATGTGAGCAATAATCTTTTCTTGGTATCATTATCTTGGTTCTCAAAAAAATATTCGGCCATCAACATTTGTTGCAATGACCAGTTAGGCTGCGCTTTATCTATATATTTTGTATAAACACATGGAAATTAAATATCTGGTATTGAATTGCGTCTTCCTAATAAAAGTATCTAAGTCTTGACTGTATCATATTTTGTGGATACAGAATACAGAGCTTAGCAGATATATTCTGACGAGAAATGTTGTCTAGCACGACAAAGTGAACCAACCTTCCCAGAAGCTAACTTAGCAACTGACACAATGTAATCATTCCACTTCATTTTGGTGGAATAACAACCTAGAACAAAGCTTAAATACATACGAGGAAGCAATCTTTCTAAACCGTTTAAGGATCGCTTCATCGCGTGAAACTGTTAATTATGTTGAAGTTTATACTTTTGACTGATTTGTAATATTTTTAAGGGAAAAATTAGATCAAATTCTTGATGGCATCAAATCGACTTGTTTAATATGAAAAGGCCGATTTAATTTTAACACAATATGAAAATGCTAATGTTAATTTAAGCATGATTCCATAGTAAAACGGGTACTTGTCCATGGAGTAGTGTTTAGCGAAATAATATCGCAGACCTTTACGACTGGTTTAAGACCAATCTTTAAAGCGTCCCACAGTTATGACCTTTCACTTTCTTACGGTAAAAGGGATACGGCTACAATAATCAAGAGAAGTGGATGATCTAACGTAAAAGTTATTCCTTCTATTTTTATTCATTTTTTTTTTCATCTTTTAATAAACCTTGGTGGTCGTTGCAGAAGAATTATCAGCTTTCACACAATTCTACACCGCAAATCATTTAATTTTTAGTCAATGGAATTTCTTGTTACTCTTGAAATAGAAACGGTGGTGCTTTTTCGCTTCCTGTTCGTATAAATTGCCTATAGTCACATTCAAGAGAAAATTCTCATGACTCGATCCAATATCGATTCATTGAAGACCATTTTGCACGGACGGCGGGACCCTTTTCCTTTCCTTCCTATCGCCTTCCTTTCCGAGTGACGTTTCCATTCGGTGAACATATTTCTGAAAATGAATCGATTTCACTGCCCAAAAATCTGCCCTTCATATTTCCTGTTATTTCTTCGCCGAAGGCAAAAATGCTCAGCTTTTTTAACGCTTGTATAAATGGATTAAATACCTTTCTATTCGTTCACAGCTAAAAATAAACATAATATTGGTATGTATGGAGTTTTATATCAACAGAAACTTTTGATATTTTTTTTACTGTCACTGCATATTGTTCTGATCGATAAATCTCACAATGGTTACTATGATTATTATTATTACTATTATTGAATCGGAACAAAACTTCATAGTGATTTTAAGGGAATTTCAAAAATATTATTTAGGTATTTGTACAGAGATTTCTTCAACCACATATTTATCTCGCTAGATCAAATACAACGGAGTAATGAGTTCGATCTTTCGGCCTTGTGCCAGATCTAAGCTACGTTTAAAAAATCAACATATGTGCAGTTTTATTCCATTACCTTTCACCATCTTTGAGGCAGCTTCGTTATAACATTCACCCAGAACTTCGCATCTTTCTGCACTGGTATAAATGGTTTTTACAGGCTTCCAGAGAATTGAAATTCCTCCTATTAAGAGAATTTTGCAAGTATTGAAATAAGTGGTAGTGTACAGTAGAATTTCCCGGGTAAACAGTACCAAATTCATGAGTTGGCGTCGTTCTGATACAAGACGATGCTTGCTGCTTTTAGTCGGATCAATTTTGAATAGTACTATTTTGTGGCGAACAAATTAGTCTAAGATGTTTTACAAAACTGATTAAGAGAATTCCTATCTTAATGTTATGGTCCACGTTCCTTGTGCCACGGTGATGGTCCAAGGTAGAACCAATGAAGAATAAATCGAACACAGGTATGGAATAACACAGATATATTACAAACAGAATATGTACAAAAGAAGTAGAAGTGTTAGTAATAACAATCGGGTTAGGTTAGAGAGAACTATGTTGTCTCGACCAGTATCACTATTCCAATGTCTTACAGTAATCGTCTGACGCGACTCTGTCTCTAACTGACTGACACTACTGCTTCTTCTTGAGGCACAGTATTTATGGTGTACGGGATAGTCCATTACTATTATGTGTAAGTTCCCATAACACTTAGCTTGGTCAGTATATCTATGAGTCAATGAATTTACATAAAAGAATCTGTTCGAACTTATTATATTAATTTTAACTTTTCTTACACATAGAAACATACCCACTGTTGGAGTTGTTCTGTATGTACACTTAGCTCTCCTAACAAAGAGAACATTTCTATTCGTTATGATAGATAAATGTACACATGGAAACAAAAAGAACATTTTATACTTAATATCAGAAAGAGACAGTTGATATTTCTCGGGTATATAATGAGGAAAGAATGCTTAGAATATATGATACTCACAGGGCATATTGAAAGCAAGAGGGACAAATAAAAATAGCGCATCACCTACCTAACGAGCTTGTGTAAATGAATAGTACAAAGCGTCGTAGGAGAGATTTAAAAAAAAAAAACATTTACTAAGAGTTACAAAAGAAAGGAAATTGCGGAGAGTCATGATCGCCAACATCCTGAGGGACGCAGCACATGTAAGAAGAATAACGGATGGAATAGAATAGAAGAGGTTCTTATATGAATCCACTTGAAACAACACTGAAGTTACGAAAAATGAGACGAACATATTTTGACAATGGTTGATCGTTTTACTTGGCATTTTACCATGAGAGAAATTCTTATAATTTCGTGGTCCAAAGAAAAAGAGATATTGCAGCCGGCAGTTCCATCCACCCACTCAAAAAACTAAGATATGTCTTATGCATTAATGTTCACATAGTGTGTGTGTGTGTGTGTGTGTGTGTGTGTGTGTGTGTGTGTGCGCGCGCACGCGCTTGTGTTTTCCAAGTATTTACGTTCTAATTATTCATTTTACCTGTAAGTATGTCAGCATCAACATATTCTAACTTTCGTAGATCACAATCACTAATCCTGTAACCCATTAGGGTCTTAGGAGCACAACACTTACTGTGGCCATAGTAACCTCTCTTCAGTAGTCAAACTCTCTTCAGGCTGGCTTTGAATTCCGACTTGTCCTTCTAGGTTGGTTACCGTCCCAAGGCAAAAGCTCCTTGACTGCTCATCTGTTAAACCCATTCTTGAGGGAAGATGGATTCATGCCTTTTCCAAGTTTATTACTGCGAAGCGAGCGAAACAGATTCGGTGAGAATTTGAACTCGGCACGCTGATTCCACTTTCGGCGCTGATAACCGTTACGCTACTAAAACTTACACGGGCATATCCATAACTATATGTAATCATGAAAAAAATACTTTATTTGGAATAATAAATATTTATTTTTTAATAAAATCCTTTAATTTCAATGCACTTAAACCAAAGCTTCTCCGTTAATCGAATTCGCAGAACGTTATACGATGAAACTTTACCATCAAAATTCAACCTTTGGATTTATTAATACACGCTCGTCCAATTACATGAATTTTTGGTATATGTACATGTATGTGACTAACATCTAAGTATGAAGAAACAATCCCAAATTGATAGTTAAAAATCCATGCCTATGTATGTGTTCGAGAAACATATAGGATAAAATCTGTATGTATAAAATATTTAAACTTAAGTAAATATGTGCCTAAAAGCCCGCATAAACATGCGCTAATGATTGTTCAGAAATTGAAGTATATTGATATTTTGTTACAGAAATCGCTGCTTGCAACAACATTGAAACTTATCCACTTGTTTACTTTTATTCTGTAATCTTTGCCGCCTTTCGTTACCTTCAGTCTTTGTTTTCTTTTGATTTTTCTTCTGCGCCTTGGGATATTTGATCTTTATTTAATATTCATTTTCTGTTTGAAAAACTACCCGACAAGTAAAACATTGGATTTGAAGCTGTTGGGTTTATAAATATTAAAATGTCGTAATTGTTCTAGAGAGACAAGCTTGCTAACCATTACTCCACGTCGGGATGCCCAAAGGGAAAAGTGTATGTCGTAAGTCTTGGTAACTGAATAGAGATTTGTAGTGAATCCAAGCCCCACTCAAATACTTGTCAAATACAAACTCTAGAATCACTGACGAAGTGACGATTTATAGGAAGGAGGGTAGAACACTAATTCGTGTGATATTTAAATAGTTTTCGACATTCTTCCCTCCTAGAAAATAAGTACATTTTTTTACAAAAAAAAAACAACGGCACGAAATCTATTTTGTTTAGAGAGTTGTTTTTCCATCCGTTTGACACCTACAATATTGTCCATTCAAACCATAATAAATCACTTCACCTTGTCATAAGCAGCTATGCTGGCTTTCACACTGACCCACCAGATGTCAGATCACAACCTACCATTATCTTTATATACTGATCCCAAGAAATACATTTGGGGCCAGCATGGCTGCAGGAGTAGTAATACATATATACATACACACACACACACACACACATATATATATATATATATATATATATATATATATATATATATATATATATATATATATATATATATATATCATGCAGACACACAGACACACACATATATATAAATGTTTGTTTGTGTGTCTGTGTGTGCCTGTGTGTCTGCATGTTATATATATATATATATATATATATATATATATATATATATATATATATATGGGGTCTGGGGTGTGGTTTGTTTGACTGGGTCTTACGTGGCCGAATAGTAGATTTCTCGAATATTCAGGCCGATAGATGTAGTTGGATAAAAAAATACTGTTCAATTAAAAAAAAAAACGGCATTCTACTATATCTTATCCACAAACCCCTCTATTTCATTTCTACATGTTTTGCCTTGTCTTATATAAATATATATCGAAAAAAGTCGAGCAAAAAAATAACGCACATGACCTAAAGATTGCGTTTAGCGTGAAACAAAATGTCGCCTCTGGGTGTTGACTTCAATGTCCATTTTTATATTTACTTACGCTCTATCCCTGATATTGAGCACTTTAACCATAAATATAGCATAACTTAAAACTATATTTTATCATAACTTAAAACTATATTTTATCATTTTATACATATATATATATATATATATATATATATATATATATATATATATATATATATATATATATTCCTTCTTTCGGGAACGAAGACTTAAGTCGTATCCAAGATTAAAAGATCAGTCAATAACGATTATGTTACAAAATATTTTTTATCTAAAATATTGCTTTCATTATTAAACTACGAACTGTGTTCATCTATGTATGAATCTCTCTGTAGATAGATAGATAGATAGATAGATAGATAGATAGATAGATAGATAGATAGATAGATAGATAGATAGATAGATAGATATGCATTCATATATAAAGGCAAAAGACAATAAGAAAACTGTATTATTGGCGACGCGTTTCGTCCAATGTGGACTTTTTCAAGGCAAAAACGAAATTAATTTATTGAAAACAAAGTAACTATTAACAACAAACAAAATGTCCTTAGCAACTAGAAGAATTTAGAAAACGCTATTGTATTCATATTGTCAACAGAAAATTACGTCAAGTACTTTCACGTGAAGCAATATTTTTTTTATTGTTGTGTTGACGGATTCAGTCATTTTCTTTCGATTCATTGAATCAAGAGAAAAGAAATATTGCTTGGTGATTAGCTGGCATATTTTTAGGATTTTATGTGTAAGTAGAGGTAATTTAATTTTTGCTTTTCATAGGTGTTTTTTAGTAGATTTAAGCATTTCTCTATAAGGACGTCTGTGTATAGAGATTTTATATCTAAACTAGCGGTATATTTGTTTTAATGTCTATATTTTTTTTCTGAATTTTTATATGTTTCGATGGACTACCTGCACATAAATCATAAAAATGTGTCAGTTAATCACCAAGCAATCTTTCTTTACATTTGATAACCAACTTTACAGACAAAAATTTGGTTCACAAATGGGATCTCCTCTCAGCGGCGTTCTCGCTAGTCTATTTTTAGAGTTTCTAGAAAGTGACCCATTCTAAAATATTCTCCTTCCAAACTCTTTCTATTTCAGATACATAGACGACTCACTATTAATATTAGGTCATCCCATAAGTTCTGTCCGAATTTTAATTTTTTGTTAAAATGAACGAAATTTAAAGAGTATTTTATAATGTCTAATGGAGCTGAACATTATTTTTATGTTTAGATGCATTTAAACTGATCAAATTTTATTTCAGAGAACAATAAAATTAAATTTTGTTTGATTAAAACCCTGCTAACATGGAAGTACCCAAGAATTATTTGAGGCACATAATGTTTTATGATTTCAAGAAAGGGAACTCGGCAGCCGAAGCGGCTAGAAACATTCACTCAGTTTATGGAGAGGAATGTGTAAATGAAAGAACTTACAGAAGATGGTTTGCAAAATTCAGAGGTGGAGTTTCACCCTTGAAGATGAAGATCGAACCGGACGTCCAGTTGAGTTTAATGAAAAGCTTCTTGAAGCAGCCCTTGAAGAAAATCCTGCTTTATCTATCAGTTGAGGAATTGGCAGTGGTTCTCAGTTCAAACCATACAACCGTTCATCGTCATCTTCAACAACTTGGAAAAGTTCCTAAACTTGGAAAATGGGTGCCTGATGAATTGTCTGAAAACAACCTCAAATCCCGAGTTGACATCTGCTTTTCTCTCCATTCTCGCCAACTTGTTTCACCTTTTTGGGATAGACTTGTGACTGGCGACGAAAAATGGATCTTTTATCGAAATGTTAAGCGTCGTAGACAGTGGCTTGGTAAAGGGGAAGGACCCCAGCCACAGCCGAGAAGGGAACTTTATGGGCAAAAGGTTCTTCTTTCAATCTGGTGGGATTGCCAAGGAATAATCCACTTTGAATTCTTACCACCTAATGCAACAATTAATGCTCAAATATACTGTCAACAATTAGAGCGTTTGAATCAAGCTTTGAGGGAAAAAAGACCTGCTCTAGTGAATCAAAAACGGGTGATGTTTCATCAGGACAATGCGCGACCACACACAGCAAGAATCACGTCACAAAAGATCGAAGAACTTGGTTGGGAGAAAATTCCTCATCCACCTTATTCTCCCGACCTTGATCCTTCAGACTACCATTTGTTTCGTAGCTTACAGAATCATTTGGAAGAAACAGCTTTTGTAACACAGGAAGAGGTTAAAACTGACATTTGTGAGTTCTTCGAATCAAAGCCAAAAGAATTTTACAGTAATGGAATTAGTAAGCTTATTACTAGATGGAATGAATCATAGATAATCAGGGAAAATACATTGTTGATTGAATCTCTAATTAAATGTAACATTTGGTCACTTGTTTTCTTATTCAAAATTCGGACAGAACTTATGGGATGACCTGATATATTAAAAAATACTAATTTAACAGATTTTCTCAACCAACTTAACAACGTTGAACCTACAGTAGACTTCACTTTTGAAACTGAAACCAACTATACTCCTCCCTTCCTAGATATCATGGTACACAGAAACAATAACGAACTCAATTTTGATGTTTACAGAAAGTATACAAAAGATGATCTGATCAGTTTCTACTGAAATCACTCTTCTAAAGTTAAATCTGGAATTATTATAGATTTCTATCTGAGAGCATTAAGAATCTGCATCCCCTAATATTTACCTAAAGAAGAAACATACATAGAAAACACATTCAAAAACCTACAATACCCATATCATTTCATCCACAACGCAAGAAGAAAGACATACAAAATATACAACCGAAACAAAAATAATAACATAATCCGTAATAATAAATTACATGAAAACAGATGCATAAAGCTACCGACCAAACTCCGTCACGTCAACTCTCCAGAACAACCTATTCCATTTAAATAATCTTAAAATAATCACAAACACTTACAAAACCATTATGGATATAATCAGATCCTCAAACACTAACAGCAATACTATTTCTGAAGCAGGCATTTATAAAATAAATTGTCAAAACTGTTCTTCCCAATATATTGGAAAAACAAGCAGAAATTTTTTTTTAAATCCATCTTTGAGCACAAAAGAGACCTTACAAATAACAAATTAACTAATGCACTAGTCATATATAGAAATAAATCCAACGACAATATTTGTTTTAAAAATGCTACACTCATAAAAAAGAAGATAACTCATTCAGAAGGAAAATCCTCGACAGTGCGACATTGAATATGATCCAAATATTAATCTACGCCCAGGTGTTTTCCCAATATCATCTTTCCTAAGAGAATTACTACTCTCCTAAGCCAACGTGCACTACTATATCAAGAAATCAAAAGAAAATTGTTGAATCTGTCAACACAACAATAAAATCAATATTTCTACACGTAAAACTACTTGACGTAATTTTCAGTTTACAATATGAATACAATAGCGTTTTCAAGGACATTTTGTTTGTTGTTAATAGTTATTTTGTTTTCCATAAATTCATTTCGCTTTTGCCTTGAGAAAGTCCACATTTGACGAAACGCGTCGGCTAATACAGTTATTGTCTTACACCTTTATACATATTGTCTTTTACTCTGAAAAAAAGTTTCACATGCACACATGTATATGTTCAATATATATTAATATAACTTTGAAACACGTGTGTTTACTCGTAGTTACATGCGGGATTTGAAAACATTTCTCATTGTATTGTATTGATAATCGTTTACCTTTTTACGTAATGTCCATATATATATATATATGTGTGTGTGTGTGTGTGTGTGTGTGTGTGTGTGGTTGCACGGATCTTAGCATATATGCCAAACCATTGCTTTCCTTTCTATTTTCTTGTTATCTCTTTTCTTAAATGTTCGACCGGTTTTATGACGATAAAACTCAAGATATTCAGAAGTGTGAAAAGATTCTCTTCTGACAACTGTCAAAATGCTGCTTTTCTGCTTTTTATGGAGAAAAAAGTATTTCCATTGTTTCATGTACATACAAATGTATTCTTTTGCTACTGATTCTGTAGTTTGAAAGTTTTTAAAAATGGCCGAGAGTCGGTGTAACAGTGAGGAGTAAATAGTTCGAATCCCGTCTGCTGCTCCAGGATCTCTCTCTCTCTCTCTCGTATTCTCAAATCTCCTCCTCCCTCTGCGTCTCTTACAACCTTTCTCGTACGTCACTTTTTTTACCTCTCCGACTAGCACGTTGCTTCGTCAAGTTTACCGAAACGAATAAAATCCCCGACTCGTAATTCGTCTAGAGAAACAAGCTTGATAACCATTACACCACGTCGTGTTTGGGAATACCAGGTGCTGTGAGCTTAAACGTGCGGGTGGTATGATGGATAATGGCTTGTAATTGAAAATCGGATAGTCGAGTTCTAGTTCCGGTCGGGCTCGTTATATTCACTTACACGCAAATACTCTTGAAAAAAGGTATGAATCCACCCCTTCTTCCACCCAGCTATGGGTTAATTAGTAAAAATTGTATCACTAAATCATTATCATCGCCGAAATGATTACAATCTAAAAATATTTTCTCGTATAAAATAATCTGCAAATGGTTGATAAACCGTAAAAACAAATTAATTACTTAATTGAAGCAGTGTATTTACTGGAGAAAAGGAAATTGCATAACGATGTAAAAAGAGGAATTGTCTCTCAAATTTGAATTGAATTTAAATTTGAATTCCTTTTATAACCTCCCCATCAAACTACTCTTAGGATTTAAGCCATTTAGAAAATTTCTTAATATATCGTAATTGAAAAGACAACGACAGTCAGTGTAACAATAAAAAACAACATACATTTTGTGTTCAGAAAAACTTGTCACAGAAATCTGTGCAAAGGCATGTCAGATTTTGTTGCTATACACTGAGATATTTTTACGATCATTAACTCATTCTTTCAAACATCTTTCGAAGACCATAACAAAGGTTTGTTCTACTTGATTGCATTCTGGATTTGAAATCCATTTTAATCACTTGAACAAGTGACAAGCAGGATTTTCCTTGATCAAGTATGTCTCTTCCGGCTCTACAACAGCTATCGGTATTCTTTTTACAAAATTAGGATTGTTTTCATCATTTTTTTTTTTTTAAGCATATCACCCCAAGCAAGGCTGGACGCCACTAGTACGCAGGGGGTTACAGAAGGTTTGGAGGAAGAGCAGATAGGAGTGGTAAAGGAGAGGATGTGGAGAAAGATAGTGGATCGATCAAGGCAAGGGGGTTACAGAAGATTTGGAGCGAGAGTAGATGGGAACGAAAGGTGAAAGGATGTGAAGAAGGGAAGTGGATAGATCAAGGCAACTGGAGATGTCGATTGACGTTACACTTAAATAGTTACAGATTGTATTTGTCAGGGAAGCAGGAATAAGGAAGGGAGTTCCACAGGCGAGATGTGCGAGACATGAAGCTATTGGAGTAGAAGAGACGTCTACATCTAACAGTTTCAACGGTGAAGCGGTGGGAACGGGATTCCAGCCTCGTGGGACGTTTAAATTCATGAGGCCTAGGAACCAGCGAAAGCAACTCCCCGGAGCAATTACCGTGAAAGTATTTATAAAAAAGACAGAGCGAGGCAACGTCGCGTCTGTGAGAGAGAGAGACTGCAGACGAGATGATAGATCGGGGCCAATTAGAATTGCATATCCGTCTCTGGATCTTATCAAGAACCCTGAGGCAAACAGCAGGGGCTCCAGATCATATATGGCAGCAATACTCCATGCAAGGGCGAATGGTCGATATTTCATCCAAGATTGATATCTTACTCTTTCGAAATATTATGAAGCATAAAGTTATTGAACTCGGAGCTCAAAAGAACTTCGAGATATCCAATATATTCAGCATTTTAAAATTTGACCGTTACTTCACTGGCGTGGAACGAAAAATCGAGACGATGTGTCAAGAAAAATAGCGATGTCATAGAAATGATACAGCGACAAAGGCGGGAAGAGCGGTACACAAAGCAAGAAGAAAGGGACGAAATATACTCTGATTGGTTCCCATTGAACAGCTAACGCAGTAGGAAAAGACCAGACAAAACATGTAGAAATTAAATACAGGGGTTTGTTGGTAAGATGCAGAGCACAGTAGCAGTCATCCTGAAAGAAATTGGAAAACTGGAAGCGTTTTCTCAATATTCAAGTCTTTCCTAACAGATGCCATGAAGGGAGTTGTTAATGACCAAATCTTCGATGCTCTTGAGATCAATACCGACATCCCTCAAGGCTCGCATCTCGTTCCTCGCCTCTTTCTCCTTCATATTAATTATCCGCCTAAGCGCATACTCCGATCTTTTGTTAATATCTATGAGGAGGATACAACGGTATAAGGGAGCAACTCCAAAATTTTAGAGGACCAGAGCCTGACAGCTGATCTCTTCTCTGACTTAGCTCTAACAGCTCAATGGAGGAAAAAACTAGCTAGTCACATTCAATATTTTAAAAAGCAAACTAGTGACGTTCCATCATCAACAGGGAATTTTCTTCTATCACAATGAGCAGGTGTTCTCTCAAAGACGTCCCTTGACTTGAACGCCAACTGTGACTGAGGCTCACCCCAGACCTCAAGTGGAACTCGTATATACAACGCATCTCTAAAGACGCTAAGAAAATGGTTGGTGCCCTGTACCGCCTCACTAAATTCTTGAGACCTGCTATGCACTAACTTTACAAGAGTCAGATCAGACTGAAACTTCCCAGTCACCACTTCCCAGTTTTGATAGAGTCCAAAAGTGTCTACATGACCTTAGGAAATTAATTATTTTCCATCCTACAATACCTTTCCCACAGACTAAAGCGTTTATAAGGATATGTGAGAAAGATAAGAGTTAACCTGTTGGAGTCTACGGTTAACCTTTCCCCTCATAAACTGTGCCCTTAACCTACAAAGTATCTTTTATTAATATTCATCCTATCAAAGGTCCAAGAGCCACTCGTGGTAGAGGGTTACTGAAAGAATTTATTGTGTGAGCGCTAAGAGTAAAAGGTAATTTCCAGCTGCTGTATGGTAGAACTCTCTGTTGGTTCCTGCCCACAGCTTAAGCCGAAGAAACGGTTCAAAGATTAGGTCAAGTACTCATTGTAAAACTGACGATCCCAATTGGGAAATGGTGGCGTATGATAGAAGTAAGTAGAGAAATATCGTGTTGCTTCCAAGACAACGCTAATACCTGGTTGAAAACAAAGCGAGCAGTTAGAAAAGGTAATAACATTGACCCAGACGTGTCACATTTTGTCTGCCAGGATTATGGGTGAGTCTGTTAGACGAAGGCCTAACCCGTCATCGACGTAGCCATGCTGACAGGGCATTAATCTATTATAAGGCATACCTTGATAGAAATCATCTGACATGCGAGGAGCACGGAAAAATCTACAAAGTCTAACTAACCTAACAAGGCGCCTGAATGTACGCCGTGACCCCTGACGAAGGCCATAAAGAAACGACACAACCGGAAGGTCTCGTTTTCTGTGTCTATGAAAAAGTAGGTAAATCACTTGCATATTTCAAAAGTCACTGTCGGTCACATGTTGCGTTAAAATGTTTACGATGCTCATGCCGATTTAACAAGTAGACAAACATATCATAGTACGCCACACAGGGCCGGTGCGTACTACTGTCGACCCCCTCACTCCGGACAGTGCTTTGTAAGCCTTGCTATCTTAACAACATTTGCCTTTTTCTACCTACATTTATAGTTAGAAATTAAACTAAGCACAACTGACTATCAAAGAATGAAAAATTTTCGCTGGTATCTTTTTTGTCGTCCAAATACGCGAATTTATTTTGCTCGTGCTATGTCTCGAAAAAACGTTATATAAAAGTCACTATTTTTTATCTATAATGTTGAATGTGTTAAAATTACTCAACTTTTTAACAATAAAAATCTCAATTTGATGTTAAAAATTGCCGCAAAACATTGTTGATTTATTTAAGATGGTAACATCTATTATGACATGTCTCTAATTTGTATTTAGAGACACTGTATTTATTTAAAATGTTTCTATTTGAATTGTTCACCTATATTACATCTGATCCATCATTGTACATAATTAGGTTGCAATAAAATTTGTATTTATATAAATACTACCTTATGAAAATTGAGATAATTAGATTGAGTGGCCACTGTATCATAGATTCTGGTGGGTAGCATAGATTCGGTGGGGGTATCATAGATTTGGTGAGGCACGAGATCCTTGCACCGGCCCTGATGCCACGCATCCCCTTTTTTACATAATCTGTGTAATCGTTTCTTAATATTTCTATTAAATAACCTGCAAAAGGCAGATGAAGCGTAAGACAAAATCAATAAATCAAGTATATATATATATATATATATATATATATATATGTGTGTGTGTGTGTGTGTGTGTGTGTGTGTGTGTGTGTGTGTGTGTGGTAGGATCAGGTGAGGCCCTGATGTTTCAGCAAAAACCAAGATACTTTAATTGGGCTTTTTGTGTCTTTTTTTCTTTTTTTAATCCTAGTTTAAAGAAATGGTCTAGTATCGTGTTTTATATTATCTGTGTCTACTGTTTCTCCACGAAATATGTGACCCATTAGCACGTCTCACCAGACAGCAATGATTTTCCAATAACTGCCTCTGAGTTCGGTTCTTATTGGATACCTCAACTTTATGCCTGACCAAATTTTGTTTAAGAAATACAAATGATTTACCTTGTGTTGTATTCTGCTATTATGACGTTGTTTAGGTAACCCTCACTTGGCACATCAAAGGTAAGAGAAACAGTGAGAAAACAGCAAGTAAACTCTTTGACGAATCATCCCTTGACGGAAGCTATTTCTCTGTTCAAAATTCCTGTTTAGAACAGTATTTAATATTTTGTTGTAAATCCTGAAGAACGAAAAAGAAACGTATAAATTCAATTTTGTCATATGTTTAAGTTTTATAACAATTCTAATCGTTGCTTTTTAAAAACAATGAACATTGCTGAGGAGTGGAGGTAGTTAAAATAATAGTGGTATTCAATGATAAAACCGTCATTTTGACACTCCGTTTGTTGGCCGGCACGAAGGTTCATGTTTGCCAATGTTTCAATATCTTTAAATGGTTGGAATGAATGACAGAACAAAGACCACAAAAACAAAGAAAAGTGATGAAACGGTGAGAGTTACTTGGCTAGCAACAAAAGGACTGGAAATATCAGCATGACTTTAAAGACAAAATGTAATTTTACCAAAGTTTATCATGTGGAATACTTACATTAACGCCGGTTTCAATAAACAGAACTAAGGAACTAGACATGCAATAGCTCTGTCCTGTCAGTCACGTGTAGAAATAAAAAAGATAAAATGCTTTAGTGTGCATTTCCCAGAAATGATTGCATATTTTAAAGAACATCTGTTAATGGCAACATGTTTTCCCCGAGAACGTCCAAAACGACTTCGCCCTGTCGGCTGGGGCTTCAGAATACGCCGACTCCACCTCTGTAGAGGGGTACCCCGCACACACACACACACACAAACACACACCAAATGAGGCGTCCTTGATAAAACGATAAACTACATCCAACAGAAATGGCTCTGATCAGGATGTTTTGAAGAGTGTGAACCCATCTCTTAGTTGCTGGTCTTCCCAGGTCCACATTGACCCGTGGTGGCAGCACCTGTTAGGGTCCCAGCTATAGGCAAATAGTTAACTCTAAACTGGGATCTAAACTCTATGAAAGTGTAAAAATAGGATTTAATATCAGCAATGAATTTTAAAGAAAAAATTATTACCAGCAACACATTATTACCAGCAATACATTTTTGAAAAGTATTACCAACAATAAAAATATTGTCGGTATTAAATAACCCATTGAGGTTGATATGCCAAAAAATAAAACAAAACGACTGCATTCTTCAACAGTCGAAACAAAGAGAGGAAAACTTTTGATTTTTGCTACTTTTGGCGGTAAAACGCTTCTTCTGATGGGAGTATTCTATATTTTATTTAACTATTTTTTAATCTTCTTTTCTTTATTTATTGTTAATTACCATTCTTACCAGTATTTTAAAATATTTTCATTGCTTGACTTTTAATTTTTCTTTAGTTATTGATTATTAATTATTTTGGTTCCAGACCACTATATCGTCTAGTAATAAGTGTTGGTGTTTATTTAGTAATTTATTTCTTGCCATTACTATAAACTTATTGTTCTCATCTTTTAAGAAATCATATATAGATTTTGTGATAATAATTTATACACAAAGTTACCTTAACAAAATTATTCTGAAAAAGCTTAAAATTAATTATTTAGATTACATGTCTCCATCAATTAATCGGTAACAAATCCTGCAAAATTTTAAACGCATAACTATTTTTTATTGTTTCATTGGAAAATTTATTGGATATTTTTGTAGAAAAAACATATTATTAATATTTTGTTTCACCACCATTAATTTTAATTACTTGGAAAAATCCGAACTGGCACGTTTGGACCCATTGATGCATGTATTATCCGGCACTTGACTGCAGGTCAAGAAGATAATAGTGTTTCTAAATGTCTGATTTCTGATAGCACTGACTTCCGAAGTCCAACACTTTTGAAATTCAACACTTTTGGCCTCTTTTGTTTACTTTCAAGACTTGGCGTCGTTTTTAACAGCAAAACTCTTGACCTTTTATATTGAAAATTGAACCCATCATATCACGTAAATTTGAAAGTTTAGTGGCAACAGAAAATTTCGATGATTAAAATTTCGTTTAAACAACTCAAATAAACATCATAGATTTATATATATATATATATATATATATATATATATATATATATATATATATATATATATATATATATATATTAAAAACAAGTAATGTATTAATGGTAATAGTCCCTAAGGCCCTTTCATCCAACATCTCATCAGGAGAAAATCGTTGGAAAAATTGATAAATTAAACAAACGAAAAGAACAGTAACGAAAATGAAGAGCAAAAAAAAAGTGGGGGGAACCCGCTAAAATCAATAAGTATATATACTTATAACGGGGGGAGAGGAATTGCGTGTAAATAATTAGCGAGGGACAGTTAAAATAAAATATCCCGCAACAAATTAAGGGACTTCACAAAATCCTTCTGCCGGCAAAGAGAAGGTTTCCGTAATCCTATTCAGATTGATTCTAAAATCTTCAAATGATTGTTGGAACAAGCTATGTGAATAATTTTGAACCACTCTTTCGTATACGACTTGACACAGGCTATATTCTCTACTAGGTGTTGCACAATAGCCGATTTCATATTTGTTATCTATTTTGCCAAGTCGTATTTTAGAAGGTACATGTTCATTAATTCTTGTTTCCAAATGCAAGGTTGTACGCCCCACATAACCAGCAGCGCACTGACAATTAATTCATATACCAAATTACTTAATTCATCCTTGCGAAACGACGGAAACGCAAACCTATTTCGAAAAATACAACGCAAAGCAACAGAAGGAAAACAACCAGAAACCGACTTACTAAATTGCTTAACAAAGCTTTGGCCCTTATCCCCAATCCAAGGAATCTTCAAATAAACCGGACATTTAAAAGGCCCTTGAACTTTAGGGGAATGAAATTCCCTAGTCTTCTTATTAATAATATAATTAATAAGGGCTTCCGGATAGCCATTACTAAGGAAAATCTCCCTAATGTTCTCAAATTCACAATCCAGTCTAGTAGGAGAACAAATTTTGAGCGTCCTGTACACCATGGTTTTAATAAGATTAATTTTCCTTGATGTAGGTGCAAACGCACACCAATTCAAATACAGGACAGTAAAGGTAGGTTTACGACAAATACTTATAAGAAAACCCCTCTACTACGCCCAACAAAAACGTCCAAAAAAGGCAAACAATTGTCCTTCTCCACTTCCATAGTGAAGGACAAAGCCTTATGTAAGGAGTTAAGTTTATTAAAAAAAAGTTTACGGCCTCAATTTCATTTGAAAAAGTAGCAAAGGTGTCATCAACGTACCTGAAATAAATAAACGGTTTAGACACTTTGCCAAAGAGCAAAGACTCGTGGTAGCCCACAAAAATATCAGCCAACGCAGGGCCAAGAGGACTACCCATCTGGACCACATCCACTTGGTTATATACATGACATTATCAAAGCTAAACTCCACAGAACTAGTACAAAGTGTCATAAGTTCAATAAATACAAATACTCCTAGGAAAAGGAGGTGGAGTAATGTCACCTTCATATAACGAGTCTGCACAAATATTAATGGTCTCCCTTAATGGTACGATAGTAAACAGACTGGACACACCAAATGAGCACATAAAATCAGTATCAGGGCAAAGCTGTATGGCCTGTAAACGTTCAACAAACGAGAACGAATCATATATATATATATATATATATATATATATATATATATATATATATATATATATATATATATATATATATATATATATATATATATATATATATATATGAATAAAGACAAAAGGAAAACTTTTAAATGATACTCATATTTGAGTAGATGTTCTGTTTTGTTTTTTTTTATATTATTGAACAGTATATTTATTTATTTACATCTACCGGCCTGAATTCGATAAACTTTTACCAGAGAAAAAATCCAGGCATCACATTCTCACCGAATAAAATCTCTCTCTCTCTCTCTCTCTCTCTCTCTCTCTCTCTCTCTCTCTCTCTCTCTCTCTCTCAACCTTTTTCTTTTCCTGCAATGTTTAAACACCTCAGTGTCACAGATGTAAGTAAATAAATATACTGTCTATGTTTCTGAGATGAGGTATTGTAATTATTTATACTATTTACATTGTTTGAACTGTTGTCCTCAGAGAATAAAAACATTGATTGGATCCAGCGACTTGGCCCAAAGATTTGTGAGTTCAATACCTGGCTACTGCAGTGGTTAAAAAAAAATTGAAGAGTTGAATTAACGGGAGATTACTGAGACATCTGGAAGAGGTATGGCACATGGAACTAAAACAATCTAACCCTGGTGGACAAAATAATGTGTTCAGTTCGAATTCCAATCACCTAAAGAAGGCCGAAACGTGCAACGGTCGAAACGTCGTGAATATGGTAACAAAGATTAGGACAACAGTCCGAGCAATGTAAATAGTGTAAATAATAAATATGCTGTTTAATAAATAAATAAAAACAGAGCATCTACTCAAATACGAGTATCCATTTAAAATAATGTTTAAACAAATAAATTAAAAATATGTCGGATTTAATCCATTTCTTTAATATATATAAAAAATACGGGTCGACTATTTCAAACACGAGTATCTACTAAAACTAACGTTTGAAATAATAAAAATATCGGATTAAAAATAAATCCATTAATTCTGTATTTCTTTATATATAAAGGGTGTTTCAATAATTTGGACCGATTTTAAATGTGAATTAAATTTAAGCGCCTAAAGTTTCAAGAGTTCAACTAGAAAAATTGATCGTTAATTCAAACAAACTGGGCCAGTGGCAGATGTGAAAACACCACTGCCTGCTCGTTTACGCCGTTCAGCTGAAAACATTGCTGCAGTGCACGAGAATGTGGCCGAAAATCCAGACACCTTTATTCGTCATCGCACGCATATATATATATATATATTTTTTAGAATTGAACATAGCCCGACAATTTATTTAAAGACATTTATATTATGTTTAACGTTCTTTTTATAGATACATGTATTTAAGCAAATGCTCTGTTTTATAATAAACAGCATTAAATAACATTTACCGGCCTGAATGTCCGAGAAATTTCCATAGAAAATTTTCGCTCTCCGCGAAATGATGGTTCCGTATAGGATACAGGTTCGATTCCTGTCGGAGAGCGAAAATTTTCTATGAAAATTTCTCGGACATTCAGGCCGGTAAATGTTATTTAATACTGTTTATTATAAAACAGAGCATTTGCTTAAATACATGTATCTATAAAAAGAACGTTAAACATAATATAAATGTCTTTAAATAAATATATATATATATATATGTGTGTGTATGTGTGTGTGTGTGTGTGTGAAGGGTGTTCCAATAACTTGGACCGATTTTAAAAGTGAATTAATACCACGGATCGACCCAAGCCTTGTAAGTGAAATTGGGTAGACAGAACCCTTGGGGGCCCGTAGATAGCTGTGCTAGCACAAAGCCACAAGTCATCGTGGCCGAGGGCTTCAGCGTGCTGGCCTTGTACAAATTGTTGATCACACTAGATCTCGCAGAAACTGTAACTAAGGTCTACTCAACATAGTTGCAGTATAAACTACAGGTGGGCTCTGTGAATGTTAAGCAAGCACAAATGTGCCTGAGCGACCGTCTGCAGTAGGGATTGGCTAGCCACTCTAGTAGACGGGTATCCTTGAATACGAGTGGCCAGAATTACAGAATTAATGGATTTATCTTTAATCCGATATTTTTATTGTTTGAAATAGACGACTCGTTTTATTATTTTAAACAGTGCATATTATGTCTATCAGCCTGTGAAATTAAGTAAAATTAATAAATAACATGTGCTCCCCGACAGGGTTCAAAACTGTATCCCTCTTTGTAGTAGAAACCACCGTTGTGTTAGTCATACTTTAAACCGCTCAGTCACAGAGACCATACAGCCGAGTAAGGTTCTATTTTGCACTCTCCCTCATTCATATTTTTCTTGAAAACATATATCTGTTCAGTTTCATATCTGAAACGGAACCAAAGCAATTTCTAAAAAATCGATGGATTTATTTTTAATCTAACATTTTTATTACCTCAAACGTATCCACTAAAAATAACGTTTGAAGTAATATATAAGGAATTAATGGGTTTTATTTATAATCAGAGATTAACACTTATTACATTTTATTTAGTTGATGCACTAATTAAACATCCCTGTTTTTAAACAATGTAAATTTACATCTACTGGGCATTTGAGAGTCTTAATAAAGAAAACATTCCACCCAGCATGAAACATACATCCCATTTTAGGGGAAACCACCACTCACCCTGGTCTGCTGTTACACACCTCAGCCAGAAAAGACTTGAACACCTCAATGGAAACAACCTCCTCGGTGCTAATCAGTATGGATTTTGCTCTGCTAGATCCACAAATGATGTCTTAACTGTCATTACTCACAGAAAATAAATTAATGACTAGGACCATTATGTGGCAGCAGACACTGCTACATAAACTCTCCAGCTATGAAATCTCTAGAATTTTCAAGTCCTTCCTAACAGATAGGTCTCTGAAGTTCATTGTTCATGGCCGGTCATTGGAAGATCAATGCCAACATTCCACAGGGTTCTCTCCTTGACATTACTTGCTTTCTACTGTATATTAATGATCTACGTAAGAGCATACTATGATTATTAGTGAGTATCTATGCAGATGATACAACACTTTCTAGGTACACCTCTAAAAATCTGGAAGACCAGAACCTAGCAGCTCATCTCTCCTCTGTCCCAGTCCAGGTGACTCAATGGGGTGAGGAGGACTGACTTGTAAAATTCTATACGGGCAAAACCAAACTAATAACATTCCACTACGTTGAACTTTCACCTATCATCATGGATGAGTGTTCTCTCATGGAGGCCCCATGCCTTGAACATCCATTGGGACAAGATCTCCCCAGACCTCAAGTGGAACTCATTTATGCAATCTATTGCTAAAGATGCCGAAAAGATGGTTAGTTCATAGTACAGTTCCAGTAAATATCTGATTCCTTCTTCCAGATTAGACTAAAAATAGAGTATTGCTGTCATATGTGGACTGAAGCTGCACAGTCCTCACTGACCTGTCTTGATTCTGTATCTACACGTCCTTGTGAGTGATGAATTATTTTCCAGCCTACAACCCCTTTCCCACAGACCAAACATTGCAAGCCTTTTAATGCTCTATCACTATTTCCATGGCATGTGTACTACCAAGCTACATCCCTTAGTCCCACCGTCCCTGATCTTTACAACTGGGACCCACCATGCTCCATACACAGAAGTGAATCACCGTTATTTCCTTCATATTCCATTAGTAAGGAGTAAGTCCCATTCAGACAGCTTCTTCCCAAGAAATGTTGTTTTGGGGAACAGACTCCCAGCAGGATGTTTTCCCAAATGCTACAATCTTGACTTCTTCAAATTTAGGGTCAACTTTTATCTTTCCTGAATAACTCAATGAACTTCACTTCTTGCTTTTATTTACACTCATAAAACACCACACAATAATCCTCTACCTCAAGTGCCTCTTGGGTCTTTTATTGAGTGAACATTAGTATACAAAATTATAGTAAAAAAATAAAGTTCAAATACAAACCACATGACAAAATGATTACGTATAACAGCGAGAAAATAACAATGAATGCTACATCAATGCACAAGCTAACAGTCCTTTGGTTCTAATATGTATATTATATATATATATATATATATATATATATATATATACAGTTCCACAATGGGTGTTGCATATATATATATATATATATATATATATATATATATATATATATATATATATACACTTTCACAATGGGTGTTGCATAAAATCTACATTTATGAATAAATGATGAACAGAAATCATGTTTCTAACAAACAATCATCTTTGTACAGTATTTACATTAGTCGGGCTATTGTCCTCATCTTTGTCGCCATATTTGTCACAACATTTCGGCCGTTGTACGCTCCGGCCTTCTTCCGGTGGTTGGAATTTCGAACTGAACCCTTTATTTCGATCACTAGGGTAGACTGTTCTAGTTCCACGAGCCATGTTTGATGGATGTCAGTTATCAGTTATCTCCTGCTAATTTTCCCTCTGAAAGTTCTCCACTGCCTTAACCGGGTATTGAACTCACACTCTTTGGGTCTGTCACTGGATCTAACCAACGCATGGCACAGTGGATAAAGAGATACATAATACCTCATCTCAGAAATATAGACAAAATCATATTTGTGTTTCCATCATGACCAGAGCACAAAATGCAACAATATTTGAATTCTTATGTTCTGTGTTTGGTCACATGTGGGGAACGGTTCTAGGAACATTCACCATAAACATTTTTACTTTTGGAAAATTTGCCTCAGGAATTTTCACTGTATAAAAATTTGCTGTATAGGATTTTTGCTATAAGACAATTTTGCCTCATTTTTTTTAATATGCGAAGTACTTTGTTATCAAATATATCTGGCTCACACCATTGTTACTTTGATTTAAAAATTTTAATAAGCAAAGTTATACTAACATGCACCCAAATTTGTGGAAACTAATTGCATATTTAAAAAAGGAATAAACATTAGCAAAAAAGGAAAAAGTGTTATTTAAATTGAGGAGATGCAGTGCAAATGAAGGAAATATTATTTAATATCAATGCCGGACGTAAGCAGAAAATGCTTCCTTACAGTCCAGTGCAAAAAACACATTATATACCATTGCTTGGAATTTCACACATTTTAATTATTTTTTTGTTAATTTTTAGTCTGTTATTTTTTAAATAAATACTTACTTTTTAATTTCTTTTCTGATGTTTGACCCTGTAAAAAAGGCATCCATATATTCTTGATAACAACATACTTCACATATTAAATTGAACATTACTCCAAAATGGACATTCAAGATAAAAAATGGGACGAAATTGTTTTACAGCAAAAATTCTATATGTCAAAAATTCCTGAGGCAAGTTTTCCTACAGCAAAAATGTTTATGGTGAATGTTCCAGATATGGAGGGGGAAAAGATTTTTCATTATGTATCTACTGCAAACTGTTCTTCTTCATCATTCCATTTTACACATCAATACCATTGAATAAAATAAAGATAATTTTTGATGCTTAAACACAGATTCATAAAATTACATGACTTATATCTTAGTCCCTATTTTCTATAAATTATCATGTAAGTTTAGATAAGAATAAAATTTCAGAAAAGATTTTGTTCTACCATAAAATAGAAGAAAATTTAAATTGTGGTTAGAATAAATTTTCTGAAGATTTTTTCTACGTTAAAATAGAAAAAGAAAATTATATTAAGGTTAGAATAAAATTTACAAAATAATTTTTCTACAATAAAACAGAAAAAATTTAATTGATGTTAGAATAAAATTTTCAAAAAGATTTTTCTACACTAAAATAGAAACAGAAATTTACACTGAGGTTTGAATAAAATTTCAGAAAGATTTTTTGTATCCTAAAAAACATAAATTAAAGTTAGAAAATTTCAGATAAGATTTTGCTACTCTAAAATAGAAAAAAATTTTTTAAAAAAATACAAAATTATAAATTGAGGTTAAAATAAAATTTTCGAAAAGATTTTTCTACAGTAAAAGAGACAAAAATTTTAATTGATGTTAGAATAGAATTTTAAAAACCATTTTCTCTACCCTAAAATAGAAAAAGGAATTTAAATTGAAGTTCGAATAAAATTTCCAAAAATATTTTTTCTGTCCTAAAAAATTTAAACTCTTGTTAGAATAAAATATCAGAATTTTTTTTTTAATTCTATAAAGTTATGAAATGGGGCTAGATTTACAATTTCAGGAAATATTTTTTCTACCTTAAAAAACAAAATAATAAATTGAGGCTAGAATAAAATTTCACCAAATATATTTTCTACCATAAAATAGAAAAAAATTTAAATTGAATTTGTATAAAATTTCCAAAAAGATTTGCCTACACAAAATTTGAAAAAAAAAATTAAATTGACGTTAAATTTACAAAAATATTTTTTGTACAGTAAAACAAAAAAAAATAATTTATGTTAGAAAAATATTTTGAAAACGATTTTTGGGGAAAAAAAAGAAATTTAAATAGAGCATTTAATACAATTACAGAAAAGATTTTTTTTCTACCCTAAAATAAACAAAAAATTAATTCATGTTTGAATAAAATTTCAAAAAAGATTTTTCTACACTAAAAATGAAAACTAATTTTAATTGAGGTTAGAATAAAATTTCTAAAAAGATTTTTCTGCCCTAAAATAGAAAAAACAATGAAATTCTGATTAGAGTATAATTTCAAAAAAATTTTATTCTACCTGAAAATAGAAAAAAAAAATTAAATTGATGTTAGAAAAAAATTTCCAAAAATATTTTTTCTACAACAAAACAGAAAGTAATTTTAATTGAAACTACAATAAAATTTCTGAAAAGATTTTTTCTGTTCTAAAATAGAAAAAAAATTTAAATTCTGGTTAGAATAAAATTTCAGAAAAGATTTTTTCTATCTGTCTATATTTCTGAGATGAGATATTATGTACACTATTTACATTATTCGGACTATTGTCCTCATCTTTGTTGCCATATTTATCACAACATTTCGGCCGTTGTATGCTTCAGGTGGTTGGAATGTCGAACTGAACCCTTTATTTTGCTCACTGGGGTAGACTATTCTTGTTCCACATTCCATGTCTAATGGATGTCAGTTATCAGTTATAATTTATGCCTTAACCAGGTATTGAACTCACAACTCTTTGGGTCTTGTCACTGGATCTCACCAAAACCTTTATCCACTGTGCCATGTGTCCTTAAGGACATCGATATATGTATTTCTGGAACTTATAAACTTAAATTCTTCAGCAAAACATTTTTTTACCAGAGCTCATATTGCAATTTTTGTTGTTATTATTGCTTTTCTCTGGCACTCCTTATTACTGGTTCCCATATTGTATTCATTTCTATGTTTGGTCAGCTCAGGAGATTTTTGTGGCATAGCATATGTGTTGATTCCTTAAGTTTACAAATTTTCCATTGATGTTCTTTGTCTATGATTTCAACCTGATCCCACAGAGGGCAGTGATCTCCCTTTTCTCGCCATATGTGGTCAGCCACACCTGATTTTTCCACTTCCCCTTGTGTTACAGCTTTTTGGTGTTCTTGAAGCCTTACCTTAAGGGGCGGCTGTCTCCCCTTTATATTTCTTTCTGCAGCTGCATGGGATGGCATACAGAAACTACCTATAAGTAAGTCAATGGGCTACGGAGTCGAGCAGAGATCTGTTGAGTACGACTCAGACAACACGAGAACTACCGACCTTCCAATAGTAGCACTCACTACTGGATTGACATGCGATGATTATGTGCATAACTGTTAACTTATTTCTTAGTGTACTGGTTTTTACAATAAAACTTTACTTATTTTATCCACCGTCTTTTTGAAGTATATATTCCTATTAGCACAGAATATAACAGATAGAAAAAATTTGAAATTCTTGTTAGAATAAAATTTCAGAAAGATTTTTTTCTATGCTAAAAAAATTATAAATTGAGGTTAGAATAAAATTTCAGAAAATAATTTTTTCTACCCTGAAAAACAAAATTATAAATTGAGGTTAGATTAAATTTTAAGAAAAGATTTTTTGTACACTTAAAAAAAAAAAATTTAAAATGAAGTCAGAATAAAATTTCTGAAAAGATGTTTTCTACACTAAAACAGAAAAAAAAAAATTTAAATGAGGTTTTAATAAAATTTCAGAAAAGATTTTTCTCTACCCTAAAATACAAAAAAAAATTATTTGATGTCAGAATAAAATTTCCCAAAAGATTTTTTCTGCCCTGGATATTTGTTGACCAATAAATTAAGAGGAAAGTTTTTTGTTTTTTTTTATACAAATAAATAACATATTGTACAGATAATATAATCCGGGAATCATGACAACCCGGTACAAACGATTTCACTAGCAATGGCTTGCAAAATTAGCTAACTTAATATTGTCCTATCCTCCAGTGTGTGTGTGTGTGTGTGTGTGTGTGTGTGTGTGTGTGTGTGTCTCTCTCTCTCTCTCTCTCTGCAATCCCAACACACACATATACTAGTACACACACATACACGCGATTTTTTTAGTGCAGCTCCAAATATATACTTGTTGGTAGTAGTTAATATTTAGTTAACAAAGACATTTTGCTGATTTTGATAATATTTCAATATCAGTTTACATATCGTCAGAACATTATCACAGGAAGTAAATCATATTGCTCGTTTATAGATGCATGTGTATAGGCATTTTAATAATAATCGAAACATAATTAATGAAAAAGAAGGATGAGTTTTAAATATTATTTGACAGAATCTGATAGATAGATAGATAGATAGATAGATAGATAGATAGATAGATAGATACGAAGACAGATACAAGACAGATACAGACATAGACAAATAACAATAGATAGATAGATAGATAGATAGATAGATAGATAGATAGATAGATAGATAGATAGATAGATAGATACGAAGACAGATACAAGACAGATACAGACATAGACAAATAACAATAGATAGATAGATAGATAGATAGATAGATAGATAGATAGATAGATATAAACATACTGCAATAGATAGATAGATAGATAGATAGATAGATAGATAGATAGATAGATAGATATAAACATACTGCAATAGATAGATAGATAGATAGATAGATAGATAAGAAGGATCAAGCTTACATGTAGGTCACATTTTTCAAGTGCATTTTTGTGAGACTGACACTTGACCAAATGTATATTTAAATTATATATAAGCTTTTTGAAAAAAATAATTTCACCGAAAGCAAGGCAATAAAGTCACTATGATACAGGGAGTTACTGAGTGTGAAAGAATATTAAGAAAAAGGAAAACATTATTAAGGGAAGAGAACAATAAAAGAACGGGCATTAAGAAGATATGATAACCGATTGAATTGTATTTAAATTTCTGAAGATCAAACTTGACTAGAAATAGAGTTCCACAGGCGAGAAGTACGAGAAAAGAAACTGTTAGCATAGAACTTACGGTTATATCTAGCCAACTCAACTGTAAAATGATGAGAACTTGCCGTCAATCTTTAATTCATAAAGTCTAGATACCACAGAGTAAAGTTCATCAAAAAATTACCATGAAAATATTTTAGAAAAGACACAGAGAAGCTCTTTCAGTTTTCATAAACTCTTTACCTTTAAAAAAAGAAGAAAAAATTAGGAAAAAAAATCTGTTAATCCTCTTAAAGATATTTGTAATAATTTTTATGCTTTATATTTTATGCTCTTTTTCTAAATTTGAAAATAATCTGACGACACTTTAACCTGAAATAAATAAAATTTTAAACTACGGGAGGTTACTCTGTATAAATATTTCAGAGTAATTTCCCTTTAGCCAAATAATTTTTATGAATTTTTAAGAAAAAAGTTGTTAACAGTTTTTCTCTCGTTAAAAGACATTTAAAATAGGTACCGCCACTATTTCGATATAATTTTCGATACTTATGGTTTAAAATGAATTTAAAAAAATGAAAAAGCATTCCCAGACATTTCATTTTAGCTTTAATTGAAATCTAAATGATTATATTAACTATTAATATTAAGTAAAATATTCTGTTGTATATCAAATAGAAATTCTATAGATCGGAATCTCAAATTTTGGGTCGATTTCAGAAAATCTTCTTACAAGCGACTATTTTCTTAAGTTTAATGAATTTGTAAACAAAATAAAATTATATATTTGTGGCACCTTATTTGAATAAAATTAGCAAATTTAAAGTTAAATTAATCTGATTTGAAATAAACATTACTTACTTATAGCATAAAAAATTAATATACAAATATTTATTAACGAGGGATCCTGTTTTACTTTTATCTTTATTGGCGTATCGATAAGTAATACAGATTTTTAAACTATTTTTAAATTATTATAATTAAAATTTAAAAATAAATTTTTAAAAAATTAGCCAAGATTTTCTAAAACAAAACATTTCGAAAATAATTTCATTAATTTGTGAATAATTCCTAAAAGGTTCATTACAATCCGACAATTATTTGATTTTTTAATGAATTTCGAATTTAATGTGTTTTTTACCAGAAAAAAAGAGCAATAAACACACCTGTAAAAATTACATCTGGCGCTGAAGTAAAAAAAAAAAAGAAAAAGAAAAACAAGATATTTCACCAAAATTTCGAATGTGTTAGAAAGGTTTAATTTCTTTTTAATAATAAAAAAATATTTTGGTCTTTCTTTTTAATAATAACACGAACATTTTGACGATGAAAGTTTGTTTTTATTAAGTTTATGGCTTTTATATCGTGCTATGCCGTTTTTCAGCGAGAAAATGGAGGTACCTTATTTAAATTCTGATAATTAAGAAAGAAAATAGACTCTTCTCTTTCTGTCAGTCAAAACCAAACTAATAAAATCAACTGACAGAATACGATCAACGTTGAATTACAACGTGTTCGCTGATTCCGGACCGATGACTTCTACACGTCCCCCAAATTAAAAATTAAGCGAAATTCTATCAATATTCTGAATTGAAATAAATGAATCAAACTAAAGGCAATACAATAATAATATTGATCAAGGCATTGTAAGATATAATTTAAATAAGTATTAACAATTGCGGGATTAGAAACCTTATTGAATATTGAAATAATCGAGTTATTAATTCCTACTCTGTTAGCTGACCCGCATTAATTCCTGACCATTGAAAATACTGAAAAATCTTATAATCGTAATGATCATTCAATAAAATAAAATTCGATGAAAGAAAAAGTTGACTGAGAATACTTCAGAAAAACACATAATATTAGAAAATTAACTCAGCAAAGGAAAACAGATAAAATCAATAATAATAATAATAATAATAATAATAAACATGGCAGTCCCTTTTGTTAGATATGCCTGGCCTTTCTTAAACTGATCACGAGAAGAACTGAGAAAGTTCGATCAGAAAGCAAGGAAGTTAATGATAATTTATAAAGCTTTACAACCAAGAGATCACCTGAAATGGAAAGAGAGAGAAAGGGTACTAGAAAGGGTATTAGTCAATGTTGAAAACGGCATCGAGTGTGTTATGAAACGAATTCAAAACGGCAGAGCAATAGTCAAAATCGCCACGGGAAGAGCCCAAACAGAAGATCAGGAAACACTAAAACGAGAAGGCACAATGTGAGGACAAACAACTGTCCAGATATTTCGAGAGAAAACCTGAAGGAGCTGCAAATGATATAGACGTGGTTGCCCAGAGGATATCAAAATAGAGAAACTGAATCATCTCAGAAGAACGTCATAAAAACCAATTATATCAAGATCAAGGCAGACAATTCAGAAAAAGAGTAAATATGCTATCAAATATATCATGAACAAATAAAAGAGATAAAGAGATAAGCATGACTATAATTTAACTATTGTATTATATTCCAGGATACCCGTCTAGTAGGACGACTAGCCAATCCCTATTGCAGACGATTGCTCAGACGCATTTGTTTATTCAACACCCACAGAAACCACTTGTGGTTTATATTGTAACTATGCTGAGCAGACCTTAGTTACAGTTTCTGGGAAAGAGCGTGTTATCTAACGTGATCAAGAATTTGAACAAACCAGCACAGCCATCAAACCAGCATGTTGAGCTGTTCCTTTTGCTAACAGCCATGCATTCAGTCTTCTGCCAATTGATGTTTACTCCTTTCTTCTTGCTTACCTTCACTAGCTCCTGTAAGAGTTCTTGTAGTTTCCTTTCTGTATATATGTGGAAAGCAATGCAGTAATGATGATAATAATTGCTGGAATGTTTTGTTTTGTTTTTTCAGAAGACAATTCATTTAAAGAAGGATATTATGTAAATAAAATCGTTGTTTCAAAATCAACATCGTCATCAAAACGAAACAGCACCAATATAAGTTTTTTTTAGTTTTTTAACCTAGTTATAATTTTTTAGGATCCTAACAAACATTAACAATTTCTTAAATTATTTTGCACATTCGTCCTAGGTTTTATCGGAAAATTGTGGCTCCAAGAAAAGCTGGAATATCCAAAGAGTAAACCAAATTAGGACTTTCTCCAAATTCAGCTTCCCGATAGAATCTTACAGAAAAGCTGCTTTCGTGATATTTTCTTCGAAATGAAAAATAATCGTTTTTCATATTTTAATTCGAATCATCTGCTTAAAAATGAATTTTTTGATACTTAAAAATGTTGAAGAATTATTTTCTCTGCAGAATTAGGCCTATCAATCTATATCACCTGATTATTTCAGTTGAGAAGAGCTATCCTGGAAAAATGTTATTTTGTTCCGTCGAAAATTCAAAAGTTATCTTGTTCCGTCGAAAAATTAAAACTTAACCCCACTTGAGAAAAAAAAAGGAGAAAGGCGCTGCTATTGGATATAAACACTTTAAATGGGTATTCTTCCCCTAAGAAAGAAGTGTAGTTAAAGTTAACAAAACAAACACCTCCCTACTAAGGCAATGGAGTTGTCCAGCGTCTTGTTTCTTTTCTTCTCTTCATCTTTTCTTTCCTTCTCTTCATCTTTTCTTTCCTTTCTTATTCCCAAATGTATCAAAGTAACTGATTTTATTATTTTTATTTTATAACACAATAATTTGAAGATAAAATTTTACCTGGGAAAATATGTACAAATGAATCTGAATTCCAGTAATATATGCTTGGGTAGGGATGCTGAAAAATTCTATACACAGTCCACCGTTGGTTGACTTATATACATAAGCGGCCCAATATCTGTAATGCCTTAAGGGGCTTTAATTGTGTGGCAGTTCCTGATAAGATGGCAGCAATAAAACACGTATATTAATACACAGGAGTCTTTGAGTTATTTCTGCTTAACATGGTGTTAGAGGGACGAACTGGACGATAAACTTAGTGAGTACTACTTTGTTTAAAACAACAAAAAATGATGTCAATCGACCCACCCCAAAGTTTTGACTGGACAGTAAGAAATTTGCACAAAGCCTTTAACGATTGGCTTGAAGAAGTAAACCTTTTTTTTAATTTCAGAAATTTGAAGGAGAGGGTAGCGATAGTACCGCTAAAGTTGCAAATGCTGAAAAGAAGAAAAGGAGTTTATTTGTTTACCTTTTAGGAAAAAAGGGCCAACAAATATACAAAACCCTAACAATTAAGAATGCGAAAGGAGAAACGATTGAAAATGACGACAAAAAAAAAACTTGAAATGGTTATCGAAGCATTTAGGGACTACTGCAAACCCATGAAAACATTGACTGTAGACAGAGTGGAATTCCTACAGAAAGAACAAAGTGAAAATGAAAGCTTTGAAGACTATTTGTTAAATTTATATCGAGTTCTGAAGATTGTGAATGGAAGAACGTCACTGAGAACGATATGATAAAATTACAAATAATTAAAGGAATATACGATAAAAAAAACGCGTGAAATTCTCCTGAGGGAACCAGATTTAACCCTGACACAGTGTATTGACCGATGCAGAGCTGCAGAACAAAGTAAAATCCAGTCGCAAAAAATTGAAAAATTCGACAAATTAAATGTTGAGGACGACACATACGAGAAAGATATCAATGCGACTGGAAGAGAAAAAAACAATATGATTGCATTTATTGTCAGAGAAGACATGTAAAAGGAATAAGAAACTGTCCAGTTTATGGTCAGGAATGTTTTAGATGCAAAAGAAAAAAACATTTTGCCACATCAAGAATTTGCAGGAGTAACTACAGTGAGCAAAGAGTTAATGAATGTTTTCACGTTGAAGGGGAGACAATTCATAAGGTTCATGCGAATTTAAAATTAAACGGGAAGCCCATTAAATTCATGATAGATTCCGGAGCAACTGTAAATGTAATTCCTGCAACATTCGTTAAGGACAACAAAATGGAGCACTTACTAAAAAAAGGTAAGAAACTTGATATTTCAGTATACGGAGGGAAAAGGGTTAGAACCAAAGGAACAATGAGGGTAGAACTTATCAACCCTGTCAACAGAAGAAAAGTGTCAGCCTCAGTCATGGTCGTGAACGAGAAGGTACAACCAATTTTAAGCTGTAGTCTTTGCCAAAAGCTAAATTTAATCCGGTTCAACCTAGATCAGTTTGACTCGACAGTTTCAGCTGTAGAATGTAATGTCCTCAAAGAACAAGCCCTGAAAGACATCAGAAAATTAGATATTGATGATTCCATCAAAGGGATTTTACTAGAATACCCAGACGTTTTTGAAGAGAGAGTTGGTGAATTTGAAGGTGAATTAACACTCCAAATAGAGCCAGGCACAGTTCCTATACAACAACCCATAAGAGATGTCCCATTTGCACTGGAAAAACAATTTAAACAGGAACTAGAAAAAATGATGAGGAACAATATAATTGAGAAACTGGAAGGACCTAGCTCATGGCTCAACAGCTATGTGATTGAGAGAAAACACTGCGGAAATCTTCGGATATGTTTAGACCCCAAACCATTAAACAAGGCACTGATTAACAACTACCACTGCCAGGCACCAGGCTTGGAATCCATCACACACAGGTTTGCAAATAAAAACGCAATAAAATTTAGCAAATTGGACGTAAGAAGTGGATACTGGCATTGCAAGCTGAACGACAAGGCAAGAGAACTGATCGCCTTCGGCACGCCCCAGGGAAATTATCGATACAAAAGATTACCCATGGGTATCACACCAGCCAGCAAGGCATTCCAAACAAAAATGATCGAACAATTCCAAGGGATAAACGGGGTTAGCATCATCCAAGATGACTGTCTGGTTGAGGGATTTGGAAACAACTCAGACCAAACCATCAATAACCACAACCAGAATTTGCGAGAATATTTGCAGAGATGCAGAGAAAGAAACATTAAAATTAACCTTGACAAATGCAAATTCCCCACAGAGGAAGTTACCTACATGGGTCATACACTGACTAACACAGGCTTGAAGCCCGATGAAGAAAAGATACGGGCAATCACAGAATTCCCAGCACCTCGCGACCTGCATCGTCTAAGGCGCTTCATAGGAATAGTTAAATACCTCTCGAAATTTGGTCACTCACTGACGACAAAATGTGAACCTTTAAACAGGCTAACACGGAAGGACCAGATTTTCCAATGGTCGGAGGTGCAACAAAGAGCATTCGAAGACAAAGAAAGCTATAGCAAACACACCTATCTTGGCTTACTACGACTTAGAAAAGCCAGTCACAATACAGACTGACATGTCTGATGTAGGTGTGGGAGCTGTCCTCCTACAGAATGGGAAACCAGTGTCATACGCATCAAGGGTGTGGAACGATTATGAGAAAAACTACGCACCAATTGAAAAAGAGATGAGAGCCGTTGTGTTTGGACTACACAAGTTTAGCGACTATTGTTATGGAAGACATGCAACAATAGAGTCAGATCACAAGCCATTAGAAGCAATCAGCAACAAGCCTCTAAGCGAAGTACCAAAAAGACTGTTAAGAATGATGCTTTCAATACAAAATTTTGATTATAAAATAACATACAAAAAGGGCAGTGACATAATTATTGCTGATGCTCATGAGCCCCAGTAGAGGATGACAAGTTCCAGTTTAATTTCAGTGAAGTGAATCTATTAGAATTTCTTGCTGTAAGTGAACAGACCAGAGACAGACTAGTCAGTGCGACCAAAGAAGATAGGGATCTACAGAAGCTCATAAAACTAATTAAACAAGGCTTCCCAATGCGATATGAAGCCCTTGAACCTCAGTTGAATCACCTGTATAAATTCAGAGACTACCTGTCAACAAAGGATGATCTAATATTTTACAAAGACAGAGTCTTTGTACCTGCCTCAATGAGAAATGACATGAAGAAGGCGGCACATACACGCCATTTAGCAGTTGAAAGTAACATGAGACGTGCCCTAGACACAATCTTCTGGCCTGGAATGAGGCACGAACTACAGGAATGTTACATCAACTGTGAACAGTGTAGCAGATATTCTGCAAGAAATAGCAGAGAGACACTAATCACAAGACCAGTGCCGGAATACCCATTCCAACGTATTGGCCTCGATACCATGACACTGGATGGAAGGAAATACCTAGTCTGTGTGGATTATTTCTCCAATTATACCTTGGTTGATCGACTCCAAGGAACATCATCAGGTTGCACAATCAATCTGATAAATAAACACTTCGTGAGATATGGCATTCCAGAAGTTGTAAGTGATGGGGGCCCTGAATTTGATAACAAAATGATGAGAGAACTGGCCCATAAATACGGATTTAGATGGAATCCCTGCTCACCAGAGATGCCAAACTCCAATGGAATGACAGAATCGGCTGTAAAACAAATAAAATGCATCATAAAAAAAATGTAATAATGAAAACAGCGATCCTTGTCTGGCCATACTAGAATTCACCAACACACCATCAAAATCCACAGGAATGTCTCCAGCGCAGAGATTCTTTGGAAGACAATTGAGAAGTGTACTGCCTACGATGAAGAAATTTCTATCCCCATTTAATGCGGAAGAAACAAAAACTAAAATACGAAAGGCAAAACAACATCAAAAGAAATACTATGACAAAATGCCCATGACCTGATAGAATTAAGAAAGGGCGACCAGGTGACTGTGCAGCCATATGGCAAGAACCAATATTGGAAAAAGGCAGCTGTCACAGAAAAGTTTAAATACCGACGATACATGATCGAAGTGGAAAATGGGAAAAGACTAGTGAGAAATAGGAGACACCTAAGACCCACAATGGTCTTGTCGACTTCTTTCAAAAAGCTCGCTACTACAGCGTCACTGTGGTTTGTAGGCTAGTGCCACGAGCATGGCAAGTTTTTTTTCTTTTTCTCTGTCATAGTGAAACTGCTATGTTAATGCTCTCGATACACCTGAAAGAGAAATGAGAAGGATAAAATCAAGCACATACTACGCAACATTATTTTGGTCACCTTCTATTTATGGTTTGCTAAAAACGTGTTCTCGGGTAACGAGCGCATTCTATGGCTAGAAAAGATAGAAAAAGACAGCATTCTATGGATAGAAAAGATAGAAAAGGTCCCAAACACAAAGTTTTCGGTTATTCTAACCGAAAACTTTGTTTGGGCCTTTTTCTTCTTTTTTTCTTTTTGTTCTATTCGCCGACTTTTACAGTATTCTCTATGTTCTTCTGATGTAAATGCAGAAGCTTTTACGGGTTGCATGTTCCAGGAACTCATCTCTAGTTCGATATTTCTTCAGCTATATACAACCGCTTTCTAAGATCAATGGCGAAAAAGGGCTTTGAGCGAGTGAAGTCTGAGGGTCTTGGCAAAGATAATCCTGCTTTGAACATTGCGAACTGGCGCTACAGAATCACAAAGAACTGTACCAAATAACAGAAACAACATCACTTGAGGACTACTAACAGGAGCAACAATTAAAATCGTTAGCACATTTAAGTCGAAGAGAAAATAATAATATAATAACGATGACGACGGCCCACACTACTTCAAATAAAAGGTTAGGAAGGGAACCTCCCTCAATACTGGAAAGAGCGATAACATATACTGGGCTTGAGAAAGCTATTTTCCTGAAAAATTGTTTTAAGGGAAAGATTTTATAAAATTCACACATACTGGCTGCTCGGTATGTGAATGCCAAATGTTTCTTTGTAGGGAAACGGCTAATGTTACTGTTACCAATAATATTCAATCACTTTTGGACAATACAGTCCTTCACTTAATGCTCTCCGTCATTCTACTGTTTTTGTTTCAACTTTTTGACTAACCCAATAGATTGACAGAGAGAAAAAAAAGAGAGAGCGTAGGAAGCATGTATAATAATTTATTTTCAAATAATTTAATTATTCATTTGAAAAATATTTCTTTTACGCCTGTATGATTTAACAATTTCGTTTTATTACTTTATTTTTTATATTTTTAAAAATTCTTCTTTTTTATATTTGATCGTATCCATTGTAATACTTACACATGTAATTACAATAATAGTATCAATAAATCGATGCTACTGTTATTATTATTTTTATTATCTTTATTTTATTTCCTTTGATTTCTGATGTGTACTCATTTCTTTCCGAGTCCCGCCTAGGGACCTAAGGTTAGAAATGGCATCATGACATTTTCCACTGAAAAAAAAAAAAATTACATAGAGAAAGCCTTTCGTAAGGTGTGGGCTGTTCTCATGAGAACAATTTTTTGTATTTCTTTAAGGCGTGGGCTTCCAGCTTCAATTAGCCTACTGGAATATTTTCGAACCAATCCGAGGACTCCAACTACAACGGGGATTGCTGATATTCCCATGTGCCACATTTTTGAGATTTCGATTTCATGGTCCTTGTATTTTAATAGCTTTTTTGAACATCTTCGAAGATACATTGCAGTTTGCAGGTACTGCCATATCAATAAGGAGGCACCTTTTTGTGTGCGATCTCTAATAACAATGTCTGGGCGGTTAGCTTTGATTGTTCTGTCTTGTGTTGTCCCATAAAATTGTAACAGGTCCTATCTCCGTAACCGGGTCTGGGTGGTGTTCATACCACTTTCTTTCAGTTTCCTTCCCATAGAAGTTACAGATTTTCCAATGTAAATATTGGCCAACTCTGTCATGCCGGGTTTTTATATTCAATTATTATTATTATTATTATTATTATTATTGTTGTTGTTGTTGTTGGTGGTGGGTTTTTTTTTTGGGGGGGGGGTGCAGCATACCAACAAACTGACGCGGAGGTACAAATATTCTAAGCTCAATGCACTTAAATGATACCCTTTCTGATAAGCGTATAACAGGCAAATGTGTAGTGATAAAAAAAAAATAGAAAACTAAAAGAAATGAAAACAATGAGATAAAAGAAATAAAAAAATAAGTAAAAGAGGCCAAAATGTTATCATTTCTAAATAAAGGTGAAGAAAAAGTTTTAGTCATGAGTGACATCTGTGAACCAATCAAAAATCAAGAAACAATTCTGGGATGAATTCCATTATCTCGAAAAAAGTGAAAAGACAGATAGTAACGACCAGACAAACTAACCACCCGAAAAGCTTGTGCTCATTGATCGTGCATACGCGTATGATAATGTGTCGCCCCCGTATTCCGGGGTGAAACGGATGGTGTTTCTGACGCTGCTGGCCACGGTGATTTGGACGACGCGAACGGAGGAAGTCTTGCGAAGCAATCGTCTTTCTCATCAGGATCTGATCCGATTCTTTGAGCATCAGCTCAAGATGAAGATTAGAACTAATAGAAAACGCTTGCATTCGACAGTCTTCAGCGAAAGGCGGGTGAAAGAGGCGAGCTTGATTCGTTTGAACGGAGTTCCTTGATTTTCTCTTCTAGATCAACCTACGTTACATCGGGGTGGTTTCCTGCGAGGCCCTCCCCTTGGTTAGTTTAGACAAGCTTTAGTATACATAGTTAATGGGAGTAAGTATAATTCCTAGCCTGTTCCCGGTCACCTTTTTGGTTATGATTCAAGTCGAGATTCCTAACCTCCCCAGTTTGTTTAGGCCCCCATTTTTCATCTCGACTGGGTCAGCTTTATATTTTCCCATGCCGTATTATATTTTATCCTTTTCCCACTCCCGTAGTGAGAGAACCTCTTGATTTTGTCCCCTGGGCAGAATACAGCGGCCTCTCGGTTTTGAAGGTTGGACGGACCCTACTAACATCAGTCATGTTTAGTTTGGTTTGTGTTCATATTTTAGTTTGTTATTGAGTTCATCTCCCTTCCCTCTCATTTTATTCACCCATAGAATTTTAATTACACATATATAATCATTATATTTTTATGGTATGGGGCGCGTTTTTAGGACCCCCTTGAGAGGATGTTGCATTATGGTGTATGGGGGATTGATTGGTGACGGACGAGTTCTTGTGGTGAATGTGGAAACTGTAATGCGTGAATCAGATTAGCTAGGTAAAAGATAGTGATGACCAGCCTCAACCCCTCCCCATATTGGCCTTGTGCCGTAATTGTATGTTATGTACAATAAATATCTGTTATGGTCTAAGTTCCTTGTACCACGGTGATGGTCCAAGGTAGAACCAATGAAGAATAACTCGAACACAGGTATGGAATAACACAGATATATTACAAACAGAAATATATACAAAGAAGTAGAAGTATTAGTAATGACTATCAGATTTGGTTAGAGTTAACTATGTTGTCTCGACACGTATCACTATTCCAATGTCTTACAGTAATCGTCTGAACTTGAACTGCCGCTCCCTCTTGAGGCGCAGTATTTATGATGTACGGAATAGTCCATTATTATTATGGGTAAGTTCCCATAACAATATCCTAACCAGCCGGTGAAATAATTTCACCCTCTTTCCCATGCCCTAAATTTTCGGACCCCTCAAATTCCCACAGCGTGTAGAAGGGATTACTACTGTTAAGAAAGATTTACTTACATATACTCGGTCGGTCGGTCTCTGCCATATCGATCATACCAAGGAGATATTTATTAGGTTGGTGCAAAAATAATGTCGTTTTTTGACGTTCAACTTCATGTGAGAAAACGACATTATTTTTGCACCAACCTAATACGTGGTGTAATGATCTACCCTACGATTATCTCTGTTGTATCAGCTAGGAGCCAAAAGATCGAATGCGCAGGACAAGACACATTAAATCTGGAGTTGCAAAACCTCAGATGCGAATTCACCTGGAATTTCGTGATCTCAGATACTGCAAAAACCTCTCTTGGGATACGATTTCTTAAATCATTTCAGTCTGATGATCGACTGCTGCAATAATAGACAAGTCGATGCAACAACTAATAGACTGTCTAACGCGAGATCAATACCAGAAATTACGAACATCATAGTGGACCAGGTTAATCCTAACGACACGGTGGTACGAACAATTATGGAAAAATAACCAAACCTATTATCACCCCACTGCAATCCCAATGAAAAACAAAACAAAACAAAAACATTTTTCATAGAATTGAGACAGGTAGCAATCCTCTTACATTTTCTAAACCACGGCAACTATCAGCCCAAAAATTTGACATAGCAAAGGAGGAATTTAGGAAATTCCAAAATGCAGGAATAATATCCCCTTCAAAATCGGAATGAGGTTCCGCCTTACATATGGTACCGAAGTCAGATGGCACATACAGACCTGTGACTACAGGCAACTGAATTCAATGAAAAAAGCCGGTCGATACTAAGTACCAAATATAAATTCACTGGCACCTAAGCTGCAAGGTAAAAAAAATATTTTCAAAAATCAATTCATCATCAGCTTACCATCAATTGCTACTCCATCCGGATGATGTATGTAAAACAGCCATTACACTTTTTGGTTTGTTCGAGTAAAACTATATGCCTTTCTGACTACAGAACGCATCAAGCACATTTCAGCGCATGATGGACAACATCTTCCGTGATTTCAGTTGTACGTTCATAAAAAAATGATGAAATCCTCATCTTTTCTGACGACAAAGCAACTCGTTCCTGGGACCTGGACCAAGCCGTACAATAATTTAGCGAATACGATCTAAAAATCTCTCTTTCGAAGTGTTTGCTCGGTGCTCACGAGCTTGAACTGTTTGGTGTTTCTGGTGATAGTATTAAAACTAGCGCTGGAAAACTTGCTGAGTTAAATGAATTTCCTCCCCCAAGTCATTGCGTCGATTCTTTGGAATGGCCAATTTCTGACGGAAACTGGTTCCACTCACAGAATGCATAAGTGTGAACCCAACATTTATTGGTTTCTTTGGTTTGGTTTGTTTTACGGTATATCAACCTCAATTAGTTATTTAATGCCGACATTTTTATTGTTGGTAATTTTTTTTTCAAAAGTCTATTTCTGGTAATATTTTTTTCTTTCAAAGAATGTATTTCTGGTAACATTTTTTCCTTGAAAAAAAATCTATTTCTGGTAATATTTTTTTAATTTTTTTTCAAAAAATGTATAGCTGGTAATGTTTTTTGTTGTTTGGTAAAATTTGTTTTTCAAAAATGTAGTGCTAGTAATAATCTTTTTACAAAGTATTTCTGGTATTAAAACCTCAGTTTGGGGCATAACTATTTGCCCATAGCTGGGACCCTAACAGGTGCTATCCCCCCGGGTCAGGGTGGACCTGGGAACACCAGCATTTAAGAGGTGGTTCCACGCTCCTCAAAACCTCTTGATCAGAGGCCTTGCTGTTGGACATAATTTATCGTCTTACCCAGGACATGGATGTAGTTTATCGTCATACCCAAGACGGCCCAAAAACAGAAAGACTTAACACTAAAAAAAGAAGAGATCGAGTCTTTCAAAAATATTAAAGAGATTTTGTCAAGCATAACTGCTCTTCCCTACCCCAAGTGAAAATCTAATAACTTCCAGCTTGTTACAGACAGTTCTAATTATGCTGTAGGTGCAGCATTACACCAAATAATAGACGACCAATCGATTTCTAATGGTTTCTTTTTAAAAAAAAAGTTCATTGATGCAAGAGAAATATTCTAACTTCGACAGGAATTACTCGCTGCTTACCTGGCAGTTTTGCATTTTAAACACCAAACAAAAAGCAGGAATATATTATTATTATTATTAACCGACCACAAACCTCCTTGTAATGCCTTTACAAGCCAAACTCCACTGAAATCTGACAGACAACAACGTCACCTCTGTTTTATAAGTGAATATGTTACTGATATAGAGTGACCAAAAAAAACGGGAACTTTTTAACAATCCAATAAAACCAAGAGTGATGGAAGAAAAATATTTAATTCATAGTAATTGAAACCTTAAAGCATGCCATTTAAGAAACAATGATGGAATTTTCATTTTTTTTAAATTATGTCCTGTAAATGGCGTCCTCCTGTACAAATGCATTTTCGAAATCTGCTGTTGAGACCCCTATTTACTGATGCAACATCTCAGCTGGGATATTGTGAATTTCACTCTTGTTACTAAAATGGCGAAATGTTTACTTGCTCAAGGTCACTGTCTCGCAGTGTTGCCACTTGCTCATGTCTGGCAATACGCACTTCAAAAATTCCCGTTTTTTGGGGGTCACCCTATATTTCACATATAAAAGGTGATCAGAATATAATATCTGACGGCTTATCTCGACCAGCTAATGCAGTTGCTATCGATGTATGCGATTTGCAGGAGAACTAGGGATGAAGAAAATGAGTACTTTCATGATCAGATGAAGCCATATCCTGTAAATGAGAATCAAAATATCCTGTGCGACGTGTCATTACACTTCCCACGACCTTTTGTAACGCAAGTGCTCAGAAAATCAGTATTTGACAGTCTACATACTCTGTCACACCCCGAAATATCAGCTTCAAAGAAATAAGATCGAGGTACTACTGGCCCAAAATGAGCAAATCAATAAAAACATGGTCTGAAGAAAGTCAACATTGTCAGGAAGCAAAAATAACCAAGCATACAAAGAGTAAAGTAAGAATTTCCAAACAATGCACCTGAATATCGTGGGTCCCTTAAGACCAGTTAAAAACCTTACTGACCCCTATTTCTCACCTTATCGATATTTAACATGTATCGATAAAAGTACTCGATAGATAGAAGCGTGTCCTTTGACGAAATTTTCAGCAAATTCAATTTCAGTAGCTTTCGTCAACACGGGGATATCAAGATTCGGAGTCGCCCTCCATGGCGTTACAGACAATGGTAATCAGTTCGAATCGGAATTGTTTTCAGAACTCTCGAAGATAATGAGCTTCCACAGACGGGGAACGACGTCCTACCACCCACAAACTAATGGATTAATTGAACGCGCACATCGCACTCTAATAACTACAATTATTGCTGGAAAGGAATCGTGGTTATCAGCTTTACGTATTGTCCTACTCAGACTCAGAATAACTCCCAATGAATCGAATTACTCGCCATTTACTGCTGTAACAGGTGTTAATGCACAAGTCTATCGAATATTAATAGATACTAACAAAAACAATGAGGGTACTCAGATAACAAATTCACAAGTAAAGAATTTGGTTAAAGAGAGGCAGAAATTTGAATGAGCAACCAATACGTTTGAATTTTATAAAATCTTTCTTTTAAAACAATTTTTCAGAAAAATAGGTTTCTCACGTCCAGTATATGTTATCGCTCTTTCCAGTATTGATGGTAGTTTTCTTCCTAACCTTTTATTTGAAGTAGTGTGGACCGTTGACATCTTTATTATGTTATTATTTTCTCTTCGACTTAAATGTGCTAACGATTTTAATTGTTGCTCCTGTTAGCAGTCCTCAAGTGATGGTGTTTCTGTTATTTGGTACAGTTCTTTGTTTGTAATTCTGTAGCGCCAGTTCACAATGTTCAAAACAGGGTGATCTTTGCCAAGACCCTCGGGCTTCACTCGCTCAAAACCTTTTTTCGCCATTGATCTTAAAAAGCGGTTGTATACAGCTGAAGAAATATCGAACTAGAGATGAGTTGCTGGAACATGCAACCCATAAAACGTCTTCATTTGAACTACATCAGAAGAAAATAGAGAATACTGTAAAAGTCGGTGAATAGAACAAAAAGAAAAAACAAAAAGATCCAAGCAAAAGATTTTCGGTTATTCTATATAACGGTCATCTGAATTCTTTACCGAATTCGTATGTCCCCAAAATGTGTGATTAAGGACCGACATTGTGCAAAAACCTCTGGAAGCTCCGTACACGAGTCTAGTTTGATTTGGTTTGGTTTACGGCATATCAATCCCAATGGGTTATTTAATGCCGACAAAATTTTTATTGCTGGTAATTTTTTTTTTTTTTCAAAAATATTTCTGGTAATATTTTTTTCTTCAAAAATGTATCCCTTGAAATATTTTTTCAAAAAATATAGCTAAGTATAGCTGTTAATATTTTTTTCGTTCAAAAATCTATAGCTGGTAATATTTTTTCTCAAAAATGTATAGCCGGTAATATTTAAAAAAAAAAATTATTGCTGGTAATATTTTTTTCAAAAATGTATTGCTGGAAATAATGTATTGCTGGTAATAATGTTTTTATAAAGTATTCTGGTATTAAAACCTATTTTTACAGTTTCATAGTGTTTCGACCTCAGTTTGGGAGTTAACTATTTGCCCATAACTGGGACCCTAACAGGTGCTACAACCTGGGACCTGGGAACATCAGCAATTAAGAGATGGTTCCACATCCCTCAAAACCTCCTGATCAGAGGCCTTGCTTTTGGACGTTTTATCGTCTTACCCAGGATGTAGTTTATAAACGAGTCTATTTAATGTATTAGATCGCAGTCAAAAATATTTTACTATAAAAATTTCCAATGATGTGAATAATACCGTGTGAATTGACAGGTTGAAACCTACATTAATTCCAGAAATTAAGATCAACGGAAGTTCTGCCGAATTCAAACTGAACTAATGAATATGAAAAACAAAATAAAATGGTCAAAACCAAATCTGGAAGAAGGATTAAATGGGAAAAGGAAAACACATAATTTTACTATTAATTAAAGTTATGGATGCAGACAAAGGAAATAAAATAATCCTATAACAGTGAACAAATAATTGTTACAGACTCCGTTTACTAGAGCTCTGTGTGAGTGTGTGTGTGCGTGTGTGTCGTGATTTAAAAAAATAGAAAACTAAAAGTTGGCAACCATTTTAGTTTGCCATAAAAAATAGACAAAAATAAATAAAAGAGGTCAAGAGGTTATCATGTCTAAATATAGGTGAAGAAAAAGGGTTAGTCATGAGTCACGTCATGAGTCAAAAATCAAGAAACACTTCTGGAACGAATTCCATTGTCACGAAAAAAGTGAAAAGACAGACAGTGACGACCAGGCAAATGAACCAGCCGGTGAAATAATTTCACACTCTTTCTGATGCCCTAAATTTTTGGACACCTAAAAATCCCAGAAAGAGTAGGTAGGGTTACTACTATCAAGAAATATTTACATACATTTACAAAGATATATATCTCTCCCTATCCCTCCCCCTCTCTCTCTCTCTCTCTCTCATATACTAAAGGACTTAGATGTTCAACGCGATAGGAACTTATGAACTCTTTGAATATTGTATATTTTATTTTAAGAAATATAAATTTTTATCAGTTCATGCAATATATCTTTGTACGCATTTTAAAAGGCCAAAAATTGGTGTATATTTGGATTAGGGACATTATCCGAAGATAACCACCTATAAAATAATAAACCCTACTTTGATAACATTCACATTACAGACCCTACATATATATCACAGCCAAATTATTATTATTTCATTTAATTTCTGTTGTTTAGTCATTGCCAACCGAGTCCCAACCAGAAACCTAATGTCAGAAATAGCATCAAGACGCTTTACCCAATATATTGTGTAAAAGAAAAAAAAGAAAACGAAACACGGCTAAAAACACACGAATGTTTTACATAAAGCCCTTCGTCGGGTGTCAGCTGCGCTTTTCTAAACCATTTTTTTTTATATTTCCTGAAGATATGGGCTACCTGTGTTGTTTTCTTTAATTTCTATTTTATGTACATTTCTCTCCAGGACCCAACCAGATAACTAAGATAAGAAATGGCATCATGATATTTTCCACTGACCATTTTTGGAGGAAAAAAAAGAAATTAAAAGAATACACACATTTTACATAAAGCTCTTGGAAATGTGTGAGCTGTACTTCGGGGTCAAATTTTTTTGCATTTCTTTAAGGCATGGCTTACCAGTAAACCCTTCAATGAGTCTATCAGAACATTTACCAATCAATCCGGATGGTGGTGGTGGTGGTAGTAGTAGTATTATTATTATTAATAATAATAATTATATTATAATTATAATATTATAATTATTATAATTATTATTATAATTAAGAGCAGCAATAGTAGTAGTTTTGGAAATTTTATTTTAAAAAAATAGTAAATTAAAATAAATATAAGTTTGAAGACATTTTTGAGAGTTTTAGTAATAAAATGTAAGTGCAAAAAATCTTAATGTGCTGATATTTGAAATGATGCACGTTTGAAGTCAGAAGCAGACGTTAGTTTGTTTTGGGGTTTTTTTGTTTTTGCCGCTCTTTTTTGTGAATTTGGAAGCTGGGAAAGGTGTTCCTTTTGAATTCGATGAAATTATCCTCGGTCAGAAAATTATTCTTACTCGAGAGAGACGTTATATTTTCTGGCTCCGTGAGACCAGAAGTTTCCTGAGTTTTGTCCAGCGTTAGTTCTTTGACATACGGACTTGAATTCACGTTAAGTGTTATATTTTATTTTTATTTTGAATTTTGAAGCTTTTCACTCTTCTTTTTTTTCAGTTTAATTCCAGACTTAGTTTTTCTGTTTAATTTTTTTATTTGTAGTCGTTTATTTTCCAATTTTTGTTTCTTTAATTTTTTTAGTCAAGTTTTCCCCCTCTTACTTTAGTTTGTAAATTTGTAAGCTGTAAAGTTTTGTTTTCCACTTCTTTTTATTAACCAAGTGTTAATTTTTATCATCCAATTTTTTACCTCGTCTCACTTGACTTGGTTGTTTTATTTTCAGTAAGCAGAATTTCTCCCCTGACCCATTTTTTAATTTTTTTTGTGTTCTATACGTGTGACTTATTTTTTGGCAAAGCCAGGTTTTATTTATTTTTCTTTTGTTGGCCCACTCTAGTTCGTGTTTTCGAGAGCCACTTTACCAGGGAGCCTGGTCTCCGCGACGAGGATTTTCGTAGCTATTTGGCTGGCTTTCCACGGCTTTCGCCGACTGAAGCGGCTACCTGCGAAATAGAGGTCACGGAGGGCGACGTCTACGCAGCATTGAAGAAGATCGGCAGAAGCAAGTCACCGGGTTCTGGATTGTTTGCTCTATGAAATGTATTTGAAGCTTTCGCACATCTTTGTCCCGATTGTGACTGTCGTGTCCAGCAACTGGTTCCGCCAGGGCTTCCACCCGACCGGATCTCCAGGGGTGTGATCACGCTGTTGGGAAAAAGCAAGGATGTTGGACAGGAATTAAATGACAACAGGCCCATAACTCTGCTAAACACAGAGTTAAAGATTTTGGCCAAGATCCTGCAGGGGTGTTGTAATCAGCTGCCGAGATTCTGTTGGAACATGAGCAAACCTGCGCTGTGAGGCGCCGAACAATTCAGAGCAACCTGCATCTGTTCCGCACGATAATAGAGGGTGTAAATGAAGACGACAAAGCTGCGCTGATCAATTTGGATCAATCCAAGGCATTTGATAGGGTCGACCATCGCTACCTGGCTGCTGTCCTCCAGACCGCTGGATTCCAACCCAATTTCTGCAGCTGGATTGGCCTGCTGTATCGCTCCCCCACTGCTGTGGTACAAGTGAACGAGAAGCTGTCAGGTGCTTTCGCGCTGACTCGGTCTGTCCGTCGGGGTTGTCCACTGTCGACCCTACTTTACGCTTTGGCGTTGGAGCCTCTCCTTCGCTGGCTGATGGACAGGGCGTGCAGTTCGGCTCTGTGGAATCACTGTTCCTGGTGTGCCTCGAGCTAGGGTTTCCGCGTACGCCGATGACGTATCCGCTTTCGTGTCGTCCCGCAGTGACATCGAGGTGGTGCTGAAGGCGCTTGAACGGTACAAACTGGTCATAGGGGACAAGATTAACTGCGACACGTCTTCCGTCTTGCGGTTAAGTGCTGGAAGCGGGTCGATCTTCCTGAGTCCTTTGGTTGAAACGAATGGTGTTTCTATCGATGCTGGCCATGGCTGAAATGGTGATTTGAACGACGATACAGGAGGATGTCTTGCGAGGCGGCCATCTTTTGCATCAGGATCTGATCCTATTGTTTGAGCATCAGCTCAAAATGAAGATTAGAAGTGATAGGAAGCGGTTAGTCTCGACAGTTTTCTGCGAGGGGTGGGTGACTGAGGCTAGCTTGGTTCGTGTGAAGGAGCTAACCATGATTTTTCTCTTTTAGGTTGACCTACGTCACATCGGGACGGTTTCCTGTGGAGCCCTCCCTTGGTTAGGTTAGACGATTTCTTGTGCACCTATTTAATGTGAGTAAGTGCTGTTCCCGGCCTGTTCCTGGCTGTATCTTTTGTTATGATCCATGTCGAGATTCCCAGCCTCCCCAGTTTGTTTATTGGCCCTTCCTCTTTTCATCTCGACCTGTTAAAAAGAATGTTCGACTTACAATGTCGAATTGTTATAATTATTTTTCAATATATTAGATAGACTTTAATTTTAGAAAAATAATGTTATAATTAATGTTTATCGAATTTTATTTGAGAATGGGAAAATTGGAGTGTAGATTTTTCCGTGTCGGGTAGCTTTGGTAGAAAGAATTTTTATTGGTTTTGGAAGAGTTCCGAAACTAAATTTAGTATGACTTGAGAAAAGTTATGTTTTAACTTATAAGGCTTGTTTACGGAAATGTTGCATGTTTGATAAAGAGATCAGATTGTTCGTTCTCGCCTTATAAGTAAATTGCTTTTTATCCAGGTAATCTGAAGGACTAGGAAACTGGAAGAAAAGAGTTATTTGAATTGAAGAGGTTTGAATTTAATTTGGAAAAAATTATAAAGTTTGATGACGGAAATATAACTATTTGATAACGAAAACAAATAGTGCATTTACGGCTTATAAGTTAAGAGTTTTATTTCAAATTACTTTAAAAAAGGATTAGACTATTATTGGGAGGGAATGAGAAGAGGAACTGTTACTGTTGATTGGTATTGTTGCTTCGCAGAACTAAAGTTTTATACCAAAGTCATTCGATGAGAATGGTTCTGCCTTATTCTTGTTCTTCATTTAAAATGAGATTTTAAAGAAATTAAATATTTCTTATAAGTACAATATTATAAGCCCAGGTTAGACGTAGTGTTTTAAATTAATAATTCCTTTGCAGCACAAATAAGAAGAGAAAAGAATTCAGAAATTAAAAAAAGAAATATCCAAAGATGTTAAACCACTTCCAAAAGAAAAGAAAATTATTTGTAACGAGATTTTATGTTAAAAATGGTAAAAAAAAGATTGATTTGTCTATTTAAAGAAAATAAAACTATACTTTAGACAGACAACAAATGATTATATGTAAGTAAACCTTTTTGTTTAAATATTGTTCTGTTACTTTTAATATGCCATATGGAATAATATGCATGTTATCTTTATTTTTGTGTTAGAATAAAAATTTAAAATCTGGGAATTTATATTTTTGTGTTATATTTTTGAGGAAGATCGTATCGATAAAAAGATCGTCTGCTTCTTCATTTATTTTTTCTTTACGGTGAAGAACGCGCCTAGAACAAAAATCGGCTGTTTTGCCTTGTGTTTTAACTTAAGAAATTTATTTTCTTTTTACGTATTTAAGATCATACACAAATCAAATACACAAAATATTTTTCTTCACAGTAGTTGTATAAAATTAATTGCTTACTTTTAGTTTCAGCAAACATTATATCTGAAAATCAGTAAAGCATACATATTGTAAATTAAATAAATAGATTGTTTTTCAGTAACAGAATATAAAATTTGTATCCTTAAAATTTATTTCCGTTATCGGATTCAAGCTTGTGATAAAAAATATTTATTTTTAAAACATGTGTAAGAGTAAGTTTACTCACAAAAATAATTAACTGATTCAAGCATTATATATGAAGTAAAAAGAAATTATCATCAAAGGCGATGACATCATAATTTCATCATTTGAGGAAAGCTCACTGAAAACAAAAACACGTTCTAGTGTTAACTTACAAAAACATTGTTACTTTGACAGTATGGTTTAACTTTCACATCCGCAAAAGATTTTACTCACTTGGAACCAGGATATTTTTACGTGACGTAAATGTGTGTATGTGTATGTGTTGTCTAAACATTTCCACTAGAGACCTTAAAAAAGAAATGAATTCAAATTTGTTTTCGTTGCTATTTATTAAATAGCGGGGGAGATTGTACTTTCTAACGAAACCTAATTTATAACCCCCGATATAATGTATGTATTGATAATGTATTGGTAAAGTATTGGCAATAATCTGTTAGGGATAATCTATTGGGAATAATGAATAATTATTATATAATTTATTTAGGTTTATTTATATTTATATATATTAATTAAAACTTATTGAAAAATAAAAAATAATTTAAAAACTTAAATTAAAAATTAATTAAAATTAATGAAAAACATTATGAAAATATTTATCTTATTAATCTTTCAATAATTTTTTGCTATAAATTATTTATCGTGTTAATCGGAAATTATAATAGAAGTTCTATTTTAAAATTTATTTAAGAAAATTAAAATTTACATTTATATATATATTTATATTTATCTATTTACAATTTATTTATATAACTGTGTGTGTGTATGTATATATATATATATATATAGAGAGAGAGAGAGATATGTATATATATTTAAATTGTGTGTATTTAGGCAGCATTTTTTCATTCATACATATGACGATATGAAAAGAACTTACAAAAAATAAATAGACAACACTTATCTATATTATTTAATGAAACATGTATGAATGTATGTATGTATATATATATATATATATATATATATATATGTATATATATATATCACCCAAATTGTAAGCACCAATATTTTTTTCTGATATTAAATATCAGGGGAGTTTGGACTTTCTAGCCTTAGATGCCACCCAGTGTAGAAGGATTCCCTTGACTGAAAAATAAACCGTGAATAAGTCAGCGGTTACACACTCCAATATCTTCCATAATATATAACGACAATTCTTAGATAAAGAAGTAAAGGAAATTTGTGGAAAGCCACAACCCTGAAGAGACATGGCATAAAATAGAATATCGGTAAAATATCACATCCACTGGAGAAAAAGTTTTTGCTTCCACTCCCTGAATCGCCATTTACGAAATATTTTAAATCTTTCCCAAATAATTTCCGAAATTAAAAATATGCCTTACCCCGATTAACTTAATAGTCTTGACATTTTTTTCACCAATATAATTAGGGTGATTGTTGCATAAGAGTTCTTTATATCAAATTTGGATAAACTTAGTACTAACTAAATTCATCTAAATTTGGTATAAAGCAATAATGGGTAAACTGCGGCCCACATGCGGCCCGATTGGCATTCTGAATGGCACGCCTAATTTCCAGAGGAAAATAGTGTCTATTAAATTGTTGTTTGCTTTCTTTCGTTCTCATTAGGTCACTCATGCATAAATGAAAGCTTAAGTAGTACAATGTTTCGTGAATGTTGTAACTTTCCATTGAAGGTAACGTTGTCCACATTTTAAGCAACTGGAGATTTTCACTAAAGAAGATCATAAGTGTAAAACACATTATGCTTCAAAAACAGGAAACGTTAATGATAATTATTTTTCTCTAGAGAATAAATATACCTTCTTTTTCTCTTAAGAAAATGTGGTTGCATCGTCAAATGAATAAATTAGAAACAAATCACACACATCAGCGTGTGTTATCATCAGTAGTAATATTATACGAAGACTTTAGTTTTTTTTTTTTTTTGGGGGGGGGGTCAGTAATATTTAGAAGGAATCTTTTTTCCAGCTTTGCCCCATTTCTAAAACAGATGCATATGCGCATGGTCTTTTGTTGTGAAAATGTCTGCAGTATCTTTAATGAAAAAAATATCTTGATTTTTTAATAGTGCAACACACGTTATTATGAATCATGCCGCATGCGGCTCCCTCTTCGCAGAACGTTACTCATGCCCTTTATAAGCCTACAGAGTCGGTGCATTGTAGAGGAGACACAGACACTAATAATGGCTTTTGATATGAGCTTTCTCGCTCCTACACTATTATAAGTGCATTAATTTGTTCTCTCTGTAGATATTAAAATTTAACTGAGAATCGCAATAGCTGTCTATCCAGCTAGATGTAAACTTTTTGTACAAACACATCGCACTATAATGAACGCTCTAAGGATATTTGACAGTGTTGTGTGATGGTTATTGTCACACGGTGTGAACTGTGTAAACAGGAAGAATCTACTACTCTGGCGTCAATAGTACTCAAAATTAGACATACGATCTTGTGACTATTTCTGTCGGTTATCTGCTTCACATTTGCACGCAAAAATATAAAATAAACAAAATATCCTATTATTAACTTGTTCTTCCCTTGATTAGTTAGTTCGCACGACTGTTATGCCCTGCCAATACCTCATAAATAATGAAATATTCCGTTTTGGTTGCATGGAAAGACTGAAAAACAAATCAGAGACGCTATTTTGGTTTCAGTGAGAAACTGAAAGAAAGAAAGTGTTTAACGTCAGTTCCAATGAAATGGAAAAAAGTTGTTAATTTCAAATCTTTTCATTTGTACCCCCTTACTTCTTAAAATAACGACCAGCATTCATATTTATGATTGTTATTATGCTTGTTGTTGCAATATTTTGTCAAAGTTTTAACGATGCGATAGGGAAATTCCTCCGGATATTCTATTATCGTAGAACTCGCCATGAGCTTACTCAGTCATTAATTTAAGAATCAGGATTCATCGGAAAAATCAAATAGGAAAACCGTGAAATTTTCACAGTTATTTCTAATAATAATAATAATAATAATAATAATATGATAATATGATAATAATGCAATAATAATAATAATATGATAATAATACAATGATAATAATAACAATAATAATAATAATATGATAATAATGCAATGATAATAATAATAATAATAATAATAAGGCATCTTTTTTCCCTGCACTTGAAAATCCATAAAAGAACATCACCAATCAGACATACCGAATATGGAGAGATATGGTAGGGACTAAAATAAAACCTTATTTCGACCAAAATATGCGTGCCAATATCTGCACGGACATCAGGCGAAATAAAAGACTTTGAAATACAGAAATAGATAAGATAAAACTAAGTATAAGACAAAGTACAATCAACCATAACCTAAACGAAAATGAGGCAAGTGTGGAAATAGATAATATGACAGAAGATTAGATACAAACTAAAATAAGTGAGATACGAAATAATGATCTCTCAGGAAATAAATCAGATGAATCTAGCTGCGACATAATCAATTGCACTTATTCAGATTCGGATGAAGATAAATCAAACGACATTAGAGCAGAATTCATTAAAAAACAACAGAAGTGAAATCACTGAAGCGAAAAAAAAAAAACATCATTCAAATAATCAGCAAAGTAACTCGCATACAAATGTCAGAAAGAAACCGGCTACCAAAATTTCATATGACAAAGTCCAATAAACATAATGTGTAAACATTGTTAACAGATAGACAACAAGAAAGCATCACAGAAGTAAATAATGTCAGATATAAAACAATTTTGGCAGCTACTGAAAAACTTAATATCAAGACAAATAAAAATTAAAGAACAGACAGAAAGGGCCTACTTGGAAGGCAAAATTAAAGCGAGAAATTGAGGAAATCAGATATTGCTATCAATACTAGATGAGATTTCAACAAATTCAAATGTTTCAACACGGAAAAGCAAGACCAAGTAGAGATACAATAGAATTAAAGCAGTAAATAAAATTCCACCAATCGAGGAAATACTTAACAAAAACTGCAATTAAAAGCAAAGAGAACAAGACCATATGAAAAATGTTGTAGGTTATATCGACAATATGAGATATTCCAAACGGACTCAGCAGTTATATAAGTCAAAAAGCCACCATCTATCGAAGAATTGCAAATATTTTGTGAGAATTGTAGAGGACCGGCGGGTGAAATTGAGGATAAAATCTCTGGACTAAGACTTCCTGCTGGCCAGTCCCGCTACATAGTAATGTTGGACTATGATGGAGTCCAAAGAAAGCAAAATAAAACGAACAAGACAGATATATATGTACAAAACAAATATATATTATTAACAAACAGGTTAAAACACGAGTTACAAATACATCATTTAAAACATGAATAAAACGTTAGTGTCTGTATGGGAAGTTATTGTGTGTGTGTTGAATTGAAATGTCCGTACGGGTGAATTTTGTTTTTAGCGTGTTCCCTGAACATGGGAAACGCTGGTTGTGTATTAGAGTTCACATATTGGAGATGTTAAGAGAGGGTTTTTGTACCTCGCCCCACGTGCGAGGTTGCCGGCCCCAGAAGAGGCAGTTTGGCCGCACGTGGGCGAAGCCGTGGAAAAGAGCCGTGGAAAGAGAAAGAGGCGAAAGGTCAGCCCGTATTTATACTCCCGGGAGAGAGAGACCCCTGTTGAAGGGTTACGAAACGAAGAGGAGATAACCCGATAGAATATTTGGAGCAACCCAAAGTCCAAATGCAGAGTCGATCAAGGAAGAACATGACAGAATGAAGGATAAACCGATGCAAGAATGGTAAAATATAACCAAGAATAATGTTGGAGAAACTTTAACAAAATCCCCAAAATGGAAATCCCCAGGAAATGACAAGGTACCCAACATTTGGTTCTATCATCTGTCATCAATTCATAAAACTCTTGCAGAAAATATTTATCACTGCTAATTAATAAGCCCAATGAAATTCCAGAATAGATCACTGAAGATATTACATATCTCTTACCAAGGACGGGTGAAACAGATGATCCAAACAATTATATGCCAATAACATGTCTGTAAACCACATATAAATTGATTACTGATGCCCTGACAAACTGTGCTTAATCTTTTTTTGATGAAAACAACATTCTTCCTCGGAAACAGAAGGGATGTCGAAGAGATTCATAAGGTTGCAAAGATCAACTACTAATAAATAAAATGGTCTTGGAAAATTGCAAGAAATAAAGTTGAAATATCAGCATAGCTTGGATAGGTTACCGAAAAGCCTTGGATTCTTAAGGCTTTGGAAATGTACAAATAATAGTAAATTTCCGTAAATATAGCATAGAACTGTAGAAAACCATATTATACCTAAAATCACAACAAAGGTACTGCCACTTCCAATTGTTTGAATATCCGACGAAGAATCTTTCAAGGAGACCTCCGGTCGCTCCTTCTGTTCTGTCAGTCCTTAGTCTCCCTCTCGCATGAACTAAACAGTAATATCTATGGATCCAAAATAAAAAGAAAGTGTTTAAACACCTATTTTATATGGGTGATATCAAACTGTTTGCCAAAGATGACAATGAGTTGAAGTGTATCCTCAAAGCTGTAAAATATTTCAGTGATGACATCGGTACGGATTTCGGATTAGATAAATGTGCAAAAGTAACATTAAAGAAAGGGAGAATTACAGAAACACATTCAATAAATCTAGATTTTGTCAGAAAGATTACTGGAACAAGAAGAAGTCTATAAATACCTAGGATTCGGCGAAGGAGATGGAATACAGCAACCCCAAATGAAGGAGAAAGTAATAAAAGAATACTACAGGCTTGTGCGTCTGGTGTTAAATACCGAGTTGAATTCACAACACAGAATATCAGCTATAAACACTTTGGCTGCCCCTGTGGTCCAATAAATCCTTTATTGGGCCATAGCTAACATTAAGCGTTTGGATGTCAAAACGTGAAAGATTCTCACTTGCCAGCGCATGCTGGTGTTGGTCGTCTGTATGTGTCCAGATCCGAAGGAGACAGAGGATTAGTTCAACTAGAACTGTCTTACAAAACTATAACAATAGGTCTTCAAAGATACCTGGAAACTACAGAAGACTGGATGATGATCTGTGGCAAAGAACATGAAAGAAATAAGAAACTTTATTCAGTAATAAAGGAAGCCAACACATTCAATTTCTAGTGGATGAAGAGGTGCAAATAAACCATAATACACCTACTGCAGTGGCAAAGAACCTAAGAAAGAAAGCGAAAGCAAAATGCTCTGTACCAAATTCAAAATCGATGACAATATAAGCCTCTTTATGGTCAATACTCTTCTCGTAACAAACAAGCTGATGTAGACAAACCCCATAACAATCAGATGTTACGTAGCGCAGGGTTAAAAGCTGAAACCCAAGATATTATTTTTGCTGCACAGAACCAATGCTTGCTCATTAGAAATTACCAAGCACACACGCTGAAAAATTGTTAACCTAGAATGCAGATTCTTTGATAAATATCTAGAAACAATTGACCATCTTGTATCAGGTTGCACAATGTTAGCACCCACTAATTATAAAACTCGGCATGATAGAGTGGGCCAATATATGCACTGGAAAATGTAAGAAACTGGTATGGACATCAGCCCGAACCGGTTAGAGATTTTACAATACACACAGGCGGGACGATTAAAGCTAATCGCCCATACATCGTGATCCCAAAACACAAAAACAGAATGTGGTTTTTATTGACATGGCAGTCCCCGCAGATGTAATGCATCTTTGAAGAAATTCAATAAACTATCAAAATACAAGGATCTTGAAGTGTAAATATCAAAAATGTGCCACATGAGGACATCAATAATTCCATTTCTAGTTGGAGCCCTCGGATTGAACGGAAAAGGATCCGATAGGCTCACTGAAGGGATTCCTGGCAGCCCATGCCCATGCCTGAAAGAAATACAAAAAATCGTACTAACAAGCTCACACATTACGAAGGGTTTAATCTATGTAAAATGAGAGTGATCTTAGTTTTTTTTTTTTTCTTTCTTTCTTTACAAAAATGATCAGTGGAAAATATCATGAAGCCATTTCTGACGTTTGATCGCTGGTTGGGAACCAGAAGGAAATATGTATTTGCCCAAGTCGTCCTACCAGGAACATACCGTGAACTAAGAAAAGTACTATCAATTAAATGACAATTCTCCTATCCTGTCTAAGGATCATAGTTTGGACCCAGTTCTACACGATACAAAGCAGGAAACATAACATATTATTATTATTATTATTATCATCATCATCATCATCATCATCATCATCATCATCATTATTATTATTATTAATATTATTATTATCATCATCATCATCATTATTATTATTATTATTATTATTATTATTATTATTATAGTAATAAGAATAATAATAAGAATAATAGTAATAATAGTAATAATAATAATAATTATAAAGATAAAGATTTATAATAAAAGTTTTAAAAACAATACTTTTAAAATTTCTAAGTAAGTATTTTCACTCAACACCAATTTCTACAAAATATCTCAATGGAAAAATGAAATATTATTATTAAACTTTCCAAAAAAATAAATTATTTTTGTTGCAGTTTTCGTTTCCTGATTCATGGTATATTTTCAATATTTCTCGCTAAAGTTTAAAATAAAGTTTCCACTGATTTAATTTGTTTGGGATTTTTTTCTTTTTACAAAAATTACTCTTATTAGCATCTAAATGATATCTTATGGAAATTTCATCAAAGTAAATAAAGTAACGTTGAGTTGACATGATATGGTCATAATCCTTAAAAATATACTTATCATGACAAAATATATTTATAAAGCATTAAATACCCAAAATGTATTAACATCCCATAATTAATTGACCGAATATATCAACAAGGTTTTTATAAACAGCTATAAACGTAAACTTTTATCATCCTTCTATTTGCCGTGTCTTTTTAGGATGAGGAGATCATGTCTCTCTGTAACTTCCAATTCATTGTAAGTCTTTGCAAGGTCGCTCTTTTTGCTAGCTCTCCTAATTCTTATTCTGCCAGCCATCTACACAAGTTCGTTAGGCAGGGGTCATTCGCTGTTTTCTTCTGTCTCCCCTCTTGCTTTCAATATGTCCTATGAGTGTCAAATTCCCCAATCCCTCTTTCCTCATTATGTACCCTAGAAATTACAATTGTCTCTTTTTTTAGAAGCATAAGTGACCTTTTGGTTTCCATTTTCTCTAAAACTTCGTCGTTACTACAATGTTCAGTCTATGGGATTGTCAGCATCCTTCTGTAGAACCATATTTCTTTTACCTCAAGTCTATTTTTCATCTGTGAATATTGCCTACCATATAGAAGGAGCGGTTATACATAACAGTTCAATTCTGATTTCTTTGTTTCTAATGTAATTTTACTGTTTATTAATACTTTGCTTAGCTTTTGAAAGGTACCTTTCGCTCTCCCTATGCGTCCTTGGATTTCGATGTCGCATTTTCAGTCCTCTGTTAAAACACTTCCCAGATTTTGTATTTGATTGACTTTGGGGTTTTTTTTTTCAGTTTGTAGTTCACATTTTGGGATGTCCCATTCTGTCTTCTTACAATTTATGCTTTACTATCTTCTGTGGAAGTACCTGCAGTTATAGATTATCACTCACCCTCGGCGTTTATTTTTGACATTATACCAACATTTCCCCATCTGCTGTGTGATACGATACAACTAACTGTAGGGTGTGCAGTATTATATCAGAACAACAACCGACATATTTCATTATAGAGACAGAAAAACTAGTTTTCCTCTTATTATGATCTTTATATTATTATATGTATATATGCATATATATATATATATATATATATATATATATATATATGTGTGTGTGTGTGTGTGTGTGTGTGTGTGTGTGTGCAAGTGAGATACTCCCGCCCAAATATAATTTCAGGTATAGGTAGGTTCGCCTATCACCCGGTGCACACTCCTCCCCGGTCTTTTAAACATGACTAGAGCTTTATCCCTTTATCCCAGTTTAGGATTGAGTTTCCGTCTACTTCAACTCTATACATCTCACATCTCCGTCTGAACTCTGAAATTTTATTTAGTAAATATTTTTCTCTCCTAAATAGGAGTAAGTAGGTTCGCCTACCGCTTGATTCACAATCCTTCACGGGTTTTTTAATAGGAGTAGAAGTTTATCCTTTTCTTTCCTGCTTAGAATTGGGTTTCCGGTTCTTTCTAAAGTCAACTTCAACTCTATACTTCTAACGTCTCCGTCTGAACACTGAAATTTTATTTATTACTAATTACTATTTTTCTCTCTTCAATAGGATTAGATAGGTTTGCCTATCGCCCGGTTCACACTCCATAATAATTGACATGTGTAGATTTGCCAAGATATATCTTTTTATAAATACGTAAATTTGTTTATTTGTATTTAAATTATAATTCTACCTTTGTAACTTGAAGTAAGTAATTTGTGTTATTGCCTTTTTCCCTTATATTTATGTTTATTTTAAATACCAAAGAAATTTTCGTGGGGTTTTCTAACGACAAACCCCGCATAAAATATGAACCACTCCACCATTATGATAATCCGGTATATTTAACATATTTAAATTATGTAACGGTTAGTTTCAATTCAGCACCTGGAGATTGCGTTGGACATGAAACAGAGTCGTACTAATGGTGAGGAAACAGTACATACATACATACATATATATATATATATATATATATATATATATATATATATATATATATGACAAAAATATTTAATTTATAAAAGTTTGCTTAAATATGAAAATAAAATAATTAACTATAAAAACTTCGTTGGGATTTAACCAAACATTTCACATGTGTAAATCCTGTTTCAAATATACAGTAATCCAAACTCACTAAAAAAAACTCGTACAAAGTGGACTAAATCGGAAAATATACAATAAAATTCTATTAACCAAGCTTTCTGACAAAAATTAAAAAAAGACAAAATGCGTTTGAAAAAGTTCCGTTTTGCAAATTTTAGACAGGATCTTATATCTTAGCATTCCTTATTTAAAATCCGGTTAAATAATGAAATTTACTAAAAATTTTACATATTTGCTGGAGAATCCTACATTAAAATTACATTAATATCCAGCGTAAATGCAATAAAAAGAATATCAAGTGTTCACTGCTGGACGCAAGCTGCAACAGGATCGTCTAAAATGCTGTCATCAAGGTGAATCATTTTTATACATATATATATATATATATATATATATATATATATATATATATATATATATATATATAATGACAGAGCAACATTTAAAAAACCATAGGTGATATTGTATTTCATTGAAGAAGTCGATAAAACACGGCTTCAAATCTTCAGACCTGTAAACCAAATGAAAATGGAAAAATTTACTCTAGGTTTAAAAATGAAGAATAGTGATTTCATGTAGAGAGAGTACCGGAAAGAAAAATGTTAAGTTATCATCTTGTAGGAAGTGGGAGGAAATGGTGTGTCGTCTCAGTTGAATTAACACGCGTGGAATGGAGACCTAATTCCAATTGTAGACATAAATCGTTACATGAACTTGGCAATTGAGAATATATTTGAAAAAAGATTTTAAGTGTAAATTCGAAAATCTGTCTGGATCCTTACTCGGTTAAGATTTTGACACATATGTATTCAACTTAAAAAGAACTGTCATAATTTATATTAAAAATAGTGGTTGACTAAGAACATTTAAAATATTCAAAAATATTCATAACCTAGCTAAAGATTCAATTTAAATGTAAAAAAAGATCTATTCAAAATAAAATAAAAATCAAACTATATATATATATATATATATATATATATATATATATATATATATATATATATATATATATATATAACCGAATACAGGGTTGGTATAGATGGAATAAATTTCCAATAACCAAAACCATTTAGTCAGTTATGTTCCATGCTTTATAAATGTATCTTTCGATATATGACTGATGAGACAGATTTTTTTTCCCGCAGTAAGTTGCCATTTCTTTCTCCGGTAGACCAGTTTCCGGTCTGTCCTGCTATTTACCCATAGCTGGGAAGGAGAGAAAAGGATTCATACCTTTCCCAAGGGTATTAGCATGTAAGTGAATGAATTCGACTGGAATTCGAACTCGGCTCTCCGCTTCCATAGTCCGGGAAGTCCATTTCTCCACCGTGCCTAACCAAAACCACTATTTTTAAAAGATTGCTCAATACAAAATAGAGCGAATAATATTTATTTAAAAATCATAACATAAGCATGTTATAATATCACTACAAAAATAGCATTTTTGTTTCAATACTTCTGGTGTCTTGTCAATTGATGGTGTTGAAACAAAATGGCTATTTTTGTAGTGATGTTATAACATGCTTATGTTATAATTTTTAAATATATATATGTGTGTGTGTATTTTCTAATATATAATTATCCATGAGATTCTCCATAAATAATTAATAAAAAAATGACTAATAAAAAAATAATTAATAAAAATACTATGATATACAGAAGAAAATATATATAAAAACTATTTATGTAAAGAAACAATTAGATATATTATATAAAGTATATAAAATAAGCAATAGTCCCAAACATTTATAAATTAAATAAACTTTCAAAAGTTTAACGGGATACGAAGAGATTTTAAAAACTGAGTAAAGTTTAAAAAGATCTGAATTGTCTAGTATATCTCTACTAAGGTTAAAAGTTCACAGATTTAAGTTCAATGACTAACCGTAACTGTGTCTATATGAGAAACTTGTAGTACCCATGTAGTACCCAAATTGGTCAAACATATATTTAACTTAAGTACCTTCATGAGAATGCTAAAAAAAGAGCATAGTATGATAAAAAGACGCCAAACTTGGTGAAAACAAAATTTTATCGTCTAAATGTTTGTTATTATTAAGAGGAAAAACCAAAGTATTTTTTATTTATTTTTTAAAATTTTTCCTTCTTTTTAGCACATTCTAAATTTTGATTAAAAAAACCTTGTTTCTCTTTGTATCACCGGAACTAGTAAAATAACATATACAATTTTTAGCACGTTTTTTTTTTTTTTTTTTTTTTTTGTATGACAGACATCAATTTGGAAAATCTTGCAAAAATAAAAATAATTGTCGGATGTTAATGAAACTTTCAGAAACTACTCACAAATGATGGAAATTATTATAAATATGTTTTCTTTTTTTAAAGTCATGACAAAATTATTTTTTATATTTGTTACCCCTCTCCAACTAATTTTATGAAAACTCTAGAAATTCAGCATTGTTCAGTTTAGTGATTATATTAGTTAAAAGCACAAGGCTTTGAGGAAAGCAAACATTTTTTAATTGGACCCCCCACCTGAAAATCAGATCTGAATTGTAACGTACAGAACTCAATAAAATAAATATATTTAATTTCAAATGCTTTTATTTGCTTTTAGTTGTTTTTATAAATATGGAAAATATTTTCTGAAAGCAAAAAAATTTCGATGAAAAATTAATTTTTAATACAATTATTTGCTATTTATTTAATTATTTTAGATTTTTACATTTAATTTGTTAAAATATTATAAAATTAGTTGAAAGCCGGATTCAGTTTCGTAAATGTTCTTATGACATAGATTGTAAATTGTATCGTTTCGACCAATCAGAAGACCCGCAGTAATTAAGAAATGTAATTTTGTGTTCATAATACGGCTGTAATTATAAAGTACGGAAGACCAGCAAGAATACAATTAAGTTGCATTATTTGAGTTAAGTATTGTTCTCCGCTGTTATGGCCTTAATTTTTGCGTAACACGTGTGGAGAAGTTAATTTAATTTTTCAATTTCAACTGAGAAGGGTACCTATAAGTATCAGTATCATCTTATGAAATTTATATGATCTTATTTTTATATTAATCTCAGTTATGACATTTTTCCATAAATGAAATATCAAAATTAATAATAAAATGAATGGAAATACAAATAACACAGTAAAATGTAATAAATGTACATAAAATTATAGTATTTTATGTACACTTCTGATAAAATTTCATAAGAAAGGTACCTATAAATTAATTAGATAACTTTCTTATGAAATTTAATCTCAATCTCAACAGTTTTATTTTAATTTTTTATAATATATTTTCCATAAAGCATCGTAAACGTAAAGATGAAAGCTAAGTACAAAAAAAATTTAGAGCGCTGAAAGTTTTCCTTAAAAATAACGAGGTAAATAATTTATTCACTTAAATCTAAATAATTATATCACTTCTGTCCTCCCGTATGATAACTTTACCTCACGTAAGCTGTCAATACGTGATGAAATCATCACTCATCACCTGTCAAGTGACGCGAAATGTTATGACTTACTTTGTTTTATTTTTAAACTACTTCTTTTTGGCGCAGAAACTAAGTAATGCTTGTTTCAAAATATTTTAAGTAAAGATTATAATTTCTAATTTTTTAAATGAGTTTTGAAAAAATTATAATTGATTTTTAAAAGAATTTGAAACTGAGATTTTCATTGATTTTATAAAATGGGAAAAATGGTTGACATGATTGTCAATTTTGCTGACTCAAAAAAAAAAAAAAATTTTTAATCAAAAATTTCGGAAGTGCTAGGAACGATTAAAAAATGTAAAAAAATACCCCCAAAATGCTTTGATCTTTACTCTTAATAATAACATAAACATTTAGACGATAAAATTTTGTTTTTGTCAAGTTCGGCGTCTTTTTCATCATGCTATACTCTTTTTTAGGCGGTACCTAATTAAGTGCTCTCTATTATTAATATATGCAATGCATTGGAAATAACAGACACAGTGGAAATAACAGATTTCTAAAAGCGCAAACAAATAATAAATACATAATGCACATGTTTAACATCAATAAAAAGTATGAGCAATATACATGTGTATCTCTACATCTGCACATACTCATGAATACAATAAATAAATACACAATATACAGAGCCATAACCATCTACACCTCACCCAATTATATAGTTATATACGCGAATCTATCAAGTAACACAATAAACCGTCCTAGTATAAAAGTGGTATATCTGATATATATATATATATATATATATATATATATATATATATATATATAAAGAAATATAGTCTTAAAGTGTGCTATATTTATGGGATAAAGTGCTCAATATCAGAGATAGAGCGTGTGTAAATATAAAAGTGAACATAGAAGTCAACACTTAGAGGCGACAGTCTGTTTCATGCTAGATGCAATCGTCGGGCCACGAGTGCTGTTATTTTTTCGGCTGTTTATATATACGGGTCAGTAGTGCATTGTAGGTAGTCATTTTTGGCAGATATTTTACCGGAAGTCGTTTATTTGTTTATTTATTTATTTGTGTCAAATTATTTTGCTCGTTTTTACTTAATATTATTTTTGTTTTTTATCCTTTATATTTTTATTTTTTTTATTTTGATCGGTGTTTTTATTAACGTAGTAAAAATTTGTTTATATAGCTTATTGTGGGCAGTCTATTATGGCGACTATTTTACCGGAAGTCGTTTTTTTATTTATTTGGGTTAAATTATTTTGCTTGTTTTTATTTATTTTTATTTTTATTGTTCTAACAATGAGGCTCCATGCTTTGAACGTCTATTGGGTTTCATGTTTCTATTGGATTTTATGTTCACTCTAGAACTGAAGGGAAACGCATATGTGTGATCCATTGATAAAGATGCTGAAAAATGTTCGGCTCATTCTATCGCTCTCGAAAATACCTGACTCCTTCTGCTATGCTTCATCTTTACCAGAGTCAGATCAGAGTGAATATGGAATATTACTGTAGCCACTTAATCTTCACCTTTTCAGCCTTGATGGAATTCAGACGTTAACGAGATCTTGTGGGAAATGTTCAGATAAGCTCCATTCTTCAGTTCCACCAGTACAAGCCTTTACAATTAGGACACACCATGGATTTGAATTGCCTTCATTTCCTCCATATTCCAAAATATAAGAAGAAAGATCTGTTCAGCTTTTTCCTAACAACTGTTACTTTGCGAAATGCTCTCATGAGCGGGCTCTTCACTTAACCTCTTCAAGTCAAGTTTCAATCGTTTTATATCTTCTTTCTATTCGTGATCTTCAATTCCTAAAACCTCCTCTTGCTTTCACACTGGTTCATTATACCTATTTTAACAGTAAATCTCTACCTTGAGCAGCTCTCGGGGTTTGTATTTGGTGATCGTTAGTAACAGAAGAGAAACTAGAGAGACTTGATTCCAGCAGTAATATTCGAGTCTAGTTGCTAATCTTCACTCGATATGGACGGAACTCCCTAAAGTAAGAACTGTGTGAAATTAATCTGTTCGGAATTGTTCCACCTCTGCTGCCTTTACGCATCCTGTATACAAATGGAAATATAAAGACTATTCCACTAATGCATTTGAATCACGGAATGACGTCTGTATATGCAAATAGAGGCGATTACTGCGCTTGTCTAAAATAATTTAACTAGAAAAAATATATTGTTAACGTTATTATTACGATTTTTGAGTGGGTGCTGAGACAACTGGCAAAAAATCCACACTTGAAAGAAAAAACCCAGAATAAGGTACTAAAAATTTATATACTTTGTAAATATTATTTTTAAATCTATTTTCATATCCGGTTAATTATGTAGTAGAACCCACTTAGATATGTAAGTGGCATTTTATTTGTCCTGTTGTGGAATGTGTCATTCGCCGACAAATAGGTATATATATAGATAGATAGGTACTTATGTTCAGTATTCATTCCTATCCAGCTGTTCAAACAGCAAAGACAGCCTTTTTTCGCTTGTACACAAATTTATTCGTTCTTTGAGAGCCAACTTCAACACTATGAATGTAAGTAATCAGGTTTTGTTTTACTTTTCTAGTTCTTTCATATTTTAGTTCTACTTTTTTAGTTATACGTTTTTCCCACCAACAGTGTCGTCCATTTCTTTTGCGACACAAACACCGAAGAACTTATATAATACATTTTTTTAATGATCTTTCGTTACACGAGTGAATTTGTTTGTATAGATTAGTTTTGTAATAACACATGATATGAATGTTTCCCAAAATTTGTAGATAATTTCTTTAAATAACATTTCAAGCATAATTACATTATTCATATTAAAACCAATGTTCTCAACTTTATTGTTATTATCACAAAATCACAAAGTTTTGATTTGGACAATCTCCTCTTGCAGTAAAGCGTTCGCTTGTTAATTTTGTTGCAGTAATAGTTCTGTTAGTTCAACCCGTAAGCCGGGTAGTACAAATTTAGACTCAATGGAAACCCGGCAACCAATGAGTGAACAGAATTAAATGAGATACAACAATACATTAAAAATGGTAATAGTAATATTAGCCGTTTCATTATAAGGAAACATTAGGCATTCATTCACCGAGCAACCAGTGCTGCTATCGGTTGAAATTTATAAAATCTTTCCCTTAAAACATTGTTTTAGGAAAATATGTATCCCAAATCCAGTAACAGTTATCGATCTTTCCAGTAGTGACGCGGCTTCCTTCCTAACTTTTTTTATTTCAAGTATGGAACGTCAATATTTTGATTATCTCATTATTTTCTCTTCGAGTTACATGTGATATCTATTTTAGTTGCTGCTACTCTTGAAAGTCCTCAAGTTATTGGGATTCTATTATTTGGTATAGTTCTTTGATTGCGATTCTGTAACGCCTGTTCTCAATGTTCGAACAAGGTGTAGTATTCGCAAAGATCATCAGGCTTTACTTTTTCAAAGCCATTTTTAACAATTGATCTTGGAAAGCGTTCGTGTACAGCTGGCAATTTAGATATTTCTGAATGGTTTTGAAATATGCAAACTGTCTGCTGTATACAATCACTTTTTAAGATCAAAGGTTAAAAATGGGTTTGATAAAGATCCAACTCAGTAGATTAAATTAATGGTTCAGTTCAAAATTTGCTGATGCTTACCCGGATCAACAGATACCTGAAGAAGGTCGTAGGACACAACGACTGAAACGTTGTAATTTTAGCAAAAATGAGAACATTGGTCCGAATATAAATAATGATAACTTCTCATCCCTAAAACTTCAAACATCGTTTATATTTCTACTTTAATCAATATACCAGTTATGCACCACTCACTCAACTCCAGGTTGGTATTTCGACCACTCAGTCCAGAAGTATCTCTACATATCGAGATCTTCTGTTGATATAAGTAATGATGTTCTATCCATCACCGTCACCTGTCGTGTAGCTTACAGCACCTGGTATTCCCCAGCGGTCACCATCTGAGTACTGCTAAACTTCAGTGAACGAAGAACCGGTGTTTCAATGTGATATATCTGTAAATACCAGTTATAGATTATATTATTAATTCTGAAAAATTTTTATCATCGACTAGAAACAAATTATTTATGTTCGACTCGTTAAAACACATTTTTATTGGTATATATATTTTTAAAAAATGTCCTCGTGTTCATCTCTTTCCAGATACCAATTCTAATGTCTGCTTTCTTCTATGTAATGGTATTGTTCGGGTCAGGAGCTCTGCCACACACGAAAGGCAAAGAACTAGCTGACCTGAATGACACCTACATGGAATCGACGCCACTATTAATGGAAAATGAGACCTTACTTCTGATTCAAAATAATTCGTTGTCTATCAAGAGTATATCAAATGGAAATGGAAATGTAATGAACAGATCGGTTTGCACTTGGACCAACAAGAGGATAACTAACTCGACGCTCATCCCATCAGTTCGTGATGAGGCAGTGTGCAACTGTAAAGCCTGCAATGGATTTCAAGATATACACGAATGTGAACCTGTTCGTACACCGATGATCTTTCTCGAACGCATATCTACAGCCGGACGCTTTGCGTACGCACCAATCATATTGGAAGTCGCTACGGGATGTACGTGTGCATACAAGAACTCTATCTAGCATCTACAAAAGTAACATATTGCCAAATATAAGTTTACAGAAGAGGAAATCTTCTTATTCATCTGCCAGTAGAGAATGCAGTTATGCCGACTTCTGCATAGACAGGAACAATCCGTTTACCGTTATACGGTCTATAACAATAATCAAATAAATAATGAAATTATTTTTTATCCTATCAATATTATAATTTCCTATTCTCCTTCTTTTTTTATCTCCCTAATTATTCTATATAATACTGAATGAGCTTTGTTCTTTATTCTATTTTGTTATGTATTTTTGTTCAATTTCAAACGTACATCTACACATTTACACCTTTTTTAAAACTGCATTCATTGTTTTGTTTGTTATTTAAAGAGGATGATTTTTATTAAATATCTTTAATATATATTTTATTTTGAAAATTATTTTTGTATTTTAAATTCTCTCTTTTTTTATTTTTCTATTTAATGTAACCATATGAAAACAAATAAATTATCTTTTTAAAACTGTATTTGAATGTGTTTTGCTTGTTATTTAAGGAGAATAATTTTTATGAAACATCTCTATTGGCATCTAATGTGGTTCAGTACAGTTTATCTTCTTGCGTCCCTGATAACTACACTCTTCAAAAAATTTAAATGCAACGTCAGTCGCCATATTCTGTCTTCTTGTACCCTGTTCTTTGTTTTTTTTTCCTTTCCACAATCCTCCCCATTCTTAGTCTTTTCATTTTGCTTCTCTTTCACTCCCTGAAGTCTCCTCCATCTAATTGACATTATCGCCTTGCTTGGGGTGCGATTATTAAAAAGGACAACTGTAACAGTTTCTTTTTGATCAAGCACAAAACTATATTATAGTCATCTGTGCAGAATTTTCAAAAGATATATTTTATTCGTTGACGATAGTTCATTTATTCAAATAATCCATACGTGTGTTAACTTAGCACCGCCAAAATTTGCGCTAAGGACATTTAAAACGCATTTAAAATAATTTAAATATTTCGTTTTAAGCAAAACTTTACTTTTACTTGAACGATAATCACGGATTAATCATCAAAGGCTCTGTAAATTTTCTTTTCTTTTTTCTGGCTAATGAGAAAAAGAAATAATTTGACGTATTTCAATAAGGTTGTAAGATATTTTAAAACATTCTCACGTTCAATTTATCATTGAGTTCCCATTTTAATTGAAAAATGGTGGCAAAATGTATAACACGTTAAAAAATCTATTAAAAATTCAATATCTGTAAGAGTTACTTGAAAATTAGCAAAATTTAATTAAGGATTAATTAACAGAATTTTGAAAAATATTACTTTGTTTACACTACATTTTAAATATAGAAAAATACATTTAATCACAGCAACACTAATGTCTCATGGAGAAACGTTTTTGTCACCAATTTTCAATCAGCATTTGAATTTGCCATCGTCTATCGCCAACTGTTACGGTTCAGCTGGGCCAGTTTAACAGAATTATGGACCCCTGTGCAAACGAATGTGCTGGGCTCCCTCCGACAATCACTCACAGGAGTAAAAAGTAAATGGTCGATAATATTAAACATATATTTATTTTATTCGTGGTTCAACAAAACTCGTGTTAAAACATTAAAAACATGCTGTAGAGCAGCAACTAATCAACATGATAAACATTTGAACAATACACAAAGCTTGAAAAACACAGTAATACTCAATAAGATTGGATGGCACGATATGAAATTACTACGAACTTATTATAACAAGCATTTGCGGCATTTCTCTTCAGATAATTGCTTTATTATTGTCTTGATCCTCAAGAATAGGATATCATTTTCTATGCACATGAGTAAAAACCAGTTCAAACGCCGCTGTCCCATTTTTCTACAAAGAAGATTTTTTATAAGTTTCAGTCTTGAAAAAGAACGTCATCCTCTACAGTCAGCCACCATCATTGCACATGAACAATCTGGATGCAATCTGGATGCAAATTTCAAATTGTCCGAAATTATATTTGTACAGTGCAGTGAGAATCTCACAATATTCATCAAGATCCATGTACTGCTTGAGATGTTCACATTCATGTAAAAGGTCATCATAATTCAAGTCTTTTTGATACATATTAGCCAGTTGTTAACGCTTTTTCTTTAGTGCACCAGAAGCAATGATTTTCAATTCGCTGAAGAAAGAAAACAGATTTCCAATGTGTGAATAAGCCTCTACACATTTTGTCAGTTCAAAGATTAGTCTTCAGAATAGGGAGGAAAGTTTCCACCTTGAAATTTTCGGTTTTGCTGAGAAGTACATTTTCTGCTGATCCATCATAATTATTAAGTCGCAGACTTCGTTTTCGTTCCGGTTTTTCCCATCATATCAATATCTGGACACATACTCCTTACTTTGAATTCATATTCACTAAATTTTCTCTCTAGCTTCCTGAAGATAGGTTTTCAAGAAGATTCGTGGCAACGAGGATATTCACATCCTTTGATTCTAAGACCTTGCTTCTTTTGTTCATTCTTTCTAGTATATCATTTCAAAGAATTGTGAGAAAAATTGCTTCCTGGTTTTCCATTTTTACTCGCCCCTTCTGCCTCTCGCTATGTATTCACTTGCTGTTCATTGTCAGCTGATAGAGAATCAAGTGCATGTTTTATTTTCTCGAAACCCCCATACATAGTGTATGAACAGAGCATCAAAGTGTGCTGGCCATCATACGTCAGACAGACGCTTGACCGCAAAACCATTTTCTGGGGATGATGTCAATACATTTCAGCGATGAGTAGAACCAACAAAAAATGAATACAGGTGATTAAATAAGTCAAAGAATTTTACAGTCTGTAGATAACATTCTGCTGCATTTATTTCCACCAAGTTCAGGCTGTGTCCAGCAAAGGGGTCATAGATGGCAAAATCATTGTGTTGATGAATCCATGCATGCAATCCAGTATATCATTCAGGTATATTTGAAGCATTATCTCACTGATCACTGCAGTTTGATAGTAGAATTTTGTTCTCATTAAGAAAATCTACAACAGTCTTAGATACTTTGCTCCATAAGAAAAAAATGTGGATAAACATCAAGAATCTTTCCACAGGCTCACAGCCTTTAATATATCGGACAATAAATATCAGTTGATCTGAGAGTGAGATGTCTGGAGTAGAATCTACACTTACTGAATAATACTTTGACTCTTTTACTTCTTCAGGAATAGCAAAAAGAACATGTTTTCCCGTTAATTCAATAAATTCCTCACAAATATTTGCGGATAAATATGACGGATTCCCTTTTTCAGGATTTCCATACATTTTGAGATGTTCTTCCAAGAAATGGTTAAATTCATTCAGCAGCTCTAGTATACCTAAATAGTTTTCATTTTTTTGTTGGCCCAATAATCTAATTTTCTCCACAAAATGGCAAACCTCTGCGGGCAAGAATGCGAATTACAGAAACCACACGTGCCATCACTTTATGCCAATATTCCTGCTCTAGGTGATTTTATTCAAGTAATAAAAAATCTTTATGCCTTATCAAATATGCTATCATGTACTTTTGATGTTCTTCAATTTCATGTTCTACAATAACATTTTTGTGCTTCCAGTCATTGAACCTCGATGTAGCAAAACGAGATTCTTTCTTGGGCACTAGACGATATACAAAGCAGTATAAATAACCTTGGGATGGCGAATAGAGTAGCTATTCACGTTTTACAGACTCCCCATTTCGCAGTTCACGTTTGAATACATTATTTGATAAATACCTTGCCTTCATATTCTCTACTCTAGTTGTTTTATACACTCTGCGTGAGTTTAAAAGGTTGCTATCATGATTCTAACATGATAAGGGCCCACTACGAATCCAGTTATCTGTTGTGTTAACATCATTAATGTTCCATAGCTCCGGATCTGTATCTTGGATTGCAAACTTCTTTAATAAACTTCTTTTACAGATTTGAGTATTTCCCTTTGTAAAATGTCACCAGCAGCAACAATCAATGATGCTATGTCTGTTGAAACTGTATGATTGATAGAAGGAATGGATGTAGATGTGGATGCTATATCTGAAGGAACATTACTAATGGCTGATATTGCAGGAGTGGATGCTGATGTAGATGCTATATCTGAAGGAATGGTATGAGTGAGTCGTTGCACCTGTATTGAGCCACGATGTTAATTTTCGTAGTTTTCCTATTTTCTCTTCCTCCTCTGCAACTCTCTTGTGTTCTACTAAAATATTTACTTTTCATTTCTGCTGAAAGGGTTATTCACCTGGAAATATATATATCTTAAATATTTAGTATTTAGTCCCACACCAGAATGTAGGGTTATATTACATAAGTGTGCTTGCAACAAGACCTAAATATTTAAGCATTCTACTTCCATAATGAAAATGCCTTTCCTTTAATTGTACAAGCAGTATTTATTCTTAATACAAACTCTCTATTGTGTGCTGATTCACAAAACTTTCGGACAAGACCTAGATCTAGCTTAGTGACATAGCTTGGGTTCCTTGCAGTGATCTCGCCTCATCTATGTATAGGTCTACAATACTACATTCAATACTTTTCTCAACTTTCACAATTAAGAAACTTATTCATTCATATATTCACGAAGTATCAAGACCTGATAATTAATACTGCATTATAAATTCATAATTTTAAATAACCACTACATACTTACCTTACAAGTGTTCAATGTTGTGATTGAATCTCAAGTTCAATTACTAATAATCTATGCATAGCCCTCTACCCGAGTTCATCTACAATAAATATATCCAATAATTATGCCATTGCTACAGTATGTCTAAATGTTACTTCTGTTTTTTCATATTGGCGTTAATGTGTAAATCAAAATATGTAGCTAGTTGCATAACTTTTTTCAATAAGTGAAATTCTTTATCGAAATTGGATAAAGAAAGAAATTCTTTAACAGAAAACATCTTTAAGCAAACACAAATACAAAGCCAGTTTTATCAAAGAAATATCTGAAGACAAATATTAATTACTTTCGTTGTTGGTGCTGTTGTGAAATGAACATCGAATGAGAAAATTATTTGTTTTAGTTAAGACAGCTGAATTTCTGGGACATCAAAGCTTAGAACAAGCCTCCATTTTGTTACTGTTGCAACAAGAGAGAGAGAGAGAAAGAAGGTGAAAGAAAAAGAGTATAAATAAATACTATCGAGTCTAGAGTTTTATAACAATAAAAATAATTTATTGACAAAAATAAAAATATAAATATATTACAATTAAACATTCTAAACAATATTGATTCAGTCTAGAGGGAATTTAAAAACAAAATTAAACTAGAGAAAAATAAAAGATAATATTGTCTCCAGCAGAAAGTCAACAGTGGTCCTGGTCAGAAATATTAAAAGATAGAAATGAGAGTTACTGTGCTAGGACTGTGAGAAGACTGGTCCTTGGGAGTCAGGGTCAGTACTTTGATCTTTTCCACGATAGCGAAATTGACTGCAAGTGAACTGAACTGGCGAGACAGACCTGACCTTCCATTTACATAGGCGGGCAGCCTCTTTTAAGAATGTCTGGGCCATTCTAGGTCAAAAGGGGACATTCTCCCAATTTCTCTTTTAATCAAGAACCTGTTTTGTTTTTTTTTTAATTTTTTTTAATTTTTACAATTAAGTATTTTTGCGCTTTTTTTCCGGTGAAACCACATTGATTTGGAAATTCTTGCAAAAATCAAGGGTTTTAATGAAACTTTCAGAAATTATTCGCAAATGAATCAAATTATTTTTAAAACTTTTTTTTAGAAAATCTTTGAAAAAAGATTTTAAATGTGTTTTTTTACATACGTTACACCACACTTACTTAATTTCATGAAATTTTGAGAAATTAAATCGTATGGCCAGACTTTTTTTATTAGCTATTTTTTCTTTTTGCTCGGTTTCTGAAAACCTGCTCCGAATGGTAAACTAAAAAATGTAATGAAACTATGACATTATTTAATTAGAAAAACTTTTAATTGCTTTTGTGTATAAGCTATATTAAAAACACTATTGTCTTAAGAAAAAAATAATGTTTTCAATGAATAATGAATTTTTACAAGAATTTTTTTTCATTTTTTTAAATTTTAATTATAATAATTTAAAAATCGCTTCAAATTCAGCATTGCCGCATTTCTTTTAGATGATATTGTAATTAAGTAGAAACTTTATTTACGAATCGAAAACTGAAAAGCTTAATATAAGTCGTTTTGTACCAATATTTTTTAAATATTTTTTTTCTTAACTAAATTTAATCATTTAGCTTTCAATTAAAGCTAAAAAGATAGCTTCTAGAATGATTTTTCATTTTTAAACCAAAGTATCGAGGCTGAGTGGAATTTCCTACTTTAAGTCATTCACTGAACACAAGTAAATAAGTATGTTTTCGTTAATTCGCTTTCATGTCGTCGATGTCATTTTGTTCCTTGACGCTCTGCCTACCCTGTCATACCCCAAGAGAACAAGTGAACTTGACTCGAGTTAGAGAGCGAAAGTAAATGTATACTTCCTATTGATACTTTTAGATCACGTTAAGAATTCTGAAGTCACATTTTTTTTCATTGATAATTATGATTGATTGATTTCTGTTTCTCTTTTTGGGCCATTTAATGCTGAAAATTAATTGGCAGATTGGAAATAATAAAAATATGATATATGTTATTCTGCTTCCACAATTGAATACATGGTAGATGATACTCAGCTTTTGTGCAAATACATGTTTGTGTGGTCAATTACGAGAGGCGGTAATATGTGTGTTTTATGTGGTAGTTTTGTTGAAATTATATTTTTGAATACAGTTTGATTTAAGAAATTGCAGGATATTATATGGATTAACGTCATGTCGAGATTCCCAGCCTCCCCAGTTTGTTTTTTGGCCCCTCCTCTTTTCATCTCGATCGGATCAGCCTATTTTCCCTCTCCTCATGGCCGTATTTATTTTATCCTTTCTTCCCTCTCGCTTAGCGAGTTAGCCTCTTGATTTTGTCTAAAAGGCAGAATACAGCGGCCTCTCTTTTTTTGAAGGGTGGACGAGTCAAACTGGCATCAGTTTTTTTTTTTTGTTTGTTTCTTTGTTTTATATTTTCGTTTGTTTTGGGGGATCATCTCCCCACCTCTCATCATTCGCAAATTTTTGTAACAAAAAATCATGGAATTTTCATGTCTAGGGGTGTGTTTTTGTAGGCCTCCTGGGTGTATGTGGTATTATGGTGAATGGAGGATTGATTGGTGACGGACAGGTTCTTTTAGTGAATGTGATAAATTGTAACGAGTGAATGGGTCGCGATTCGGATTAGCTAGGTAGAGGATAGTAGTAATGACCAGCCTCAGTCCCTTACCCCCCCCCAGCCTTTTCGGCCTTGTGTCACAATTTTGTATTTTTGCAAAATAAATCTCATCAGTAAGATGATCTCAAAGATAAACGAACACAAAATCTCTCATCATTACGCCATAAACACTGATGAACATAATGTAGAATCAGATTAAAAAAGAGTATAAATTAAGAATAAAATAATTCTCATTCTTCTAGGCTATTTCTTCATTTTTACCCTCCCCATTTCATTAGTGAGTGTGCTGCATGAGTCTGTCTATTGGCAGAATACAGCGGCCTCTCTTATTATTTTGAGGGGTGGGTGGTACTAATATTTGTTTTGATTTATCTCTGTGTTACATTTTTGTTTTCTAGTTTATTTTTCCCTCCCCATCATTTCATGATTCATGAATTTTTTATATATTTTTGTAAAGGAAAAAAGCAAAAAACAAAAAAAAATGACATTTTGGACTCTCATCAGATTTTTATCTCATGGGGTGTTTTTGTATGTCCCCCTGTGAATATGCAGTATTTTGGTGTATGTGGGATCGAGAGGTGATAGACAAGTTCTTTTGGTGAATGAGCAAATTATAATGAATGAATGGGTCGCGAATCTGATTGACTAGGATTAGGATAGTTAATGAAGACCATCTCCACCTTTTCCCCCGACCTTGTGCCACAATTCTGTATGTTACAGAATAAATATCATGCTATTTCTTTATAATTTTTTCCCCGGTTGTTTTGTTCTTTTTTTTTAATTCTCCTAAACCAAGGCCACTAAGATGCAAAGATTTTTAGAAGGAACCAGAAACTCAACCCTAAACGGGGAATAAGTGAAGAATTTCTACTCCTGTTCAAACGACCGGGGAGGCGGTAAGCCGGACGATAGGCAAACCTCCCCACTCCCGCTGAGGAGAAGAAAAGAGAAAAAAGGAAATAAATAATTGTCCAACAATAATTTTGCTACAGAAACATAATGCAGTTATCTAGTATTTTTTTTTTAGTAGATCACGAAAGTGAACTCCATTTTTCATGAAATGACGCATGTTTTTTATAATTTACAAATTGAATTATTCCAAATTTCGAAAAAAATACATTTATAATATGCATCGGTATTAATCATGTTCATATGAACGTTTTATTTCATGTATAATATGTAAGAAACCACAGGCTTATTTATTAAAAGAAAAGTGTTAGAAAAAATACTATTTAGAGTATTTGCGAGTTTTCTATGCTTATCATCTGTCCTGTCTCTATGAAGAGTCCAGCAAAAATTAGCTCGCCTAACAGGACCCTACTTGCCTTTATTACAATTTTCTATTTTTACAATATCTTGGTGAAACCTTTCACCACGTTCGTCGCTGACTACTGCTGCGTTTTCTGAAAAGTACGTCATATTTGTATGCAAAGATGGACATTTTAGTGACATACTGCATCTTGAATTTTTATATACATAGTCCAATCATACTTAGAACTAATATTTCGTAATTTGCTGCTTTGTGCCTTAAAAGGGAACCATGACACGCGCCTTTGACACTTTTCCTGGGCTCCAATTCCAATTAGTTTAATGCTGCTTCAAATTCATTGTCTCCCATGAGCTGTTAAATTTGAGGCCCGACAAAGATTCCTTCTTTAATTTTAGCATCACTAGACCTGAGAAATTTTGTTTTTAACTATAAAAATGACGGATTATCGTGTTTCAAAGCTTTCACAAATTGTTTCATTCAGCCCAATTTTATATGAAATGCTGGAAAAATTGTTTTCCTTGGCCACTAAGCGTCTACGTATAACAGCGTTATGTAAACCAATTTTTGACTCATTTCTTAATGGCCAGTCTGCACGTGTGCAGTGTTCACCTGGAGCTCGGCTGTCCCATTGATACAAAAAAGATTCATATAGTATGCCTGCAACCAGAATAGCGACTACCATAAGATCTGCACAGATTAACCACTTATGCTCATTTTATTTAATTTTGTTTAAAATAAAATCATGATTTTCGTGAGTTTCTTGTAAAACAACAGAATGAGCTGAAGGAATCGATGGCAGCATATTTCCAATATGCAAAAGCAAGTCTTTGGTGCAAAAAAGAAACGTCAATGAGTAGGCTCATAATGTAAATTTAGTTCTTCAAAATGTTCTTGGATGGCTCGGTGGGGGTGGTGATAGCTTGTATCGAAAAGGTTTTTACGAAAACTTTCACACTCTTTAGCTGTCAATTGTGTGTCGTTGTCCGTAACAATGGTATCTGGGATACCGTATCTAGTAAATAATTAATAACTGTCGACAAAGATTACGAAGTAGACTTCATTTATCGGTCTCACGAAATCGATGTGTAATCTTGACCATGGTGTGTTTGTGTTTGGCCAATGATGTAATTTAAATGGTGGTGATTTTGCTGCTATGGCACAAACTCTTGACGCTTTTACCAATCTCTCTATGCCTTTGTCAATATTAAGTCAGTAGACATAGCTGCGCATGAGGGATTTCCCTCTAGAGATACCTGGATGACCTGTATGAAATTCTTTCAATATCCTTGATGCAGACATTACCACTTTTTCACTATACATTAAATCCTCATCGCAGATTGAGAAAATAATTCCACCGTCAGTATCGATTTAATTTTTCTCCTTAAATTTTCACCTTACTCGCTTCTTTTTTTCTCTAATAAAAGTATCCACCTGTGCTTTTATTTTAATTTTATCTAGCATCACTGGTAGATCACGTAGAGTATTGCAGAGAACGTTCTTAATTTTATTACCAACTCTTAGCGTTGCAATTACCTATCTTATAAAGATTCACATAATTTAGGTATCAGTCTCGACAAACCATCTGCGTGACTTAGCCTTTTTGATAGAAAGAATTCTATTTTAAAATTGTAACTAAACAGAATTATCCCCCATCGCTGTAGATGATTAGTTGTATGTGTCGGGATACTCTATTTCAACCAGAAAATAGATAACAATGGACGGTGGATGAATTTGTTAAATTTTTCACGACAAAAATTATTTCCAACGCCACGTTCTCTATCCGGCTATAATCCTTCTCAGCTGATAAAAGTGTTCTTGAAGCATGTACTACCGCTTTTACAGAAACATCTTTGTGCTTATGCAAAATCACGGTTCCGATACCGTTGTTTCTAGTATTGTCCGCCACGATTATTTCTAATTTCGGATCAAAATGCGAGAGAAACAAGTCCGACGTTAGAATCGTTTTTAATTTTTTCGAATCTTTTTGGTATTTGACCATCCAATTCCACTTTTTTTAGTAAATTATTTAATGGCCCTTCTTTACGACAGCGATTGTTGAACGATTTCCTCAGAGATGAAGAAGAGACTCGAGGCGACAGAGATGTGGTTCTACAGAAGAATGCTAAGGATATCATGGACCGAGCATGTGAGCAAACATGAAGGAGGCTTATAATTAACATCAGGAAGAGGCACCTGAAATTTTTGAGACACATAATGAGGAAAGAGGGCCTGGAGAATCTGATACTCACGTGTGGAATAGAGAGAAAGAGAGACAAGGGAAAACAACGCGTGACACACCTGGCGGACAGAACGTGGTCTGGGGGAGAAAGCAAAGGGAAGGAACTTATTGAGAGCTGCAAGGGATAGTGGGAGGTGGAGGGCAATGATCGCCTACGTCCGGATAGGACATGGCCCGTAAAAAGAATGAAAGATTTAATGGTTCTCGCAAAAAACATTATAATAATTTGCGAAACTTAAAAATGCTTGTAAAGATTATACATATGTTGGGTGAGGTCATATTTTTAATCGCAATTGCTCTGGTTGGCTCTGGTCTCCTACTGTCTTCGTCAATGATTTGGCCCAAATATTTAATTTTCATTATGAAAAATTCACATCTCATCACTCAATTTAAACCCGTATTCGTTTATTTTTCTGAATACCTCATTTACGTGCTGAATATGCTACTGTCGATTTTCACTTTTTAATAAAATGTCATCTAATAGGCAATCGTGAAGTTTAGAACCATCAATATTGTGTTCATTACTTGCTGAAAAATTCCAGGTGCTACGTTAATTCCATAAGGTAATCTGTTAAATTTGTATAATCCGTTGTGTGTATTGATTGTTAACGGTTTTGAACATTCTTCGTCAACCTGGATTTGCAAATATGCGTTTGACAAGTCCCACTTTAAAAAGTACTTTCCGTCATTTAACTTTTCGAAAATTTCTTCTGGGCTTGGCAGGGCTAATTGTAAGCTTATAAGCAATCATTCAGCCCCGTGGAGAAATCGGTACATACACGGATTTTCACGTAGACGGTCTGGGAGAGCTAATAGCTATAATCCCCTTTGGAAATCACTCCCATATTTTCCAAACGATCTAATTCCTTGTTTATCGTATCCAAAGCCGAAAAAGGCACATTCCTATTTGGTCTAAGAATTGGTACCACAATTGTGCATCTTCATAACCCTTCAGAAAAAAACTTCCGAAAATTGATTTTTTTCAAACTTTTTTTTTTTAGCCTTTTAGAGTTACGAGAAGAGCTATCCACTTTATTACAAAAAGTGCTTATGGGCAAATCCCATAAATTGAACAGTTGCATCCAATCTGTTCCGAACAAGTTATAAGTTCTTTTCATCACAAATGCTTTAGCCTTCACCGTTTTCCCATAAAACAATACATCTGATGCAGACTCATCTTTAAATTTAAATTTCTAACCAATAACGCACCGAGCAATTTTTTGCTAATGTTAATATTGGCTTACCGATTCTTCCCCACGTTTCTTTGTTTATAAGTCAAGTCTGACACTATGTCTAGCTGAGACTTTAAATTTCTTCTCTTTATTTTTACAGTTATAAATTTTCTTTTTTATCTTTGTCTGCGTCGATGCAACGTATACAGTACTCTTGAATTTTTTTTAACTTTACAATAAGAACTTTTGTGTCCTACATTTCCACAGTCGAAATATTTTTGTTCTTAAAAGGGCAGTTTCTCTTGAAATGTAGTTCGCCTCATCCATGATATGGATTTGGTTTTGTAAAGTATTTTGTTTTCTCATCGGCATCAAAATGCCACTCTGTCGGCTCCTCTTACTCACCCACCATTTGCCTTGCTTTCTCCTGTACCTCCGCCCAATTCATTTCCAACAAAAGATCGGGACCGAACCAGACGCCGAGTACCTTAACCGACCCGTCCGTCCAGAGGAAAGGTTCGGAAAGAGAAACTCCCTTCCACGCATCCAACCGCAAGCCAAGAGACTTATCGCGGTTGATTATGGCCCCTGTCACCGTCTCATACACTTTGATTTCTTTGCTGACATCGTCAATGTCGGCTCTGCTCGACACAAGAATCGAAACATCATCAACATAGTCGGAATACCTGGCTGAGGTGGTAGTACTAGGTAGGGAAATTCCGCGTAGGACCGGATTCGTCTTTAACTTACGAAAAATGGTCACAACGCAAGAACGTAAAGCAAAGGCGAAAGCGGACAACCTTGACGAATGGAACGAGACAATACGAAAGGCTCAGATCGAACTCCATTCACTTCCACCAGCACATCGGGAGACACATGCAAAAGACGGATCCAGGTGCGAAAGTATGGCTCAAAGCCGGCCGCCGAAAAGACAGCCTCCAGAAATCGATGGTCCACCCTATCGAAAGCCTTGGACTAATCTAAATTGATCAGCGCGGCTTCACTGTCAGCTTGCACGATGATCAAACGTACCATATGAAGATTTTCCTGAATAGCCTTTCCCTTCACAGCACAAATCCTTTCGGGGCCAATCAGACTAGAGAGCCTGCAAACGGTTGGCTAAGATCTTGGCTAAAATCTTTAACTCTGTATTTAACATTACCTATCCCATCCACACTGTTTTTGTGCTTGCGAAGCAACTTGATCACACCCCTGGTGAAGCGTTGACCCCCCTCTTTAAACCAATTGTTGAAAATCAGTGCCATCAAAGGGACAAAAACGGGTGAATACCTCAAGTACACATGGTAGGGTAGATAATCTAATCCAGCCCAACCTGCTTCAGCACTTCCCAGATTTCCGACTCTGGGATGGGACCCTCCCACACATCCGCTTCAGCTGCCTTCAGGCAAGGAAAGTCGGCTAAATAGGCGTCGAACTGAGCACTGTTCAGACCGCGCTCCCTGGTGAACAGATGCTAAAAGTAGTCACGAAAAGCCTCACAAATGCCCGCGTTTGTAGCCACGGTCCTATTATACGGTAATGTGACGCACGCATCATGTTGATGAGATGCATTCCGAGCCTCCTCTGCACGCAATTCAGCGGCCATATTCGTTGCCTCGGAAACATTTTTTTAACCTAGCCCTAACTACCAGAGCTTGATCCTTCTTGATAAGCAAGGAGGCCAACTCTTCCCTATCTAAAGCTACGTCCCTGCTCTCATGGGATTTTACTGCCCGATTGACTTTTTGCTCACATGCCATTTGCGCCGTTAATCTATCTAGATTAAGCCGACGATTATATTCAGCAGCAAACGGCCTAATTTGGGATTTTAATTTATCCCACCACGTACTCCCAACCACAACCTCCATCAGTTCCCGCTACTGCATTGGTAGTAGCTGGTCCCGGAAATCTTGCTCAGCAAATAATGATGAGTTCAATTTCCAGTAGCCAGCCATCTTAACCTTAGGCTTATCTACGTTTACACGAACTCTGACGAATCTATGATCCGAGTAAATTATATAATGGAAACTTGAACACCCTAAGAGCCTTACATCGACTCTCCTTAGACTCAGTCGATGTAGCTGGAACGTACATCCGTAGCCGAGCCGCCGCTATTTGTTCAAGTCCACACTACTCCATTTATCTCGGAAACTCCTCTCGAGTGACCAACATGCTTAACAGAAAGAAAAGCCCCTAGACAGAATGTCCTCATGAACAAGAGTTGAAAAACGGGTCTCCTGCGCACATCAAACATTCACCCCGAGACGCTGAAGGTCACGAGAGAGCCTTGCCCTGCGAGACTCTGAACTCAGGCCCTGGGCATTCACACTAGCTAACCAGAGTGACATTATCAGACCGATTAGGGTTGCTCTTCTGTATTGAACATTTCCAGGGTGAGGACGCCGACGGCCTGTCCCATAGATCCTGTTACCCATCTCAGTACTGATGGTACTATCATGAGACAGGCCACTAATATCCCAGGGAAATGTTAGTTTTAAGACTCTATAAAGGGAAGGGTGAACAAAAAGCGGGAAACTCCCAGAGCAAAACTATTTTATTTTTTTCGAATTGGAATCATTAAAAACACGCTAAAGGGGGAAAATTCAAAATGCATTGTTAGCTTCGTCAACTATGTCCCAAATTTTTTGAGCTCCCTGACCAGATCGTACTACTGTTTAAAGTCTTTCGGCCTTGGGGAAATTCCTCGGGTCTTCAATATCAAAACCATTTAAAGATTTACAGTTTGTGAGGAATTCTAGATCTTTAATCATTCTGCATTGCGATAATGTCTTCTTCTCCTGGTCTTTAGAACCCGGTACACGTCTTCCCCTGTGTTAAAAACGGACTTGGGCTTTTTCTTGTGTGTTGCTTCTGTCGACTTAGGTGATGGACTTCTTTGCGGTTTAGAATTTTCGGACATTTTAGGTGTGCCGGTGGAAGTTTGGACAGGGGATGGAAAATGGGTATTGGAGTTACTGGAAGAGGTGGAGTGGTCCTCGAATGATGATTTGGGAATCGGGGCCTTTTTAAGGATGTCATTTTAGAGGGCGTGGGAGATATGGATCTCAGGACTGGAGAAGAAGTCCTGGTGTTTTGTGGGTGGGGAAGACGGTGCCGATCAGGAAGAGCCAGATTTTTTGGGAGACGTTTCTCCTTAAGTGTTTCCTTCAATTTTTGCAACTTCTCCGCTTTCTCGAACGATGGTTCATACTTTAATTTCTGTTGTCAAAGTCGATCAGAGTAGCTGGTCGGTGAGTCGCCCTTAGAACTGGTAGAGGGAATGGGGCTGTCTGTGTTTTTACCCGTAAGGGCTTCTGTGGGACGAGGTTGCGCTGCCTGGAGCTTCCTTCTAGTCTTACCATTTACCTGTCATCACACTTTTCCTTCTCCACAACCACACAAGCGACGGCCAAAGGCTTTTCGGGGAATGGGACGAGACGAAAAAACAGACTCGGCCAGAGGAGGATTTGGGTCGACGGAGGCCAGAACTCCAGGGTCCTTCTTCTCTGGACAGGAAGAGGAGAGGTGACGATAATAGGCATTTTCCTGTCCTCTACATCTAAGCAGTTGGGGATGTAGACGATGGCCTTACGATCAATCATTATCTCGAAGTTACATTCCCCACTCAGTTCGTCAGTGGAAGCACTGAGTATCTGTCCGAATTGACGAGATAATCGGCCAAGTGCTCCCCGACGATCTGAGGGGGGGCCTCAAATACTGAAAATTGCTCATACGCCTGCCCTGATTTTCGGTCCTCAGAATGAGCTCTTTGGTTAGGAGGTCTCGACTGCTTGCAACTTCGCAGTCAACAGGCGTGGGTAGCAGTTCATCCCACATGAAAAACACTTTTCCTTTAATGATTCTCTGCGGTTTAACCCGCATTTCGGTCACCATAGATTCTTTCTCGTTCTTCTTGGTGATAATTTTTTTCGGCTACAATACATTCTTCTTTATTCGGTTTGGTAAAATACCTAGTTTGGCTTTTTCAGTCACCATTGCTTTACTTAGGTCAATAGGCGTATTGGTAATTTCCGCTTTACCAGGTGGGTCTTTCTTGGGACCAAATATATTTTTTAACCGACTTGCTTCGACCAAACATTCTTACTGATGAGATAAATTAAGATTTTTTCTTTTTAAATGAATTATAAAAAAATTTCGAAAAATTAACAATTTTTCAAAGCAGAACTTTTTTAAAAATAAAACAAGAATTTAAAATAGAAAATAGAACGAACCAATAAAAGAGAAGAAAATATAAATACAGAAAAAAGAATTTCGCACATAACAAACAAAAACACAAAATTCCTTCTTGAAAAAGAAGAAAGAAATGAAGAAAGAAATAACAAATTTAACAAGACAAAAAACTTGATTCAAATAAAAAAACTGTTGGACAAATAAAAAAATAACAAAAAAATAATATATATAAGAAAAGAAAACAGTGAAACAAGATTCGTAAAATAAAAGTCTTACGATTAAACCAAGATGGCCGACGTTACTCGAAAAAGATTTTTTAAATAAATAAACTATAAATAAAACGGAAATATCGATACACAAAAATCAAAAACGCGAAACGAATAAATAAATAACGAATTTAACAAGACAAAAAAACTTGGTCCAAATCAAAAAATGGTGGACGTATAAAAAATATAGAAAAATACGTAACGCAAAACAGGTCATTTTTTTTAAACACAACAGCAAAGGAAAACGGGGAAACAAAATAAGTAAAATAACAAGTATAAAGATTAAACAAAAATGGCAGACGTTACACGAAAAAAAACGAGTCTTGCTACAAATAAAACAACGGAGAGATAGACAGGAAAATAAAACACAGAAGTTATGAGAACAATTTAAACAGACAAACGAGGTAATATGTAAAAATGTACAAAGATAAAAAGTTATTAGAAGGATTAACTGAAATTAATGTCGAGCAGGGAATACAGAAAAAATAAGTTCTATAAAACTAGAAAAGATAAGAGGCTTAATAAAAATAGATGGAAAACAAAAATAAAATAAGAATTAGGGGAGGGTAAAAGACAAAACTGAAAAGGAAAAATAAAAAATTAAGTCACAAATAACCAGCAAAAAGTAACGTAAGAAAATTAACTTTTTAACCTTAACACAAACTTCAGAGTCAAAAAAAAAAATTCAAGATAGGAACTGGAAAAATGAAGTCAGGCGCTAAGCACTGATCAAACTGTATTATCTTCTTCTTTCTAGACAGTTACCCAGATCTACTTATTATAGTAAGGAGGGTAACTGGCTCTTACCACAACAGTGCGGAAGGTGTCTAAATGTTTTCACAATGTAGACCTAAGTGAAGAGAAATACATTCAGAAAGCATTTAGACTTATTCACTACCCACATCATTTTATCACACTTGCGAAAATATATTTTCATTTGACATTCACATAGACATACTAAAATTATTATTATTTACTTACATACAAAAAGCAATATTTATTGCTTTTTCAGTTGGGCTTGGAATCCGTTTATTTCTCGAAGCTTCAAAAAGACGCATTGTCTCTTCTTGAAACTGGAACGCTATAAATTATACTGACATTTTATTTAACAAGTTGAATGCGCGTGAAACCTGATTAATCAATGAAAATCAAGCAGCACAAAAAATAGCAGAATTGCTTTCTTCTTTTCTCTCCATATCTCATTCTCTGATGATAACTTAATAAAAGTGAAACATGTTAAAGAGATAAACGCTATTTGTTCTTTATCTTATTCTATATTTGATCTGTATTTGATCGCAATTTATATATATATATATATATATATATATATATATATATATATATATATATATATAGTGTGTGTGTGTGTGTGTGTGTGTGTGTGTGTGTGTGTGTGTGTGTGTGTGTGTGTGTGTGTGTGTGTGTTAAATATAATTTTAAAAACTTTGGTGTGTGTTTCTTAAAGCAAGGACAAAAATTCATATAAGCATATGTCCGAAAATCCTTCTTTTTTGAGTTATTCAGTTTAAAGTTTACGGTGGACCCAGATACAATCCCAAAATACTTTTTAAATCTTTGGGGTGGTTTCCTGACACCAAAATAAGGTAAAATGTCTACATAAATATATGTCCAAAACGTCACCGTTGTACCTTCACGCAGCAACTCATAACAAATGTTCAAAATGTCCTTCACTTGCTTCTACATACGCCGTCGGATCATTGACTGGAAAACCCTTTCAAATATTCCCACACGGTGTCGAATGGTTTCGCAGGTCTCCATAACACGTTGATGAAACGTCTCTGCATTATTGTCTGCTGCATAAACCAATTGTTTTAGGTGGCCCCACGGACAAAAATCCAAAGGACTGAAATCGGGGCATCATACAGGCCATGAAACCGATCCTTCCCTACCTATCCATCTTTCATGGTAGATATCAGCCAATGTGATTAAAATGTGCTGGACCCCCATCATACATGAATCACATGCGTCTTCGTATTAGCAAGGGTACATCCTCTAGCAGGTCTGGAAGTATGTTCGAAATAAGTGCCTGCGGTCAGCTCCTGTAAGACGTGCTGGGAGAACATATGGACCTACCAGACAGTCAAAATTCCAGCTCACACATTAATCGGAAACTGGTGCTAGTGTCTATCCTGTATAGTAACATGGGGTTCCCAATCTGCCCAAAAAATGTTGGTGGCGTAAATTTATTATTCCATCTAATCCAAATGTTGACTCACCGCAAACAAGACTGAAGACACAAACAATATGTCCCGTGAAAATACACGGTGTATACATACACACGCACATTCACACAGAAAGACACAGACACACGCATATATATATATATATATATATATATATATATATATATATATATATATATATATATATATACACAATGCCAATATTCTAATATGTTAAGCAATGTCACATTCGATATTTTAACAGCCGGAACTTTTTTTAAATGAGAAAAAAAATGAAATCCTTTATAGCAATCCCGTAATGTAATTCGTCTACATGACGTTTAAAAGTCTTTTTTTTATCAAAGGACGACAAAACATTATTTGATTATACATTTTTATCCTCAAAACATGTCACATCAATTTCAAAATGTGTCTGTGTTTGACTAACTTTTCTTTCATGCTTCGTTAGATATGTCAGAAGACTTGTCAGTGGCATAACATGACATAATAAATCTGACTTTACTGCTTTGAGGGATGGAAAAGATATTACAGATTTGTATTCAGCAGATATACAAAAATAGAAAGGAACGTAAGACAAGTATGTGTCTTCTGACCGGATTTATTCAACCTATACAGCAAGGCGATTCTGAGGAAATTAGAAATCCTACCATGATTTATTATTACCGGCCACAATCTTAACAACATAGGATATGCGAATGACAGTGTCGATAGCAAATACAGAATGAAAACTATAAAAATCCTGCAAAAGGTATTGTAGGAAAGCGATAAGAAAAAATTAGACATCAAGAAAACAGAATGCACGGTTGCTAGCAAAAGAATGAGCTAAAATGCAAATTACATATTGAAGATGCCAAAATCAAACAAGTACAAAAATTAAATATCTGGAAGGTGTCTTAACAGAGTACAGAAAGTGAAACACTGAAATCCGAAGGCCCATTTATATAGACAGAGATGCATTCCAAACGCTAAAAAGAGTATTAAGAAACAGATAAAATAGCATTAGAAACAAAGAAAAGAGTACTGAACTGTTACATGATACCTGTCCTTCTATATGGTAGTAAATACTGGACAATCTCCTCAAAGATGAAGAAAGACTTGAAACAACAGAAATGTGATTCTACAGAAAGATGCTGAGTATACCATGGAGCTAACATGTGAACAACGACGAAGTTTTAGAGAAAATGGAAACAAAAAGGTCACATACTTAATATCTGGAAGAGACAGATGAAATTTCTAAGGTTCATAATGAACAAAGAGAGCTTGGAAAATCTGATATTCACGGAACAGATTGAGGGTAAGTGGGGGCAGAAGGAAACAACGCATAATATATTTAGTGAGCTTGAGTAAATGGATGGTGGAACATGGTTTAGGAGGAATAACAAAAAGACAAAATTTATTATGAGCTACCAAGGACAGGAAATTATGGAGAGCTATGATCTCCTAAAAGAAAGATAGTAGAATCAGCGAACTTCTTACCTGGCGACTTTGCATTAAAGAATGTCGGGACGAGATGCTTCAGCAAAGGGAGAAAATTATGGGGCACAAGGGATAGGAAGTTATGGGGATAGGAAGTTATAGGGAGCCATGTTCGCCTGTTTTGAAGGAACGTACTACATAGAAGAAGAAGAAGAAGAAGAAGAAGAAGAAGAAGAAGAAGAAGAAGAAGAAGAAGAAGGGGCGAATTGGTTACTTCGTCGCTATGCTCTGGCATAAAATGTTGCCTCTACATTTGAAAAAAGATTGTAGGAAGATCATCAACTTGAACGGACGTAAACTTTGAACCATCGCGTGTTCAAATCATTTTGTGGGGATCTGGGAAGCATGTGAGCATCCACAGATGTTCGTTGGTTATCAGAAGACGACTTTTACCTCGTTTTCTTGAACAGCAGAGAGAATTTTTTTCTGGGGGTACGTGAATTTGATCTTCTTATGCCAATATAGTCACAGGAATTAACCCAAACGTTGGCTTATTGAGCTGACATCTTCACTCATATATGAATAAAACCAGTTTCCCTCTTCATGAAAAAGAAATAATCATATTGAACGCTCGAGAGAGCTTGCATTCTTTCAAATAAAGGTTACATCTTTGGCATCAAAGCATAGAAAGAAGCAGTCTCTTAAATCTTCCTTCACTAGAAAAAATCTTTGATGACACTGGATCCATAAATGCGTGAAGAAATTGGGGAATATTTGAAAATGCTATCAGAACGTTTGATGTATATTTTAACATCTTAAAATTTCAGAATGAATCATAAATACATACTCCTATAATTTGAAGAATATGTCAGTTGATGAAGAGTTGAAGGAAGATCGTGAAGAAAATCAATCTCTTGAAATGCAATTTGACATCAAGACTTTGAAAGACATTTGTTGTGCAGCTCTGTACATGAGACTTGATTGAAAAATATTCGTCTTTTTCTATGTGCATCTCATTTTTTTGAAATCTTTATTCAGTTATTGTTTGTCAAACCAAAATCTAAGAATCGCCTGAATCCATAGGTAGACCTCCAGATCACAGTCAGCAAGGAATCAAGAAAGTTCCATGTTTTGATAAAACTATGAACGAAAATCAATAGCAAAGGAGTAATTGAATGTTATGTTCACATTTGTGACTCGTTTTACTGTTTATAGTTTTATTTTAATTAAAATACAATTGCTTAATTCATAGTTTCATTTGTGCTGAGTTAAAGACTTATTTGTTAAATTCGATTTGTTCAGCCGCATGTGGTTCAAACATTATAAATTAGAGTCATTTTCAAATGTGATACATCTTTTTTTAAAGGGTTCAAAACATCTATCAAGTATTTCCCAGGGATTTGGATCATTAAAAAGGTTTGGAATCCTTGTTTAAACAAATCACAAGGTACGATTATAGTGACCGAAAAAAATTCCTCTTGGGAGTCGGTTCCATAAAGCAGCGGCGCGAGGGAAGCTAAATGAATTAAATATCCTTCTTACTTGGACTGTAAGCTGGAGAAATTGTCGAATATGTGACAGTTGAACTCATAATTAGTAGAGCACTTGTAATAAACGCGAAGAGCCTTAAAAATCCTTGTAAAAATGAATTCAAAGTATTACTAAAATTATCTGGAATACTGAGGAGGTTGAGGATACTTGTTCTCACTTGAGCCCACCCAAGTGAAAGCCGTCAATTACTATTAATGTGAAAATTCAACGAGTTTACATAATTTAAACATGAACAAGTAAATGCTTAACGTTTGTATTTATAGAGTTATCTGTATCTGCCCTTTTGTCTGTTTACCTCTCATATATGAGAGAAGATACCTGCTCAGCTCATTTGAGCGAATTCCTGTGAATCTATTGCCACACGCAGTGTACATGTGCTTGTGTACGCGCGTTTGCATCTGTATATATGTTCGCGTGCGTATATCTATATAAGCATATGCATGTATGTGTGTGTGCGTGTACGTGTGCGCAAACATATAAATACAGACATATGCACAAAAACTCAAACAATAATAAACAAAAATTGAATTATAAACATAACCTCCTACAATTAATAACCTAATAATATTTAAGATACCACCAAACCAAATACGAAATAATATCCCAGTGCAGACATAAATAAATATTTACTTTATCATTTGTGCATCAAAATCAATTATTTATGAAAAGACTAGAACGTTCAAAAATTAAATACGACATGTCAACAAATATCAACAGATGGCTACAATTGATTATGGTATGTTTAGGGTTATTTAAGGAAGTATTATGTTCATTTTGAGTTATGTTAATATTTCTAATGGCTACTCAAATTTGTTCGTCAATGATGTAATTAGGAAAGTCATTATTAATGAGAGTTTGTTTATGTTTTTTTATGTTTTTTTTATTCTTTGCAGAAAATGTTTTTGTGGAAGTGTTTTTGCACAGTTTATTAAATTTTGTATAATAGCTATTTTGTAATAGTCAGGGTGTTCACTTTTTTAGTTTAGAGTGCAGGTGTTTATTCTAGTTGTTTTTTATATGGAGAGGTGGTAAATATATTATTATTAGTGTCTATAAATACTTCAATAAAAGGGATTTTATTATTATTGTTAAGTTCATATGTGAAGTTAAGAACAGAGTTATTTTTAAGTTTCCTCTACATATCTTAGGTAGATAGAGGGTTTTATTGGTGTTAAATATCATATTTTCAAGATTAGTGATGTGGACCCGAAGTAGGGGCCACGGAAGGAAAACACGGAACACGGGTTAGAGGTAAGAAAGATATATTAAACAGAAAAGTTACAAAGAATAGTGTAAGAGTAAGCAGAGCTTACTATCCAGTGGTGTCCGATATTGGTATCGTACGCGGCTGCGCATTACTGGTGCTACTCCCATGATACTACCATTCACATAATAATATAGTACTGGGAGAGTCCATGATGTAGGAAAGTATCGGTCTCACAACAATTAGCTACGTACAAGTTACGAATTGTCGGTGCCAGTTATACGTAGATATTATTTTGATGGTCATAGAAGGGAACAAAAAAATAGTTTTTGTAATATATTAGGTTTAATTTTTAACGGTGGGAGAGATGGATATTTATAAATATTCTTTGTAATTATATCAATCGTTTCTCTAACTGGGTTATTGGTAAATAAACTTTCAACATCAAGCGAGGCTATGGTTGCATTATTAGATTTTTGTGTTTTTAAGATTTGGATTAGTTCATGAGTTGATTTAATACTGCATTTATTAGGTATGTACGGTCTAATGAGTTGGTTGATGATTTTAGTTAATTGGTAAACCGGGGTAGAGTTTTGGGATATGATAGGACGGAGAGGGAAATTAGGCTTGTGTATTTTTATAGTTCCATACATGTATCCCGGTTTGTAGTCTCCGATAACTTTGGGAAGTTTTAAGTTGTTCTGTTCTGCGTTCTTGGCTGTGATCAGTTTATTAATTTTTAATTTCTATTGGTTAGTAGAATTTTTGTTTTAATCGTTTTGTTAAGAGATTGGAAGAGTTTTTCCCTTTGTCGTATGTGTCTTTTATTGCCTATATATATATATATATATATATATATATATATATATAGTGTGTGTGTGTGTGTGTGTGGATATAAACCAAATAATTAGATATTAGCAACTGTATATACGTGCGTTAGCTTGTGAATTGGTTGGCATTCTTCAACTTGGGAGACTTAGGTATACTTTCGAGAGTAAGAACACTGATCTGTATAGAGACGTCGGAGTTACTCTCCTACGTAACACCAATCCACAACAAACTGACCGATTTAAGAAACAAGTCATCAAATTCTTCAAGATATCATTGCTAACACCAACGCCAAGATGAACAACTTTCTAGACATTATTTTTTATCTATTCAGAAAAAGTACATATGCCTTATACTAAAGAGCTTTATAACCATAAATACATTACCAAAAGATCCAACCACCCAACAGGAATTTTAAACAACTTGCACAAATCGGTGCAATAAAGACTCTCCCCTAACTCTAACAAGAAAATTATTTTTGACAAATATAAAACTAAATATGAAGATGCACTAAATAAAAGTAAACACAAAGTTAAACTAGAATACAAACCAATCATTAGTAAGAATGCCAATAATAAACGTAAAAATAGAAAACGCAACACTATTTGTTTAATCCACCTTTTAACAATAATGTCAAAAGCGACATCGGTTGGATTTTCCTAAATCTAATCCACAAACATTTCAACCATAATCCTTTATTCAACAAAATCTTCAATAAGAACAATATTAAGATTAGCTACAGCTGCACCAAAAACCTTGAGCGACATATAGCACAACATAATAATGTAACATTAAACAAATACTTAAACAACCTCAATAACAATATTAATACAGATAAAAGTGTAATTGCCGAAAAAATATTAACTATCCATAAATGTATGTGTAAAGGTGCCATTTACATGTATGTGTAAAGGTGCCATTTACATGGCTAGCATTAAACATAATGGCGAGACAAAATTTTATTTCGGTTCTACAGCCAACCACTGGAAAATCCGAAATTATGACCATAAATTGACTCTTAACAATAAGCAATATGCAAATTCCACTGCACTCTCAAATGTTTACTGGGATATTAAAACAGAAAACTATACACCGGTAGTAAATTGGAATTTCGTCGCCAAATATACACCCTTCTCCGGATGCGGCAACCAATCCAACCTGTGTTTACTGGAAAAAAAGATTCATCCTGAAAAATACTAATGACCGAAACCTACTTAATAAACGAAATGATCTCTTGTTAGCTTGTAATCACAGAAAAAACTATCTTAGAGTATTATGGATAGATAAATTACACTGGTTGACAGTTTTTCGACCCAAATGTTGTTGAATGGACAAAAATGAATGTATTTTCATTCCTTTGTATCTTCTTTGTCTGTTTTGATTTTAAAAAATTGATGACACATGTTTGCCTTAATTTAATTTTGTGTGAGCTTTGTCTGAAAACTTTTTCTAAACTGAAAATGCCGAAAATTCATTTTTTAAGTTATTGGGATACTTTTTCTTTTATTCTAACTTGAAAGCCGTGTAAGGTTGGTTCTACTTGGCCCTGGCATATCACTGTTAAATGGGTATTCTGGCCTATTTTAAGAAAAATAAGAATTATCTGTACTGAGAAAACAGCTATAGCACATTTCTCTCATCCTTTAACATCAATACACAGAATGTTATTCGTGAGTATGAATGGATTTTGTTAAAACTTAGCAAACATAATTATTCAGTCAGACATGCCTAAAAGAGATTATCCTGCCTAAATACACAAATATATATATATATATATATATATATATATATATATATACTGGGTGTAACAGCAGAAATGTCCAAATCGTGTAACAACAAAATTGCCCAACTGTCAGATTAACCTTTGAATCGTTGTATCTTAGAATTGATTAAAGATAACTTACTGGAATTCTTCGAGGTTTTATAACACTATTGGACTCTACTTTGAACAATCAAAATGTATTTAGATCTAAGTTGACGATCCCTCTTGTTGTTGTAACCTCCTGATCCAGTTTTACTCTTTACTGTCCCCTTCTTTTTTAAACTTATTCGCCATTCTCTTAATGGCCCTTGAATGTACTTTGAAGATGGAAGCCGGTGTATCAATGTTGGTACCATTACTGAAGGCATGAATGATCTTTTTCCTCTCATCATTGCTCAGTTGGAAATACATAGTGGAGGTGAACCTGTTCTCTTTCTAGGTGAATAACTGAAAGGGGTTTTCAGTGATTCTTACGACAAATGGTGTCAAGATGGCTAAAAGTCTTATCTGAAAACCCGGAAAAAACTCAATTTGTTTAGTGTTTTTTTTAAATTTTGTGGGATAGACAATTATCCCATGCAGTTACACGATATTTACATTTTTGCTGTCACATCATAGATAGATAGATAGATAGATAGATAGATAGATAGATAGATAGATAGATAATGAACAGACTGAGATAGATAGATAATGAGCAGACTGAGTGTTGAGTCTTGACTCATTGTTGAATCTCGCCTATTGCATGGAATAATAATGCAACACAAAATGTACTTAGAACAAGAATGTATTATAACAAGAAAGTGTACACAATAAGTACATATAGTATTTCTGTATATTTCTGGGAAGACGTTCCTGGAGAATGTGTTGACTAGTCGCAGTCGATCAGAGTCTCTAGTTGGATCTCGTGATTCCTCTTCCTCGTCTTCCGGTACCAACCACTATTTATATAGTTGGTAGTCACCTATGCAGATTAGGTGGATCCTACCACAACACCCCCTCCCAAGCCTTGGAATCCTTTTGGATTTCAACTGGCTTCTATATGGGATGATGATCATGGTTATTTCTTTGTAGATCCCCTTTGCATAGTTCATATGTATATCTTTTTTTTTTTCAATATCGTTTTCGTTTTGGATTCACGTCCAATCGGTCCGTGAACTTTCGTTTCCTACCGGATCTTCTCGGTTCAGGAGCACTCTGCGGAGGTTCTACTTGAAAAGTATCATACATTACATCAATGGGATCTTCCTCCTCATCCGGTATACTCTCTTCATGCTCTAGCACGTAGCATTTTTTGAGTTGGTTCTGGTGCCTTTTATGAGTATTCTTCGGCCCTTTTATTATGTAAATCAGGTCACCGATTCTCTTATCCACTATGCCTCGCTCCCAGAACTCAATGTTGTTTCTATAGCACTTGAAAAAGACCTTCTCTCCGGGGGTGTATCTTTTTCTAGCTGTATACATAGTGTACTTTATTCTATTTCTTCCTGGCAAAAGCTTGTCAAACACTGACTTAACTTTCCTAGCGAACATTAGTTCAGCTGGTGCCATGTTTGATGGTGTTCTCTGGTTAGGCGTGATTCTGTATACTTGTAGGAATTGCTGAAGCGCCTTTTCCGTTGGAACTCCTGAGGCTTTCTTCAGAGCGCGCTTTAACGTATCTACAAATCTTTCTGCGAGTCCATTGGATCTCGGATGATACGGCGGCGTCGTTATGTGGTTAATTTGATATAACTCACAAAATTCCTTAAAATCGTCAGAAGTGAATTGTGTACCATTGTCACTCACAATACACTCTGGCACACCGAACCGTGCAAATAGTTCATGCAAAAAAGTTGTTGTGGTATTGGACGTAGGCTTTTTGCAGCGTAGTACTTCCGGCCATTTTGAAAAGCTATCTACCACTATTAAGTAGTAATAATCTTCTACTGGACCAGCGAAATCAATGTGTAATCTTTCCCACGGATGATCCGTCTTTGGCCATGGTTTGTGTACTATAGGTGGTGCCTTAGCTGCTAACGCACACCCTTTACATCGATGAACCATGTTTTCGATATCCACATCCATTCCTTTCCAATATACAAAGCTTCGCATTAAGCGTTTTGTTCTATTAATCCACGGGTGACCCATATGAAAATCCCGTAGGATTCTTTTCTGCAACTTTTTTGGTACTACTACTCTCTCACCATATAATAAAATTTCGTCACAAATTGAATAGATCTCCTGAACTTTTTGGTCATTTGCTACCATTTTACTTTTTATTCCTAAAATGAAATCATCGCTTTCAGATTCTTTTTTGATTTCCTTTGATGTAACCGGTAGCTCTCTTACAATGTTGTTTACCATGCTTTTCACCTCATAATCTGCTCTGATATTTGCAATGATTGTTTCTTCGAATCCTTCATCTTTATTCGGTACGAGTCTTGATAAGGTATCCGCATGAATTATATTTTTGGATGATAGGTGTTTTATGTGGAAATCATAATTGAGAAGAATGGTTCCCCATCTTAACAGTCGATTTGCCGTGTAAACGGGTAACCCTTTCTTTGACCCAAAAATAGTGATCAGAGGTTTATGGTCCGTTTCTAACCTGAAATGTCTGCCGTAGATGTACCTATGAAATTTTGTTATGGCAAAAATGATACTCAGCGCCTCCTTTTCTATCTGTGAATAACTTAGCTCTCCTGGGAGTAATGCCCTCGAAGCATGCGCAATTGGTTTTCTAGAACCATCTGGCATTATGTGTTGAATACATGCTCCTACCCCGTATGAACTAGCATCACTTGCCACTACAATATCCAGTTTAGGATTGTAATGGGTTAAAAAGAGGTCGGACGTAAGCATTTTCTTAATTTCATCAAAGGCTTTTTGACATTCTACCGTCCATTCCCATGCCTTGTCTTTTTTCAGTAGTTCATTCAACGGAGCTCTTAGATTGTACATTCCTTTAATGAATGCTTGATAATAGTTCGCGAGCCCCAGAAAACTCTGTAGTGTCGCCACGTTAGTGGGCGTCGGCATGTTTCTAATCGCAATGGACCTTTCCAGATCTGGAAATCTGCCATTTTTGTTGATTATGTGACCTAAATATTTAATTTCCTCCAAACCAAATTCACACTTTGATTCTTTGACTTTAAATCCAAAGTCCTGAATCTTTTTAAATACTTGATTGAGGTGCTCTCGATGTTCGTCGACATTTGCACTCCTTACTATAATATCATCTAAGTAGGCACACGCAAAGTCTAAGTCATTCAACATGACGTCCATGGCTTGTTGAAAAATGGCTGGTGCCATTTTAATACCAAAAGGAAGCCTGTTGTACTTGAATAAACCCCTATGCGTGGTTATCCCTAGTAACTTCGAACATTCTTCTTCGACGGGAATTTGAAGATAGGCATCTGATAAGTCGATTTTTGAAAAAATCACTCCGCCATTTAGCTTGTTAAAAATCTCCTCAGGACTCGGTAACGGGTATTGGTAGTCCTTAATTACAGAGTTCAACCCTGTCGAAAAATCAACGCAGACTCTGAATTGGTTTGATTTCTTTTTTATGCACACAATCGGCGCAGCCCATGAATTAGACTCTACTTTTGAAATAATTCCCATTTTTTCCAACCTATCAAGTTCTTCGTTAACTTTCTCTACACTTGCGAAAGGCACGTTACGTTTCTTTTTAAATATCGGCATAGTATTTTCTTTTAATTCAAATTTAGCTTCAAACTTGTTACATCTTCCAAGACCAGGTGTAAAGGTTTCCGGAAACTTTTTCTTTAATTCATCTTTAATGTCCTGTCTTGTTTGCGTATTACTTTCTACTTTTCTGCAGAATGAGTTTAACGGTTTATCCCACAATTCGAATGTTTCAATAAAATCTGTACCAAACAAGTTTTCTCCATTTCTCAGAATGAAAACTTTTATTTTTTTAACGATCCCATTCAATTTCATTGGAAGTACAACCTCGCCTTCGAAGTTAATTTGCTTTCCAGTTACCGTTCGAGCGAGTTTCGTTGACTTCATTATTGTAGGCCTTTTTAAAATTTTCCATGTTTTATCGTTCATTATTGTTAAATCTGACCCCGAATCGAGTTGAAATTTGATATTCTTTTTGAATATTTCAGTCGTCACATATTTCCTCAAATCTCTATCTGATTTGATATTCGAATTTGTTTGTCTAATTCGGCTCTTGAATTTTTTCGTTTTACAACACGATCCTTTGTGACCATTCTTTTGGCACACGAAACATTTCTTATTTCTATATGGGCAATTTATCTCCCAATGTCTTTTGTTACAACGTCTGCAATTATATAGTGGGACTTTTTTATTTTCGTTCTTTTTATTTTCTTGTCTATTATACACCGAATTTTTACTCCAATTTTTCTCTGATGGGTAATTTGACTGCTTTTTTATTTTTTTAATATAAGCACTGCCAGCTTCTTCGATTTTTTGCGACTCTTTTTTTAACTTTACAGCCCGTTCACACTCCTCTGCTAACTTTTGCAGGGTAAGGCCTTGTTCAGATTCGAGTTTAGACAAAACTCGACGTCTTATTTCGGCACTCTTACTGGATACCAGTCCTTGAGCAAAAATTAAACACTTGAATTCTTCAACCGTAATCTCTGCCAATCTGAAATTGTCACAATGTCTATTCACTATAGATGCATATGTTAAGTAATCCTGATCGTCGGATTTAGAGACATTCATGCATAACCATCGCTTATGCCAAAGCGACATATTTGCTCCAAACAGCTCTTTTAGCAATTTCACTGTTTCCGAGAATTCCAATTCAGTTGTTTTTCTCGGTAGAATAAAATCTACAAATTTGCTATGTTCTGCTGTACCTAGCTTTCTTAGTAATAGACTGACTTTTCTTGAATTCGACCAGTTTTCACAGTCTGCGTAGAAAATATCTTCATATCGTTTAAAGTACGCTTCAAACGTTTTTTCTTCGTCTGGCACATAGTTGAAAGTTTCCAGCGAATTAAATATAGTGTTATTAGAATATGAAGAATTTCCCTCATTTGCCTGATAGTTGTTTAATTTCTCCAGTGTTAACTTTTGAATTTCTAAAAGTCTTTCCTCTTGACGTTCTTGATATTTCTGCATCGCTATCAGTTGTTCTTGCCGTATTTTTTCTTGATATTTTTGCTGTGCTATCTGTTGTTCTTGATATTTTTGCTGTGCTATCTGTTGGGATTTGAATAATTCGGATATGACTTTGGATAGTTCATCCATCTTTAGCTGATAGTGAGCATGCAACAAGGAATATACTTTTAATTTGTGTATCCACGAATATCATATAAGCTGACCAAAAAATCGAAACAACGTACGACTTTTCTATTTTATGTCTTGCTTTTACATTCACGCCCGTGCTAATCAACTTTGGTATTTTTTTTTCGTTTTTCGCGAACAGAGAGCGTCGGACTTTTTTTTTTTTTTTCGTTTTCGACGTCTGTTCGCGTATTTCAATGACAACGTCTGATTTTCTTATCAGAGGTAATTCTTCACTATATTGTTGAACAAATAATTTTTAAAAAATAATTTTTTAAAGTTTGTTACCTTTCAAAGTCGACACGGTGTATTTGTGCTCCTTTTAATCCATGCATGTTTTTGTAGTCGGCCAATTTTTCTTTTTAGCGGGTGTCTCGTTGTAGATAATTTTTAAATTTAAAATTACCGTTATTCGTTTACGACACCTTTCAATTTTTCTGAGTGAACGTTCCTTTATGCTTAGTCGTCTTTTAACGAGTTTTACATATCCAGAAGTTCAGAATCCTTCGTCGTTATGTTAACGTTGGACTTTGAATTAATAGTTTTTTTTTTTCAGCCTGACTTCAATGACTTGTCCCACTTGTTGAAAACTCTCACTATTAATTCTTTCTTCTTTCCGTATGGTTCGTTCTACTTCTTTGCCATTGTTGAAACTTGGCGTATGGTTCGTTCTACTTCGTGGGCATTGTTGAAACTTGACGTATGGTTCGTTCTACTTGTTGAGTCTTGACTCATTGTTGAATCTCGCCTATTGCATGGAATAATAATGCAACACAAAATGTACTTAGAACAAGAATGTATTATAACAAGAAAGTGTACACAATAAGTACATATAGTATTTCTGTATATTTCTGGGAAGACGTTCCTGGAGAATGTGTTGACTAGTCGCAGTCGATCAGAGTCTCTAGTTGGATCTCGTGATTCCTCTTAGGATTTATTCGTATAAAATACAAATTGTGGCACAAGGCCTAAAAAGGGGAGGGGTAAGGCTGGTCTTAACTAACTATCCTATACCTAGCTAATCAGATTCGTGACCCATTCATACATTACAATTGACGCAATCACCACAAGAATTCGTCCATCATCTTTCAATCCTCCGTACACCATAATACCACATCCTCACCAGGGGGGGCCTAAAATAAAACGCGCCCCATAACATAAAAATTTAATGATAATAAAAATACATAAAGATATAATCATGAACAGATGAAAGGGGAGGGAGATGAACCCCATAACAAACTAAAAATTCAACAAATTCTTAAACTAAACATAATTTATGTTAGTAGGGCCCGTCCAACCCTCAAAATAGAGAGGCCGCTGTATTCTGCCCAGAGGACAAAATCAAGAAGCACTCTCGCTAAGGGAGTGGGAAAGAGATAAAATAAGTGGGACATGGGGAAGTAAAAGGCTGATCCAGTTGAGATGAAAAGGAGGCCAAAACAAACTGGGGAGGTTGGGAATCTCGACTTGGATCATAACTAAAATGATGGCCGGGAAACAGGCCGGGAACAACACTTACTCATATTAACTAGGTACACTTAAGCTTGTCTAACCTGACCGAGGGGAGGGTTCTACAGGAAACCACCCCGATGTGACTTTGGTTGACCTAGAAAAGAAAATCAAGGCTAACCCCGTTCAAACGAACCAAGCTCGCCTCTTTTACCCACCTTTCGCTGAAGACTGTCGAATGCAATCGTTTTCTATCAGTTCTAATCTTCATCTTGAGCTGATGCTCAAAGAATCGGATTAGATCCTGATGCGAAAGACTATTGCCTCGCAAGACTTCCTCCATTCGCGTCGTCCATATCACCATTCGAGCCGTGGCTAGCAGCGTTAGAAACACCATTCGTTTCACCCCGGAATACGGGGGAGACACATTGTCACACGCGTATGCGCGATCAATGGACACGAGTTCTTCGGGAGCGAGACGAGCCGTCAGCTCGCCGACATGGTCCCATAAGGGGCGGACCCGGGGGCAATGGTAGAAGGCGTGCGAAGCCGTTTCCTCTAATCCAAGGCCACACCGTTCACAGTCTGGCAAATCCGCCAAGCCCCATATGAAAGCCATGTCGTTGAGAGGCAGCCGATTCCGAGCCAATCGCCAGGTAAGCGAAAACTCAGGGTTACTGAGATAATCCGCCGCTGGCGCCCAAGACCAGTAGGAGCGATACTGCTCCTCCGAACAGTCGAGCGTATCACGTAGAGAATCCTTCGCGCGACCCTCCACTAATTCCCGATAGAAGACCTTCCTAGGCCGTGAAAGGTCACTGGACCGCGGAATAGCCCTCAAGGCTGACCGACACTCGCTGAGGAAAAGCGATTCATCTCGAGACTTACAATGGCGCTCAGCCTTCGAGATGGGGGGATTGATGGTAAGGCTAGGGAAGGCGTCCCTAACAATCCCCTCCAGAATCGGATCTCCTCTAGTCAATGCGCGGCGTAAGAAAGCCAACCGAGAGGCACGGATGTGACTCTTCAAGTGTGGCATTCCCAGCCCCCCATGACACGGACTTTTAGTGCAGACTCGTCTGTCGACCCTGTTCGCGCGTCCCCTCCATAAAATGGAGGATAGCGCTTGCTCGAGCGCCTTCTTCTGGGCCTTACAGAGAGGAAGTACTGACAAGCGATAAAGAATCAGGGGGAAAATGTATGTAACACACACCTCCGCCCTGCCCTTTACGGACAACCTCCGTCGATTCCAAGTCTTACCGGCAGAAACGACCTTTGCTAGTACTTCAGACCAATTTTTCTTCAGCTGGAGGTCGGGTCCAAACCACACTCCAAGAATGCGGACAGGACCGTCCGTCCAACCGAAGCGGCCTGGAAGATCACGCCCCTTCCAGGCACCTAACCGCAAGCCGGAAGACTTGTCGCGGTTTATCTTGGCCCCTGTCACCTTCTCGTACCGATCAAGCGCCTTCTGTACCGCCTCAATGTCGTTAAGGGACGACACGAAAGCAGATACGTCATCGGCGTACGCGGAAACCCTGGCTCGAGACCCTCCAGGAACGGCGATCCCGCGTAGGGCCGGACTGCACGCCTCGTCCTTCAGCCGGCGCAGGAGAGGCTCCAACGCCAAAGCGTAAAGGAGAGGCGACAGCGGACAACCCTGACGAACCGACCTCGACAGAACAAAAGCGCCCGACAACTTTCCGTTCACCTGTACCACAGCACTGGGGGAGCGATACAGGAGGCTAATCCAGCGGCAGAAGTCGGGTGCGAATCCGGCGGCCTGCAGGACAGTAGCAAGGTAGCGATGGTCGACCCTATCAAATGCCTTGGACTGATCCAAATTGATCAGCGCGGCTTCTTCGTCGTCTTTTACGCCCTCTACGATCGTGCGGATCAAATGCAGGTTGCTCTGAATTGTTCGGCCCCTCACAGAACAAGTCTGCTCAGGTCCCAACAGAGACTCGGCAACTGACTGCAAACGCTCCTGCAGGATCTTGGCCATAATCTTTAACTCTGTGTTTAGCAGAGTTATGGGCCTATAATCATCTAGTTTCCCCCCAACACCCTTGCCCTTTTTCAACAGAGTGATCACACCCCTGGAAATGCGATTGGGGATGGACCCCGACCGAAACCAGTTGTTGAACACTGCTGTCAAAATCGGAACAAAGATGTGCGACAGCCTCAAGTACAATTCATAGGGCAAACCATCCAGACCGGGCGACTTGCCTCTGCCGACCCTCTTCAGTGCCTCATAGACTTCGCCCTCCGTGATCTCTCCCTCGCAGCTAGCCGCTTCAGTCGGCGCAAGCCGAGGAAAGTCAGCCAAATAGCTGCGAAACTCCTCCTCACGGAGACCAGGCTCCTTGGTAAAGCGGCTCTCGAAATGCCGCCGAAACGCCTCGCACATGTCGTCAGTCGACCGCAGAGTACGCCCCTCCGGGGTTTCGACTTGACGAACGTAACGAACACCACCTCGACGGATTTCTTCCCGACGCAGATCTGCGCCCAGGTTCACAGCTTCGTTAGACATCTTACTTAACTTATGCCTAATTACCTGACCCATGTAACGATCGCTATTCGACCGCTGCAGGGCCTCCCTAGCTAGAGCTATCTCTAGGGGATCCCCCCCAGCCTCCGCCCGGGAAAAATTAGCCTTAAGTGTCTTCACCTTCTCAGCCTTATCTAGAGCGAGCCGTTTGCTGAAATCGGTGGTGAAAGACCTAATTCTATCTTTCAGTTTTTCCCACCACCTATTCCCGATAACCGCCCCCACTAGCTCCCGCTGCACTAATTTAATTAGCTGCTCCCGGAAGTCCCGCCTGTCCAGTAAGGACAGATTGAACTTCCAGTAACCAGCCATTCTAGGCCTATGTTCTAACGCCACACGGGCACAAACGAGTTTGTGGTCCGTGTAGCCTACCCAGTGGAACGTGGGACAATCTAACAGGTCTATGTCGGCCCTACGAACTAACATTCTGTCAAGGTAGCTAACTACCTTGTCAGACGGCCAATTATGCGCCCACGTCCACATTTTCCCACTGGGATGATCGACCCGGTATCTATCGACGAGACCATAATCGCCGATCAGATCGACCAGGCTGCGATCGCCCCTTCTACCGCTAGCGCCCCGCCCCCTGTCTAACTTGGGGTCCAGGATGGCATTCCAGTCCCCCATTAGAACTAGGCGCGAAGAATCGACTAGGAACGGCCCTAACTGCCGAAAAAAGTCACACCGCTCCCCCTGGTCGTTGGGCGCATAAACCGCAACGACCCGAAACGAACCACTTTTCACGGCAATATCGGCCACGATTAACCTGCCCTCGGCATCGGTATGCACAAGGTCCACCTTCGCATCAAGAGTACGTTTGACTAACAAAGAAACTCCTCTGGCCAACCGGTCCCCATATGCTGAATAGACGACAAAGTCATCCTCCAGCACACACGCATCGGAAGTGCAAACAAAGTGGGTCTCTTCGATCGCGGCAACATCTACACCGAAGGACAGGAGATCCCGAAGCAGGCGGGCAGCCTTACCCCGATTTCTCAAGCCCTTCACATTCAAACTGGCTATCTTTATTTCCATTTTCTAGGCCTGCAAATATAAAAAAGAATTAGTGCAAAAACCTTAGACACATACGGGGCGGAAATCTGAGCTGGACAGGACCCCGACGGATTGCCCCAGGCTCCCTACTCCCAACTCTGACGTAATGCGTCCATCCAGGGCAATACCGCCAACGTCCATGGGGTATATTAGTTTGATCGCTCTATATAATGAGGGATGGATCAAAACGGGGACCCTCCCTGCACAAAATTGTCGCAATCTTCTTATACTGGGGTCCTCCATATCGAACATTCTGATGTTCGGGAAGGCCTCTTTAGCTTCAAACAAATGACTCCACACACGCAAGTAAGCCCCCGTGTCCCTTACGCAGGTTATCACTCCTGGCGCCTTAGGAAAGTTACGAGGGTCTTCTGTTGACTTCCCGTCAACCTCGTTCATTTGGAAAAGGAGCCCCGACAGTGCTTTTCTTTGCTTGGTGAGCCCGTTCTTGTAGACTTCTTTGTCTACATGACAAATTGATTCGGGCCCTTCGAAAAGTTTCTTTTTCTTCTTTTTCTTCTCCCTTGAAGGATGGGGAGGGGAAGAAGTGGATGTATGGGGTGGTGTATTTAGAGAACTGGGGGAAGAAGTAGAGGGAGAGGGGGATGGAGTACGTGTATGGGAGGAAGGGAGACTCCTATCTCTAGGGGAAACAGATTGTCTTATGGGCGATGCAGGGAAGGAGTGCCGCCTGGTTCTGTCCATGCTACACTCTGCCCTGCTACGTCCAGAGGTACCTTTTTCTTGCTCTTCAGAGTCTTCCTCCCTACTTCTTTTTAAAGACGAAGCTCGTGGTGGAGGCATACTTTCTACCTCCATTGGTGCTTCCTGCTGCTGCTCCATCTGTGGATGCTCTTGCTGCTTCTTGGTTTTCTGCTGTGACCGCTGCTGTTGAGGCTGCTGTTGCTTCTTCTGTCGTTGCTGTTGAGGTTGTTCAGGTTGCTTCTGCTGTTGAGGCTGCTGTTCTATTTGCTTCTGTTGCAGTTTAGGTTGATCCTCGGGCCGCTTGTTTTGGCCTTCTTTGGGTTGCTTTTTAAATTCCCCTTCCGTCTGCCTTTTGGGGGGAATCTCCTTCTGGGGTGGAGCCGGCGCACTTTGGGGCTTCCGCCTTTTAGTGACTTCCTTCCACTCGCCTTCCGGATTCGGGGTTTCCTTCTCTGGGGTACTGGTTTTTGCTGCAGGTGCTGGAGGTGGTGGGGCTGGTGTCTTCTCTTTCTTAGGGCACGCCTTTGCCATGTGTCCTGCCTCTCCGCATGACCAACAGAACGGCTTTCTGCCCTCCACCACTACCAACATCCTTCTGTTGCGGCAGATTAATACGTTTGGGATGTTCTGGAATCCTTCTCTGTCCAATGTGATGTGGATTTCGAAATCTCCCGTCTCGATTCCTGCCTTACTGCTGATGGCCTTCACTTCGTTAACTTCTCCGAATTCGGCGAAGAAGGCCCCGAGTCTGTCACCGGAAATGTCTATGGGCACCCCATGAACCATCACCTTTGTTCGACGGGTGCCCATATACTCGGTTTGAAGTCTTAAAGACTTTGTATTCAAGACACTGCCGGCTAATTTCTTGGCTTGTTCTTCTGTGTGTAGGAGGAGGTCCCATAGAGCATTTGTTCTTCGTGCTAAAATTTTCGGACAAATGCCTAACGCCTTCAGGGCCTCCTCCATACCCTCCCTGCACACTCCAACCAGCTTATGAGTCCTGACATCCGAGGTGAGCAAAGAAATGGTACGAGGTTTCACCTCCTCGAATGCCTCGGTGATTGTTAAGAATTCATTGCCACTGAAGGTTTCTTGGAGACGAATTCTTTCGTTTGCGTAAAATACGCCATCCTTTTTTAGCGGCCTATTTTGGCTCCAGGCCGTTTTTTCAGCTGACACCGGTATTGTTAACGGTGTAGCTGGAGTGTCAATGTTTTTCTCAGCCATTTTGGTGAACAAAGTTCACCGCGGCTGACTAAAATTTCTTTTCTCACACTTTTCTTTTTTTTTTTTTTTTTTTAAGCAGAAATTTTTAACAAATAAATAAAACCAAATAAAAAAGGTCGGACCGAAATCCGAGAAAAATAAATAAAACCAACAATGAACAGTAAACGAAAAAGAACAGAATCAAATAAAAGTCGGGGAGGGTAACAGCAAAATAAAAGAAATAAAAAACTAAACAAATATCAAACTGAAAAAAGAAAGTGTTCAAAAAAAAAAGAAAGAAAGGGTTCAAAAATGCGTACAAATTAAAAAAAAACGGAAAGAAAGGGTTCAAAAAATGCGTGCAAATTTAAAAAAAATGTAACTTTCCAACTTAGCTTATAGCTGGTCCAAAAAACACGTAAGACGAACAGAAAATCTCGTGATTCCTCTTAGGATTTATTCGTATAAAATACAAATTGTGGCACAAGGCCTAAAAAGGGGAGGGGTAAGGCTGGTCTTAACTAACTATCCTATACCTAGCTAATCAGATTCGTGACCCATTCATACATTACAATTGACGCAATCACCACAAGAATTCGTCCATCATCTTTCAATCCTCCGTACACCATAATACCACATCCTCACCAGGGGGGGCCTAAAATAAAACGCGCCCCATAACATAAAAATTTAATGATAATAAAAATACATAAAGATATAATCATGAACAGATGAAAGGGGAGGGAGATGAACCCCATAACAAACTAAAAATTCAACAAATTCTTAAACTAAACATAATTTATGTTAGTAGGGCCCGTCCAACCCTCAAAATAGAGAGGCCGCTGTATTCTGCCCAGAGGACAAAATCAAGAAGCACTCTCGCTAAGGGAGTGGGAAAGAGATAAAATAAGTGGGACATGGGGAAGTAAAAGGCTGATCCAGTTGAGATGAAAAGGAGGCCAAAACAAACTGGGGAGGTTGGGAATCTCGACTTGGATCATAACTAAAATGATGGCCGGGAAACAGGCCGGGAACAACACTTACTCATATTAACTAGGTACACTTAAGCTTGTCTAACCTAACCGAGGGGAGGGTTCCACAGGAAACCACCCCGATGTGACTTTGGTTGACCTAGAAAAGAAAATCAAGGCTAACCCCGTTCAAACGAACCAAGCTCGCCTCTTTTACCCACCTTTCGCTGAAGACTGTCGAATGCAATCGTTTTCTATCAGTTCTAATCTTCATCTTGAGCTGATGCTCAAAGAATCGGATTAGATCCTGATGCGAAAGACTATTGCCTCGCAAGACTTCCTCCATTCGCGTCGTCCATATCACCATTCGAGCCGTGGCTAGCAGCGTTAGAAACACCATTCGTTTCACCCCAGAATACGGGGGCGACACATTGTCACACGCGTATGCGCGATCAATGGACATGAGTTCTTCGGGAGCGAGACGAGCCGTCAGCTCGCCGACATGGTCCCATAAGGGGCGGACCCGGGGGCAATGGTAGAAGGCGTGCGAAGCCGTTTCCTCTAATCCAAGGCCACACCGTTCACAGTCTGGCAAATCCGCCAAGCCCCATATGAAAGCCATGTCGTTGAGAGGCAGCCGGTTCCGAGCCAATCGCCAGGTAAGCGAAAACTCAGGGTTACTGAGATAATCCGCCGCTGGCGCCCAAGACCAGTAGGAGCGATACTGCTCCTCCGAACAGTCGAGCGTATCACGTAGAGAATCCTTCGCGCGACCCTCCACTAATTCCCGATAGAAGACCTTCCTAGGCCGTGAAAGGTCACTGGACCGCGGAATAGCCCTCAAGGCTGACCGACACTCGCTGAGGAAAAGCGATTCATCTCGAGACTTACAATGGCGCTCAGCCTTCGAGATGGGGGGATTGATGGTAAGGCTAGGGAAGGCGTCCCTAACAATCCCCTCCAGAATCGGATCTCCTCTAGTCAATGCGCGGCGTAGGAAAGCCAACCGAGAGGCACGGATGTGACTCTTCAAGTGTGGCATTCCCAGCCCCCCATGACACGGACTTTTAGTGCAGACTCGTCTGTCGACCCTGTTCGCGCGTCCCCTCCATAAAATGGAGGATAGCGCTTGCTCGAGCGCCTTCTTCTGGGCCTTACAGAGAGGAAGTACTGACAAGCGATAAAGAATCAGGGGGAAAATGTATGTAACACACACCTCCGCCCTGCCCTTTACGGACAACCTCCGTCGATTCCAAGTCTTACCGGCAGAAACGACCTTTGCTAGTACTTCAGACCAATTTTTCTTCAGCTGGAGGTCGGGTCCAAACCACACTCCAAGAATGCGGACAGGACCGTCCGTCCAACCGAAGCGGCCTGGAAGATCACGCCCCTTCCAGGCACCTAACCGCAAGCCGGAAGACTTGTCGCGGTTTATCTTGGCCCCTGTCACCTTCTCGTACCGATCAAGCGCCTTCTGTACCGCCTCAATGTCGTTAAGGGACGACACGAAAGCAGATACGTCATCGGCGTACGCGGAAACCCTGGCTCGAGACCCTCCAGGAACGGCGATCCCGCGTAGGGCCGGACTGCACGCCTCGTCCTTCAGCCGGCGCAGGAGAGGCTCCAACGCCAAAGCGTAAAGGAGAGGCGACAGCGGACAACCCTGACGAACCGACCTCGACAGAACAAAAGCGCCCGACAACTTTCCGTTCACCTGTACCACAGCACTGGGGGAGCGATACAGGAGGCTAATCCAGCGGCAGAAGTCGGGTGCGAATCCGGCGGCCTGCAGGACAGTAGCAAGGTAGCGATGGTCGACCCTATCAAATGCCTTGGACTGATCCAAATTGATCAGCGCGGCTTCTTCGTCGTCTTTTACGCCCTCTACGATCGTGCGGATCAAATGCAGGTTGCTCTGAATTGTTCGGCCCCTCACAGAACAAGTCTGCTCAGGTCCCAACAGAGACTCGGCAACTGACTGCAAACGCTCCTGCAGGATCTTGGCCATAATCTTTAACTCTGTGTTTAGCAGAGTTATGGGCCTATAATCATCTAGTTTCCCCCCAACACCCTTGCCCTTTTTCAACAGAGTGATCACACCCCTGGAAATGCGATTGGGGATGGACCCCGACCGAAACCAGTTGTTGAACACTGCTGTCAAAATCGGAACAAAGATGTGCGACAGCCTCAAGTACAATTCATAGGGCAAACCATCCAGACCGGGCGACTTGCCTCTGCCTACCCTCTTCAGTGCCTCATAGACTTCGCCCTCCGTGATCTCTCCCTCGCAGCTAGCCGCTTCAGTCGGCGCAAGCCGAGGAAAGTCAGCCAAATAGCTGCGAAACTCCTCCTCACGGAGACCAGGCTCCTTGGTAAAGCGGCTCTCGAAATGCCGCCGAAACGCCTCGCACATGTCGTCAGTCGACCGCAGAGTACGCCCCTCCGGGGTTTCGACTTGACGAACGTAACGAACACCACCTCGACGGATTTCTTCCCGACGCAGATCTGCGCCCAGGTTCACAGCTTCGTTAGACATCTTACTTAACTTATGCCTAATTACCTGACCCATGTAACGATCGCTATTCGACCGCTGCAGGGCCTCCCTAGCTAGAGCTATCTCTAGGGGATCCCCCCCAGCCTCCGCCCGGGAAAAATTAGCCTTAAGTGTCTTCACCTTCTCAGCCTTATCTAGAGCGAGCCGTTTGCTGAAATCGGTGGTGAAAGACCTAATTCTATCTTTCAGTTTTTCCCACCACCTATTCCCGATAACCGCCCCCACTAGCTCCCGCTGCACTAATTTAATTAGCTGCTCCCGGAAGTCCCGCCTGTCCAGTAAGGACAGATTGAACTTCCAGTAACCAGCCATTCTAGGCCTATGTTCTAACGCCACACGGGCACAAACGAGTTTGTGGTCCGTGTAGCCTACCCAGTGGAACGTGGGACAATCTAACAGGTCTATGTCGGCCCTACGAACTAACATTCTGTCAAGGTAGCTAACTACCTTGTCAGACGGCCAATTATGCGCCCACGTCCACATTTTCCCACTGGGATGATCGACCCGGTATCTATCGACGAGACCATAATCGCCGATCAGATCGACCAGGCTGCGATCGCCCCTTCTCCCGCTAGCGCCCCGCCCCCTGTCTAACTTGGGGTCCAGGATGGCATTCCAGTCCCCCATTAGAACTAGGCGCGAAGAATCGACTAGGAACGGCCCTAACTGCCGAAAAAAGTCACACCGCTCCCCCTGGTCGTTGGGCGCATAAACCGCAACGACCCGAAACGAACCACTTTTCACGGCAATATCGGCCACGATTAACCTGCCCTCGGCATCGGTATGCACAAGGTCCACCTTCGCATCAAGAGTACGTTTGACTAACAAGGAAACTCCTCTGGCCAACCGGTCCCCATATGCTGAATAGACGACAAAGTCATCCTCCAGCACACACGCATCGGAAGTGCAAACAAAGTGGGTCTCTTCGATCGCGGCAACATCTACACCGAAGGACAGGAGATCCCGAAGCAGGCGGGCAGCCTTACCCCGATTTCTCAAGCCCTTCACATTCAAACTGGCTATCTTTATTTCCATTTTCTAGGCCTGCAAATATAAAAAAGAATTAGTGCAAAAACCTTAGACACATACGGGGCGGAAATCTGAGCTGGACAGGACCCCGACGGATTGCCCCAGGCTCCCTACTCCCAACTCTGACGTAATGCGTCCATCCAGGGCAATACCGCCAACGTCCATGGGGTATATTAGTTTGATCGCTCTATATAATGAGGGATGGATCAAAACGGGGACCCTCCCTGCACAAAATTGTCGCAATCTTCTTATACTGGGGTCCTCCATATCGAACATTCTGATGTTCGGGAAGGCCTCTTTAGCTTCAAACAAATGACTCCACACACGCAAGTAAGCCCCCGTGTCCCTTACGCAGGTTATCACTCCTGGCGCCTTAGGAAAGTTACGAGGGTCTTCTGTTGACTTCCCGTCAACCTCGTTCATTTGGAAAAGGAGCCCCGACAGTGCTTTTCTTTGCTTGGTGAGCCCGTTCTTGTAGACTTCTTTGTCTACATGACAAATTGATTCGGGCCCTTCGAAAAGTTTCTTTTTCTTCTTTTTCTTCTCCCTTGAAGGATGGGGAGGGGAAGAAGTGGATGTATGGGGTGGTGTATTTAGAGAACTGGGGGAAGAAGTAGAGGGAGAGGGGGATGGAGTACGTGTATGGGAGGAAGGGAGACTCCTATCTCTAGGGGAAACAGATTGTCTTATGGGCGATGCAGGGAAGGAGTGCCGCCTGGTTCTGTCCATGCTACACTCTGCCCTGCTACGTCCAGAGGTACCTTTTTCTTGCTCTTCAGAGTCTTCCTCCCTACTTCTTTTTAAAGACGAAGCTCGTGGTGGAGGCATACTTTCTACCTCCATTGGTGCTTCCTGCTGCTGCTCCATCTGTGGATGCTCTTGCTGCTTCTTGGTTTTCTGCTGTGACCGCTGCTGTTGAGGCTGCTGTTGCTTCTTCTGTCGTTGCTGTTGAGGTTGTTCAGCTTGCTTCTGCTGTTGAGGCTGCTGTTCTATTTGCTTCTGTTGCAGTTTAGGTTGATCCTCGGGCCGCTTGTTTTGGCCTTCTTTGGGTTGCTTTTTAAATTCCCCTTCCGTCTGCCTTTTGGGGGGAATCTCCTTCTGGGGTGGAGCCGGCGCACTTTGGGGCTTCCGCCTTTTAGTGACTTCCTTCCACTCGCCTTCCGGATTCGGGGTTTCCTTCTCTGGGGTACTGGTTTTTGCTGCAGGTGCTGGAGGTGGTGGGGCTGGTGTCTTCTCTTTCTTAGGGCACGCCTTTGCCATGTGTCCTGCCTCTCCGCATGACCAACAGAACGGCTTTCTGCCCTCCACCACTACCAACATCCTTCTGTTGCGGCAGATTAATACGTTTGGGATGTTCTGGAATCCTTCTCTGTCCAATGTGATGTGGATTTCGAAATCTCCCGTCTCGATTCCTGCCTTACTGCTGATGGCCTTCACTTCGTTAACTTCTCCGAATTCGGCGAAGAAGGCCCCGAGTCTGTCACCGGAAATGTCTATGGGCACCCCATGAACCATCACCTTTGTTCGACGGGTGCCCATATACTCGGTTTGAAGTCTTAAAGTCTTTGTATTCAAGACACTGCCGGCTAATTTCTTGGCTTGTTCTTCTGTGTGTAGGAGGAGGTCCCATAGAGCATTTGTTCTTCGTGCTAAAATTTTCGGACAAATGCCTAACGCCTTCAGGGCCTCCTCCATACCCTCCCTGCACACTCCAACCAGCTTATGAGTCCTGACATCCGAGGTGAGCAAAGAAATGGTACGAGGTTTCACCTCCTCGAATGCCTCGGTGATTGTTAAGAATTCATTGCCACTGAAGGTTTCTTGGAGACGAATTCTTTCGTTTGCGTAAAATACGCCATCCTTTTTTAGCGGGCTATTTTGGCTCCAGGCCGTTTTTTCAGCTGACACCGGTATTGTTAACGGTGTAGCTGGAGTGTCAATGTTTTTCTCAGCCATTTTTGGCGAACAAAGTTCACCGCGGCTGACTATAATTTCTTTTCTCACACTTTTTTTTTTTTTTTAAGCAGAAATTTTTAACAAATAAATAAAACCAAATAAAAAAGGTCGGACCGAAATCCGAGAAAAATAAATAAAACCAACAATGAACAGTAAACGAAAAAGAACAGAATCAAATAAAAGTCGGGGAGGGTAACAGCAAAATAAAAGAAATAAAAAACTAAACAAATATCAAACTGAAAAAAGAAAGTGTTCAAAAAAAAAAGAAAGAAAGGGTTCAAAAATGCGTACAAATTAAAAAAAAACGGAAAGAAAGGGTTCAAAAAATGCGTGCAAATTTAAAAAAAATGTAACTTTCCAACTTAGCTTATAGCTGGTCCAAAAAACACGTAAGACGAACAGAAAATCTCGTGATTCCTCTTAGGATTTATTCGTATAAAATACAAATTGTGGCACAAGGCCTAAAAAGGGGAGGGGTAAGGCTGGTCTTAACTAACTATCCTATACCTAGCTAATCAGATTCGTGACCCATTCATACATTACAATTGATGCAATCACCACAAGAATTCGTCCATCATCTTTCAATCCTCCGTACACCATAATACCACATCCTCACCAGGGGGGGCCTAAAATAAAACGCGCCCCATAACATAAAAATTTAATGATAATAAAAATACATAAAGATATAATCATGAACAGATGAAAGGGGAGGGAGATGAACCCCATAACAAACTAAAAATTCAACAAATTCTTAAACTAAACATAATTTATGTTAGTAGGGCCCGTCCAACCCTCAAAATAGAGAGGCCGCTGTATTCTGCCCAGAGGACAAAATCAAGAAGCACTCTCGCTAAGGGAGTGGGAAAGAGATAAAATAAGTGGGACATGGGGAAGTAAAAGGCTGATCCAGTTGAGATGAAAAGGAGGCCAAAACAAACTGGGGAGGTTGGGAATCTCGACTTGGATCATAACTAAAATGATGGCCGGGAAACAGGCCGGGAACAACACTTACTCATATTAACTAGGTACACTTAAGCTTGTCTAACCTAACCGAGGGGAGGGTTCCACAGGAAACCACCCCGATGTGACTTTGGTTGACCTAGAAAAGAAAATCAAGGCTAACCCCGTTCAAACGAACCAAGCTCGCCTCTTTTACCCACCTTTCGCTGAAGACTGTCGAATGCAATCGTTTTCTATCAGTTCTAATCTTCATCTTGAGCTGATGCTCAAAGAATCGGATTAGATCCTGATGCAAAAGACTATTGCCTCGCAAGACTTCCTCCATTCGCGTCGTCCATATCACCATTCGAGCCGTGGCTAGCAGCGTTAGAAACACCATTCGTTTCACCCCAGAATACGGGGGCGACACATTGTCACACGCGTATGCGCGATCAATGGACATGAGTTCTTCGGGAGCGAGACGAGCCGTCAGCTCGCCGACATGGTCCCATAAGGGGCGGACCCGGGGGCAATGGTAGAAGGCGTGCGAAGCCGTTTCCTCTAATCCAAGGCCACACCGTTCACAGTCTGGCAAATCCGCCAAGCCCCATATGAAAGCCATGTCGTTGAGAGGCAGCCGATTCCGAGCCAATCGCCAGGTAAGCGAAAACTCAGGGTTACTGAGATAATCCGCCGCTGGCGCCCAAGACCAGTAGGAGCGATACTGCTCCTCCGAACAGTCGAGCGTATCACGTAGAGAATCCTTCGCGCGACCCTCCACTAATTCCCGATAGAAGACCTTCCTAGGCCGTGAAAGGTCACTGGACCGCGGAATAGCCCTCAAGGCTGACCGACACTCGCTGAGGAAAAGCGATTCATCTCGAGACTTACAATGGCGCTCAGCCTTCGAGATGGGGGGATTGATGGTAAGGCTAGGGAAGGCGTCCCTAACAATCCCCTCCAGAATCGGATCTCCTCTAGTCAATGCGCGGCGTAGGAAAGCCAACCGAGAGGCACGGATGTGACTCTTCAAGTGTGGCATTCCCAGCCCCCCATGACACGGACTTTTAGTGCAGACTCGTCTGTCGACCCTGTTCGCGCGTCCCCTCCATAAAATGGAGGATAGCGCTTGCTCGAGCGCCTTCTTCTGGGCCTTACAGAGAGGAAGTACTGACAAGCGATAAAGAATCAGGGGGAAAATGTATGTAACACACACCTCCGCCCTGCCCTTTACGGACAACCTCCGTCGATTCCAAGTCTTACCGGCAGAAACGACCTTTGCTAGTACTTCAGACCAATTTTTCTTCAGCTGGAGGTCGGGTCCAAACCACACTCCAAGAATGCGGACAGGACCGTCCGTCCAACCGAAGCGGCCCGGAAGATCACGCCCCTTCCAGGCACCTAACCGCAAGCCGGAAGACTTGTCGCGGTTTATCTTGGCCCCTGTCACCTTCTCGTACCGATCAAGCGCCTTCTGTACCGCCTCAATGTCGTTAAGGGACGACACGAAAGCAGATACGTCATCGGCGTACGCGGAAACCCTGGCTCGAGACCCTCCAGGAACGGCGAACCCGCGTAGGGCCGGACTGCACGCCTCGTCCTTCAGCCGGCGCTGGAGAGGCTCCAACGCCAAAGCGTAAAGGAGAGGCGACAGCGGACAACCCTGACGAACCGACCTCGACAGAACAAAAGCGCCCGACAACTTTCCGTTCACCTGTACCACAGCACTGGGGGAGCGATACAGGAGGCTAATCCAGCGGCAGAAGTCGGGTGCGAATCCGGCGGCCTGCAGGACAGTAGCAAGGTAGCGATGGTCGACCCTATCAAATGCCTTGGACTGATCCAAATTGATCAGCGCGGCTTCTTCGTCGTCTTTTACGCCCTCTACGATCGTGCGGATCAAATGCAGGTTGCTCTGAATTGTTCGGCCCCTCACAGAACAAGTCTGCTCAGGTCCCAACAGAGACTCGGCAACTGACTGCAAACGCTCCTGCAGGATCTTGGCCATAATCTTTAACTCTGTGTTTAGCAGAGTTATGGGCCTATAATCATCTAGTTTCCCCCCAACACCCTTGCCCTTTTTCAACAGAGTGATCACACCCCTGGAAATGCGATTGGGGATGGACCCCGACCGAAACCAGTTGTTGAACACTGCTGTCAAAATCGGAACAAAGATGTGCGACAGCCTCAAGTACAATTCATAGGGCAAACCATCCAGACCGGGCGACTTGCCTCTGCCGACCCTCTTCAGTGCCTCATAGACTTCGCCCTCCGTGATCTCTCCCTCGCAGCTAGCCGCTTCAGTCGGCGCAAGCCGAGGAAAGTCAGCCAAATAGCTGCGAAACTCCTCCTCACGGAGACCAGGCTCCTTGGTAAAGCGGCTCTCGAAATGCCGCCGAAACGCCTCGCACATGTCGTCAGTCGACCGCAGAGTACGCCCCTCCGGGGTTTCGACTTGACGAACGTAACGAACACCACCTCGACGGATTTCTTCCCGACGCAGATCTGCGCCCAGGTTCACAGCTTCGTTAGACATCTTACTTAACTTATGCCTAATTACCTGACCCATGTAACGATCGCTATTCGACCGCTGCAGGGCCTCCCTAGCTAGAGCTATCTCTAGGGGATCCCCCCCAGCCTCCGCCCGGGAAAAATTAGCCTTAAGTGTCTTCACCTTCTCAGCCTTATCTAGAGCGAGCCGTTTGCTGAAATCGGTGGTGAAAGACCTAATTCTATCTTTCAGTTTTTCCCACCACCTATTCCCGATAACCGCCCCCACTAGCTCCCGCTGCACTAATTTAATTAGCTGCTCCCGGAAGTCCCGCCTGTCCAGTAAGGACAGATTGAACTTCCAGTAACCAGCCATTCTAGGCCTATGTTCTAACGCCACACGGGCACAAACGAGTTTGTGGTCCGTGTAGCCTACCCAGTGGAACGTGGGACAATCTAACAGGTCTATGTCGACCCTACGAACTAACATTCTGTCAAGGTAGCTAACTACCTTGTCAGACGGCCAATTATGCGCCCACGTCCACATTTTCCCACTGGGATGATCGACCCGGTATCTATCGACGAGACCATAATCGCCGATCAGATCGACCAGGCTGCGATCGCCCCTTCTCCCGCTAGCGCCCCGCCCCCTGTCTAACTTGGGGTCCAGGATGGCATTCCAGTCCCCCATTAGAACTAGGCGCGAAGAATCGACTAGGAACGGCCCTAACTGCCGAAAAAAGTCACACCGCTCCCCCTGGTCGTTGGGCGCATAAACCGCAACGACCCGAAACGAACCACTTTTCACGGCAATATCGGCCACGATTAACCTGCCCTCGGCATCGGTATGCACAAGGTCCACCTTCGCATCAAGAGTACGTTTGACTAACAAAGAAACTCCTCTGGCCAACCGGTCCCCATATGCTGAATAGACGACAAAGTCATCCTCCAGCACACACGCATCGGAAGTGCAAACAAAGTGGGTCTCTTCGATCGCGGCAACATCTACACCGAAGGACAGGAGATCCCGAAGCAGGCGGGCAGCCTTACCCCGATTTCTCAAGCCCTTCACATTCAAACTGGCTATCTTTATTTCCATTTTCTAGGCCTGCAAATATAAAAAAGAATTAGTGCAAAAACCTTAGACACATACGGGGCGGAAATCTGAGCTGGACAGGACCCCGACGGATTGCCCCAGGCTCCCTACTCCCAACTCTGACGTAATGCGTCCATCCAGGGCAATACCGCCAACGTCCATGGGGTATATTAGTTTGATCGCTCTATATAATGAGGGATGGATCAAAACGGGGACCCTCCCTGCACAAAATTGTCGCAATCTTCTTATACTGGGGTCCTCCATATCGAACATTCTGATGTTCGGGAAGGCCTCTTTAGCTTCAAACAAATGACTCCACACACGCAAGTAAGCCCCCGTGTCCCTTACGCAGGTTATCACTCCTGGCGCCTTAGGAAAGTTACGAGGGTCTTCTGTTGACTTCCCGTCAACCTCGTTCATTTGGAAAAGGAGCCCCGACAGTGCTTTTCTTTGCTTGGTGAGCCCGTTCTTGTAGACTTCTTTGTCTACATGACAAATTGATTCGGGCCCTTCGAAAAGTTTCTTTTTCTTCTTTTTCTTCTCCCTTGAAGGATGGGGAGGGGAAGAAGTGGATGTATGGGGTGGTGTATTTAGAGAACTGGGGGAAGAAGTAGAGGGAGAGGGGGATGGAGTACGTGTATGGGAGGAAGGGAGACTCCTATCTCTAGGGGAAACAGATTGTCTTATGGGCGATGCAGGGAAGGAGTGCCGCCTGGTTCTGTCCATGCTACACTCTGCCCTGCTACGTCCAGAGGAACCTTTTTCTTGCTCTTCAGAGTCTTCCTCCCTACTTCTTTTTAAAGAGGAAGCTCGTGGTGGAGGCATACTTTCTACCTCCATTGGTGCTTCCTGCTGCTGCTCCATCTGTGGATGCTCTTGCTGCTTCTTGGTTTTCTGCTGTGACCGCTGCTGTTGAGGCTGCTGTTGCTTCTTCTGTCGTTGCTGTTGAGGTTGTTCAGCTTGCTTCTGCTGTTGAGGCTGCTGTTCTATTTGCTTCTGTTGCAGTTTAGGTTGATCCTCGGGCCGCTTGTTTTGGCCTTCTTTGGGTTGCTTTTTAAATTCCCCTTCCGTCTGCCTTTTGGGGGGAATCTCCTTCTGGGGTGGAGCCGGCGCACTTTGGGGCTTCCGCCTTTTAGTGACTTCCTTCCACTCGCCTTCCGGATTCGGGGTTTCCTTCTCTGGGGTACTGGTTTTTGCTGCAGGTGCTGGAGGTGGTGGGGCTGGTGTCTTCTCTTTCTTAGGGCACGCCTTTGCCATGTGTCCTGCCTCTCCGCATGACCAACAGAACGGCTTTCTGCCCTCCACCACTACCAACATCCTTTTGTTGCGGCAGATTAATACGTTTGGGATGTTCTGGAATCCTTCTCTGTCCAATGTGATGTGGATTTCGAAATCTCCCGTCTCGATTCCTGCCTTACTGCTGATGGCCTTCACTTCGTTAACTTCTCCGAATTCGGCGAAGAAGGCCCCGAGTCTGTCACCGGAAATGTCTATGGGCACCCCATGAACCATCACCTTTATTCGACGGGTGCCCATATACTCGGTTTGAAGTCTTAAGGACTTTGTATTCAAGACACTGCCGGCTAATTTCTTGGCTTGTTCTTCTGTGTGTAGGAGGAGGTCCCATAGAGCATTTGTTCTTCGTGCTAAAATTTTCGGACAAATGCCTAACGCCTTCAGGGCCTCCTCCATACCCTCCCTGCACACTCCAACCAGCTTATGAGTCCTGACATCCGAGGTGAGCAAAGAAATGGTACGAGGTTTCACCTCCTCGAATGCCTCGGTGATTGTTAAGAATTCATTGCCACTGAAGGTTTCTTGGAGACGAATTCTTTCGTTTGCGTAAAATACGCCATCCTTTTTTAGCGGGCTATTTTGGCTCCAGGCCGTTTTTTCAGCTGACACCGGTATTGTTAACGGTGTAGCTGGAGTGTCAATGTTTTTCTCAGCCATTTTTGGCGAACAAAGTTCACCGCGGCTGACTATAATTTCTTTTCTCACACTTTTTTTTTTTTTTTTAAGCAGAAATTTTTAACAAATAAATAAAACCAAATAAAAAAGGTCGGACCGAAATCCGGGAAAAATAAATAAAACCAACAATGAACAGTAAACGAAAAAGAACAGAATCAAATAAAAGTCGGGGAGGGTAACAGCAAAATAAAAGAAATAAAAAACTAAACAAATATCAAACTGAAAAAAGAAAGTGTTCAAAAAAAGAAAGAAAGGGTTCAAAAATGCGTAAAAATTTAAAAAAAAACGGAAAGAAAGGGTTCAAAAAATGCGTGCAAATTTAAAAAAAATGTAACTTTCCAACTTAGCTTATAGCTGGTCCAAAAAACACGTAAGACGAACAGAAAATCTCGTGATTCCTCTTAGGATTTATTCGTATAAAATACAAATTGTGGCACAAGGCCTAAAAAGGGGAGGGGTAAGGCTGGTCTTAACTAACTATCCTATACCTAGCTAATCAGATTCGTGACCCATTCATACATTACAATTGACGCAATCACCACAAGAATTCGTCCATCATCTTTCAATCCTCCGAACACCATAATACCACATCCTCACCAGGGGGGGCCTAAAATAAAACGCGCCCCATAACATAAAAATTTAATGATAATAAAAATACATAAAAATATAATCATGAACAGATGAAAGGGGAGGGAGATGAACCCCATAACAAACTAAAAATTCAACAAATTCTTAAACTAAACATAATTTATGTTAGTAGGGCCCGTCCAACCCTCAAAATAGAGAGGCCGCTGTATTCTGCCCAGAGGACAAAATCAAGAAGCACTCTCGCTAAGGGAGTGGGAAAGAGATAAAATAAGTGGGACATGGGGAAGTAAAAGGCTGATCCAGTTGAGATGAAAAGGAGGCCAAAACAAACTGGGGAGGTTGGGAATCTCGACTTGGATCATAACTAAAATGATGGCCGGGAAACAGGCCGGGAACAACACTTACTCATATTAACTAGGTACACTTAAGCTTGTCTAACCTGACCGAGGGGAGGGTTCCACAGGAAACCACCCCGATGTGACTTTGGTTGACCTAGAAAAGAAAATCAAGGCTAACCCCGTTCAAACGAACCAAGCTCGCCTCTTTTACCCACCTTTCGCTGAAGACTGTCGAATGCAATCGTTTTCTATCAGTTCTAATCTTCATCTTGAGCTGATGCTCAAAGAATCGGATTAGATCCTGATGCGAAAGACTATTGCCTCGCAAGACTTCCTCCATTCGCGTCGTCCATATCACCATTCGAGCCGTGGCTAGCAGCGTTAGAAACACCATTCGTTTCACCCCGGAATACGGGGGCGACACATTGTCACACGCGTATGTGCGATCAATGGACATGAGTTCTTCGGGAGCGAGACGAGCCGTCAGCTCGCCGACAGGGTCCCATAAGGGGCGGACCCGAGGGCAATGGTAGAAGGCGTGCGAAGCCGTTTCCTCTAATCCAAGGCCACACCGTTCACAGTCTGGCAAATCCGCCAAGCCCCATATGAAAGCCATGTCGTTGAGAGGCAGCCGATTCCGAGCCAATCGCCAGGTAAGCGAAAACTCAGGGTTACTGAGATAATCCGCCGCTGGCGCCCAAGACCAGTAGGAGCGATACTGCTCCTCCGAACAGTCGAGCGTATCACGTAGAGAATCCTTCGCGCGACCCTCCACTAATTCCCGATAGAAGACCTTCCTAGGCCGTGAAAGGTCACTGGACCGCGGAATAGCCCTCAAGGCTGACCGACACTCGCTGAGGAAAAGCGATTCATCTCGAGACTTACAATGGCGCTCAGCCTTCGAGATGGGGGGATTGATGGTAAGGCTAGGGAAGGCGTCCCTAACAATCCCCTCCAGAATCGGATCTCCTCTAGTCAATGCGCGGCGTAGGAAAGCCAACCGAGAGGCACGGATGTGACTCTTCAAGTGTGGCATTCCCAGCCCCCCATGACACGGACTTTTAGTGCAGACTCGTCTGTCGACCCTGTTCGCGCGTCCCCTCCATAAAATGGAGGATAGCGCTTGCTCGAGCGCCTTCTTCTGGGCCTTACAGAGAGGAAGTACTGACAAGCGATAAAGAATCAGGGGGAAAATGTATGTAACACACACCTCCGCCCTGCCCTTTACGGACAACCTCCGTCGATTCCAAGTCTTACCGACAGAAACGACCTTTGCTAGTACTTCAGACCAATTTTTCTTCAGCTGGAGGTCGGGTCCAAACCACACTCCAAGAATGCGGACAGGACCGTCCGTCCAACCGAAGCGGCCTGGAAGATCACGCCCCTTCCAGGCACCTAACCGCAAGCCGGAAGACTTGTCGCGGTTTATCTTGGCCCCTGTCACCTTCTCGTACCGATCAAGCGCCTTCTGTACCGCCTCAATGTCGTTAAGGGACGACACGAAAGCAGATACGTCATCGGCGTACGCGGAAACCCTGGCTCGAGACCCTCCAGGAACGGCGATCCCGCGTAGGGCCGGACTGCACGCCTCGTCCTTCAGCCGGCGCAGGAGAGGCTCCAACGCCAAAGCGTAAAGGAGAGGCGACAGCGGACAACCCTGACGAACCGACCTCGACAGAACAAAAGCGCCCGACAACTTTCCGTTCACCTGTACCACAGCACTGGGGGAGCGATACAGGAGGCTAATCCAGCGGCAGAAGTCGGGTGCGAATCCGGCGGCCTGCAGGACAGTAGCAAGGTAGCGATGGTCGACCCTATCAAATGCCTTGGACTGATCCAAATTGATCAGCGCGGCTTCTTCGTCGTCTTTTACGCCCTCTACGATCGTGCGGATCAAATGCAGGTTGCTCTGAATTGTTCGGCCCCTCACAGAACAAGTCTGCTCAGGTCCCAACAGAGACTCGGCAACTGACTGCAAACGCTCCTGCAGGATCTTGGCCATAATCTTTAACTCTGTGTTTAGCAGAGTTATGGGCCTATAATCATCTAGTTTCCCCCCAACACCCTTGCCCTTTTTCAACAGAGTGATCACACCCCTGGAAATGCGATTGGGGATGGACCCCGACCGAAACCAGTTGTTGAACACTGCTGTCAAAATCGGAACAAAGATGTGCGACAGCCTCAAGTACAATTCATAGGGCAAACCATCCAGACCGGGCGACTTGCCTCTGCCGACCCTCTTCAGTGCCTCATAGACTTCGCCCTCCGTGATCTCTCCCTCGCAGCTAGCCGCTTCAGTCGGCGCAAGCCGAGGAAAGTCAGCCAAATAGCTGCGAAACTCCTCCTCACGGAGACCAGGCTCCTTGGTAAAGCGGCTCTCGAAATGCCGCCGAAACGCCTCGCACATGTCGTCAGTCGACCGCAGAGTACGCCCCTCCGGGGTTTCGACTTGACGAACGTAACGAACACCACCTCGACGGATTTCTTCCCGACGCAGATCTGCGCCCAGGTTCACAGCTTCGTTAGACATCTTACTTAACTTATGCCTAATTACCTGACCCATGTAACGATCGCTATTCGACCGCTGCAGGGCCTCCCTAGCTAGAGCTATCTCTAGGGGATCCCCCCCAGCCTCCGCCCGGGAAAAATTAGCCTTAAGTGTCTTCACCTTCTCAGCCTTATCTAGAGCGAGCCGTTTGCTGAAATCGGTGGTGAAAGACCTAATTCTATCTTTCAGTTTTTCCCACCACCTATTCCCGATAACCGCCCCCACTAGCTCCCGCTGCACTAATTTAATTAGCTGCTCCCGGAAGTCCCGCCTGTCCAGTAAGGACAGATTGAACTTCCAGTAACCAGCCATTCTAGGCCTATGTTCTAACGCCACACGGGCACAAACGAGTTTGTGGTCCGTGTAGCCTACCCAGTGGAACGTGGGACAATCTAACAGGTCTATGTCGGCCCTACGAACTAACATTCTGTCAAGGTAGCTAACTACCTTGTCAGACGGCCAATTATGCGCCCACGTCCACATTTTCCCACTGGGATGATCGACCCGGTATCTATCGACGAGACCATAATCGCCGATCAGATCGACCAGGCTGCGATCGCCCCTTCTCCCGCTAGCGCCCCGCCCCCTGTCTAACTTGGGGTCCAGGATGGCATTCCAGTCCCCCATTAGAACTAGGCGCGAAGAATCGACTAGGAACGGCCCTAACTGCCGAAAAAAGTCACACCGCTCCCCCTGGTCGTTGGGCGCATAAACCGCAACGACCCGAAACGAACCACTTTTCACGGCAATATCGGCCACGATTAACCTGCCCTCGGCATCGGTATGCACAAGGTCCACCTTCGCATCAAGAGTACGTTTGACTAACAAAGAAACTCCTCTGGCCAACCGGTCCCCATATGCTGAATAGACGACAAAGTCATCCTCCAGCACACACGCATCGGAAGTGCAAACAAAGTGGGTCTCTTCGATCGCGGCAACATCTACACCGAAGGACAGGAGATCCCGAAGCAGGCGGGCAGCCTTACCCCGATTTCTCAAGCCCTTCACATTCAAACTGGCTATCTTTGTTTCCATTTTCTAGGCCTGCAAATATAAAAAAGAATTAGTGCAAAAACCTTAGACACATACGGGGCGGAAATCTGAGCTGGACAGGACCCCGACGGATTGCCCCAGGCTCCCTACTCCCAACTCTGACGTAATGCGTCCATCCAGGGCAATACCGCCAACGTCCATGGGGTATATTAGTTTGATCGCTCTATATAATGAGGGATGGATCAAAACGGGGACCCTCCCTGCACAAAATTGTCGCAATCTTCTTATACTGGGGTCCTCCATATCGAACATTCTGATGTTCGGGAAGGCCTCTTTAGCTTCAAACAAATGACTCCACACACGCAAGTAAGCCCCCGTGTCCCTTACGCAGGTTATCACTCCTGGCGCCTTAGGAAAGTTACGAGGGTCTTCTGTTGACTTCCCGTCAACCTCGTTCATTTGGAAAAGGAGCCCCGACAGTGCTTTTCTTTGCTTGGTGAGCCCGTTCTTGTAGACTTCTTTGTCTACATGACAAATTGATTCGGGCCCTTCGAAAAGTTTCTTTTTCTTCTTTTTCTTCTCCCTTGAAGGATGGGGAGGGGAAGAAGTGGATGTATGGGGTGGTGTATTTAGAGAACTGGGGGAAGAAGTAGAGGGAGAGGGGGATGGAGTACGTGTATGGGAGGAAGGGAGACTCCTATCTCTAGGGGAAACAGTTTGTCTTATGGGCGATGCAGGGAAGGAGTGCCGCCTGGTTCTGTCCATGCTACACTCTGCCCTGCTACGTCCAGAGGTACCTTTTTCTTGCTCTTCAGAGTCTTCCTCCCTACTTCTTTTTAAAGAGGAAGCTCGTGGTGGAGGCATACTTTCTACCTCCATTGGTGCTTCCTGCTGCTGCTCCATCTGTGGATGCTCTTGCTGCTTCTTGGTTTTCTGCTGTGACCGCTGCTGTTGAGGCTGCTGTTGCTTCTTCTGTCGTTGCTGTTGAGGTTGTTCAGGTTGCTTCTGCTGTTGAGGCTGCTGTTCTATTTGCTTCTGTTGCAGTTTAGGTTGATCCTCGGGCCGCTTGTTTTGGCCTTCTTTGGGTTGCTTTTTAAATTCCCCTTCCGTCTGCCTTTTGGGGGGAATCTCCTTCTGGGGTGGAGCCGGTGCACTTTGGGGCTTCCGCCTTTTAGTGACTTCCTTCCACTCGCCTTCCGGATTCGGGGTTTCCTTCTCTGGGATACTGGTTTTTGCTGCAGGTGCTGGAGGTGGTGGGGCTGGTGTCTTCTCTTTCTTAGGGCACGCCTTTGCCATGTGTCCTGCCTCTCCGCATGACCAACAGAACGGCTTTCTGCCCTCCACCACTACCAACATCCTTCTGTTGCGGCAGATTAATACGTTTGGGATGTTCTGGAATCCTTCTCTGTCCAATGTGATGTGGATTTCGAAATCTCCCGTCTCGATTCCTGCCTTACTGCTGATGGCCTTCACTTCGTTAACTTCTCCGAATTCGGCGAAGAAGGCCCCGAGTCTGTCACCGGAAATGTCTATGGGCACCCCATGAACCATCACCTTTGTTCGACGGGTGCCCATATACTCGGTTTGAAGTCTTAAGGACTTTGTATTCAAGACACTGCCGGCTAATTTCTTGGCTTGTTCTTCTGTGTGTAGGAGGAGGTCCCATAGAGCATTTGTTCTTCGTGCTAAAATTTTCGGACAAATGCCTAACGCCTTCAGGGCCTCCTCCATACCCTCCCTGCACACTCCAACCAGCTTATGAGTCCTGACATCCGAGGTGAGCAAAGAAATGGTACGAGGTTTCACCTCCTCGAATGCCTCGGTGATTGTTAAGAATTCATTGCCACTGAAGGTTTCTTGGAGACGAATTCTTTCGTTTGCGTAAAATACGCCATCCTTTTTTAGCGGGCTATTTTGGCTCCAGGCCGTTTTTTCAGCTGACACCGGTATTGTTAACGGTGTAGCTGGAGTGTCAATGTTTTTCTCAGCCATTTTTGGCGAACAAAGTTCACCGCGGCTGACTATAATTTCTTTTCTCACACTTTTTTTTTTTTTTTAAGCAGAAATTTTTAACAAATAAATAAAACCAAATAAAAAAGGTCGGACCGAAATCCGAGAAAAATAAATAAAACCAACAATGAACAGTAAACGAAAAAGAACAGAATCAAATAAAAGTCGGGGAGGGTAACAGCAAAATAAAAGAAATAAAAAACTAAACAAATATCAAACTGAAAAAAGAAAGTGTTCAAAAAAAAAAGAAAGAAAGGGTTCAAAAATGCGTACAAATTAAAAAAAAACGGAAAGAAAGGGTTCAAAAAATGCGTGCAAATTTAAAAAAAATGTAACTTTCCAACTTAGCTTATAGCTGGTCCAAAAAACACGTAAGACGAACAGAAAATCTCGTCATTCCTCTTAGGATTTATTCGTATAAAATACAAATTGTGGCACAAGGCCTAAAAAGGGGAGGGGTAAGGCTGGTCTTAACTAACTATCCTATACCTAGCTAATCAGATTCGTGACCCATTCATACATTACAATTGACGCAATCACCACAAGAATTCGTCCATCATCTTTCAATCCTCCGTACACCATAATACCACATCCTCACCAGGGGGGGCCTAAAATAAAACGCGCCCCATAACATAAAAATTTAATGATAATAAAACTACATAAAGATATAATCATGAACAGATGAAAGGGGAGGGAGATGAACCCCATAACAAACTAAAAATTCCACAAATTCTTAAACTAAACATAATTTATGTTAGTAGGGCCCGTCCAACCCTCAAAATAGAGAGGCCGCTGTATTCTGCCCAGAGGACAAAATCAAGAAGCACTCTCGCTAAGGGAGTGGGAAAGAGATAAAATAAGTGGGACATGGGGAAGTAAAAGGCTGATCCAGTTGAGATGAAAAGGAGGCCAAAACAAACTGGGGAGGTTGGGAATCTCGACTTGGATCATAACTAAAATGATGGCCGGGAAACAGGCCGGGAACAACACTTACTCATATTAACTAGGTACACTTAAGCTTGTCTAACCTAACCGAGGGGAGGGTTCCACAGGAAACCACCCCGATGTGACTTTGGTTGACCTAGAAAAGAAAATCAAGGCTAACCCCGTTAAAACGAACCAAGCTCGCCTCTTTTACCCACCTTTCGCTGAAGACTGTCGAATGCAATCGTTTTCTATCAGTTCTAATCTTCATCTTGAGCTGATGCTCAAAGAATCGGATTAGATCCTGATGCGAAAGACTATTGCCTCGCAAGACTTCCTCCATTCGCGTCGTCCATATCACCATTCGAGCCGTGGCTAGCAGCGTTAGAAACACCATTCGTTTCACCCCAGAATACGGGGGCGACACATTGTCACACGCGTATGCGCGATCAATGGACACGAGTTCTTCGGGAGCGAGACGAGCCGTCAGCTCGCCGACATGGTCCCATAAGGGGCGGACCCGGGGGCAATGGTAGAAGGCGTGCGAAGCCGTTTCCTCTAATCCAAGGCCACACCGTTCACAGTCTGGCAAATCCGCCAAGCCCCATATGAAAGCCATGTCGTTGAGAGGCAGCCGATTCCGAGCCAATCGCCAGGTAAGCGAAAACTCAGGGTTACTGAGATAATCCGCCGCTGGCGCCCAAGACCAGTAGGAGCGATACTGCTCCTCCGAACAGTCGAGCGTATCACGTAGAGAATCCTTCGCGCGACCCTCCACTAATTCCCTATAGAAGACCTTCCTAGGCCGTGAAAGGTCACTGGACCGCGGAATAGCCCTCAAGGCTGACCGACACTCGCTGAGGAAAAGCGATTCATCTCGAGACTTACAATGGCGCTCAGCCTTCGAGATGGGGGGATTGATGGTAAGGCTAGGGAAGGCGTCCCTAACAATCCCCTCCAGAATCGGATCTCCTCTAGTCAATGCGCGGCGTAGGAAAGCCAACCGAGAGGCACGGATGTGACTCTTCAAGTGTGGCATTCCCAGCCCCCCATGACACGGACTTTTAGTGCAGACTCGTCTGTCGACCCTGTTCGCGCGTCCCCTCCATAAAATGGAGGATAGCGCTTGCTCGAGCGCCTTCTTCTGGGCCTTACAGAGAGGAAGTACTGACAAGCGATAAAGAATCAGGGGGAAAATGTATGTAACACACACCTCCGCCCTGCCCTTTACGGACAACCTCCGTCGATTCCAAGTCTTACCGGCAGAAACGACCTTTGCTAGTACTTCAGACCAATTTTTCTTCAGCTGGAGGTCGGGTCCAAACCACACTCCAAGAATGCGGACAGGACCGTCCGTCCAACCGAAGCGGCCTGGAAGATCACGCCCCTTCCAGGCACCTAACCGCAAGCCGGAAGACTTGTCGCGGTTTATCTTGGCCCCTGTCACCTTCTCGTACCGATCAAGCGCCTTCTGTACCGCCTCAATGTCGTTAAGGGACGACACGAAAGCAGATACGTCATCGGCGTACGCGGAAACCCTGGCTCGAGACCCTCCAGGAACGGCGATCCCGCGTAGGGCCGGACTGCACGCCTCGTCCTTCAGCCGGCGCAGGAGAGGCTCCAACGCCAAAGCGTAAAGGAGAGGCGACAGCGGACAACCCTGACGAACCGACCTCGACAGAACAAAAGCGCCCGACAACTTTCCGTTCACCTGTACCACAGCACTGGGGGAGCGATACAGGAGGCTAATCCAGCGGCAGAAGTCGGGTGCGAATCCGGCGGCCTGCAGGACAGTAGCAAGGTAGCGATGGTCGACCCTATCAAATGCCTTGGACTGATCCAAATTGATCAGCGCGGCTTCTTCGTCGTCTTTTACGCCCTCTACGATCGTGCGGATCAAATGCAGGTTGCTCTGAATTGTTCGGCCCCTCACAGAACAAGTCTGCTCAGGTCCCAACAGAGACTCGGCAACTGACTGCAAACGCTCCTGCAGGATCTTGGCCATAATCTTTAACTCTGTGTTTAGCAGAGTTATGGGCCTATAATCATCTAGTTTCCCCCCAACACCCTTGCCCTTTTTCAACAGAGTGATCACACCCCTGGAAATGCGATTGGGGATGGACCCCGACCGAAACCAGTTGTTGAACACTGCTGTCAAAATCGGAACAAAGATGTGCGACAGCCTCAAGTACAATTCATAGGGCAAACCATCCAGACCGGGCGACTTGCCTCTGCCGACCCTCTTCAGTGCCTCATAGACTTCGCCCTCCGTGATCTCTCCCTCGCAGCTAGCCGCTTCAGTCGGCGCAAGCCGAGGAAAGTCAGCCAAATAGCTGCGAAACTCCTCCTCACGGAGACCAGGCTCCTTGGTAAAGCGGCTCTCGAAATGCCGCCGAAACGCCTCGCACATGTCGTCAGTCGACCGCAGAGTACGCCCCTCCGGGGTTTCGACTTGACGAACGTAACGAACACCACCTCGACGGACCTCTTCCCGACGCAGATCTGCGCCCAGGTTCACAGCTTCGTTAGACATCTTACTTAACTTATGCCTAATTACCTGACCCATGTAACGATCGCTATTCGACCGCTGCAGGGCCTCCCTAGCTAGAGCTATCTCTAGGGGATCCCCCCCAGCCTCCGCCCGGGAAAAATTAGCCTTAAGTGTCTTCACCTTCTCAGCCTTATCTAGAGCGAGCCGTTTGCTGAAATCGGTGGTGAAAGACCTAATTCTATCTTTCAGTTTTTCCCACCACCTATTCCCGATAACCGCCCCCACTAGCTCCCGCTGCACTAATTTAATTAGCTGCTCCCGGAAGTCCCGCCTGTCCAGTAAGGACAGATTGAACTTCCAGTAACCAGCCATTCTAGGCCTATGTTCTAACGCCACACGGGCACAAACGAGTTTGTGGTCCGTGTAGCCTACCCAGTGGAACGTGGGACAATCTAACAGGTCTATGTCGGCCCTACGAACTAACATTCTGTCAAGGTAGCTAACTACCTTGTCAGACGGCCAATTATGCGCCCACGTCCACATTTTCCCACTGGGATGATCGACCCGGTATCTATCGACGAGACCATAATCGCCGATCAGATCGACCAGGCTGCGATCGCCCCTTCTCCCGCTAGCGCCCCGCCCCCTGTCTAACTTGGGGTCCAGGATGGCATTCCAGTCCCCCATTAGAACTAGGCGCGAAGAATCGACTAGGAACGGCCCTAACTGCCGAAAAAAGTCACACCGCTCCCCCTGGTCGTTGGGCGCATAAACCGCAACGACCCGAAACGAACCACTTTTCACGGCAATATCGGCCACGATTAACCTGCCCTCGGCATCGGTATGCACAAGGTCCACCTTCGCATCAAGAGTACGTTTGACTAACAAAGAAACTCCTCTGGCCAACCGGTCCCCATATGCTGAATAGACGACAAAGTCATCCTCCAGCACACACGCATCGGAAGTGCAAACAAAGTGGGTCTCTTCGATCGCGGCAACATCTACACCGAAGGACAGGAGATCCCGAAGCAGGCGGGCAGCCTTACCCCGATTTCTCAAGCCCTTCACATTCAAACTGGCTATCTTTATTTCCATTTTCTAGGCCTGCAAATATAAAAAAGAATTAGTGCAAAAACCTTAGACACATACGGGGCGGAAATCTGAGCTGGACAGGACCCCGACGGATTGCCCCAGGCTCCCTACTCCCAACTCTGACGTAATGCGTCCATCCAGGGCAATACCGCCAACGTCCATGGGGTATATTAGTTTGATCGCTCTATATAATGAGGGATGGATCAAAACGGGGACCCTCCCTGCACAAAATTGTCGCAATCTTCTTATACTGGGGTCCTCCATATCGAACATTCTGATGTTCGGGAAGGCCTCTTTAGCTTCAAACAAATGACTCCACACACGCAAGTAAGCCCCCGTGTCTCTTACGCAGGTTATCACTCCTGGCGCCTTAGGAAAGTTACGAGGGTCTTCTGTTGACTTCCCGTCAACCTCGTTCATTTGGAAAAGGAGCCCCGACAGTGCTTTTCTTTGCTTGGTGAGCCCGTTCTTGTAGACTTCTTTGTCTACATGACAAATTGATTCGGGCCCTTCGAAAAGTTTCTTTTTCTTCTTTTTCTTCTCCCTTGAAGGATGGGGAGGGGAAGAAGTGGATGTATGGGGTGGTGTATTTAGAGAACTGGGGGAAGAAGTAGAGGGAGAGGGGGAAGGAGTACGTGTATGGGAGGAAGGGAGACTCCTATCTCTAGGGGAAACAGATTGTCTTATGGGTGATGCAGGGAAGGAGTGCCGCCTGGTTCTGTCCATGCTACACTCTGCCCTGCTACGTCCAGAGGTACCTTTTTCTTGCTCTTCAGAGTCTTCCTCCCTACTTCTTTTTAAAGAGGAAGCTCGTGGTGGAGGCATACTTTCTACCTCCATTGGTGCTTCCTGCTGCTGCTCCATCTGTGGATGCTCTTGCTGCTTCTTGGTTTTCTGCTGTGACCGCTGCTGTTGAGGCTGCTGTTGCTTCTTCTGTCGTTGCTGTTGAGGTTGTTCAGGTTGCTTCTGCTGTTGAGGCTGCTGTTCTATTTGCTTCTGTTGCAGTTTAGGTTGATCCTCGGGCCGCTTGTTTTGGCCTTCTTTGGGTTGCTTTTTAAATTCCCCTTCCGTCTGCCTTTTGGGGGGAATCTCCTTCTGGGGTGGAGCCGGCGCACTTTGGGGCTTCCGCCTTTTAGTGACTTCCTTCCACTCGCCTTCCGGATTCGGGGTTTCCTTCTCTGGGGTACTGGTTTTTGCTGCAGGTGCTGGAGGTGGTGGGGCTGGTGTCTTCTCTTTCTTAGGGCACGCCTTTGCCATGTGTCCTGCCTCTCCGCATGACCAACAGAACGGCTTTCTGCCCTCCACCACTACCAACATCCTTCTGTTGCGGCAGATTAATACGTTTGGGATGTTCTGGAATCCTTCTCTGTCCAATGTGATGTGGATTTCGAAATCTCCCGTCTCGATTCCTGCCTTACTGCTGATGGCCTTCACTTCGTTCACTTCTCCGAATTCGGCGAAGAAGGCCCCGAGTCTGTCACCGGAAATGTCTATGGGCACCCCATGAACCATCACCTTTGTTCGACGGGTGCCCATATACTCGGTTTGTAGTCTTAAAGATTTTGTATTTAAGACACTGCCGGCTAATTTCTTGGCTTGTTCTTCTGTGTGTAGGAGGAGGTCCCATAGAGCATTTGTTCTTCGTGCTAAAATTTTGGGACAAATGCTCAACGCCTTCAGGGCTTCCTCCATACCCTCCCTGCTCACTCCAACCAGCTTATGAGTCCTGACATCCGAGGTGAGCAAAGAAATGGTACGAGGTTTCACCTCCTCGAATGCCTCGGTGATTGTTAAGAATTCATTGCCACTGAAGGTTTCTTGGAGACGAATTCTTTCGTTTGCGTAAAATACGCCATCCTTTTTTAGCGGCCTATTTTGGCTCCAGGCCGTTTTTTCAGCTGGCACCGGTATTGTTAACGGTGTAGCTGGAGTGTCAATGTTTTTCTCAGCCATTTTTGGCGAACAAAGTTCACCGCGGCTGACTATAATTTCTTTTCTCACACTTTTTTTTTTTTTTTTTTTAAGCAGAAATTTTTAACAAATAAATAAAACCAAATAAAAAAGGTCGGACCGAAATCCGGGAAAAATAAATAAAACCAACAAAGAACAGTAAACGAAAAAGAACAGAATCAAATAAAAGTCGGGGAGGGTAACAGCAAAATAAAAGAAATAAAAAACTAAACAAATATCAAACTGAAAAAAGAAAGTGTTCAAAAAAAGAAAGAAAGGGTTCAAAAATGCGTACAAATTAAAAAAAAAACGGAAAGAAAGGGTTCCAAAAAATGCGTGCAAATTTAAAAAAAATATAACTTTCCAACTTAGCTTATAGCTGGTCCAAAAAACACGTAAGACGAACAGAAAATCTCGTCATTCCTCTTAGGATTTATTCGTATAAAATACAAATTGTGGCACAAGGCCTAAAAAGGGGAGGGGTAAGGCTGGTCTTAACTAACTATCCTATACCTAGCTAATCAGATTCGTGACCCATTCATACATTACAATTGACGCAATCACCACAAGAATTCGTCCATCATCTTTCAATCCTCCGTACACCATAATACCACATCCTCACCAGGGGGGGCCTAAAATAAAACGCGCCCCATAACATAAAAATTTAATGATAATAAAAATACATAAAGATATAATCATGAACAGATGAAAGGGGAGGGAGATGAACCCCATAACAAACTAAAAATTCAACAAAGTCTTAAACTAAACATAATTTATGTTAGTAGGGCCCGTCCAACCCTCAAAATAGAGAGGCCGCTGTATTCTGCCCAGAGGACAAAATCAAGAAGCACTCTCGCTAAGGGAGTGGGAAAGAGATAAAATAAGTGGGACATGGGGAAGTAAAAGGCTGATCCAGTTGAGATGAAAAGGAGGCCAAAACGAACTGGGGAGGTTGGGAATCTCGACTTGGATCATAACTAAAATGATGGCCGGGAAACAGGCCGGGAACAACACTTACTCATATTAACTAGGTACACTTAAGCTTGTCTAACCTAACCGAGGGGAGGGTTCCACAGGAAACCACCCCGATGTGACTTTGGTTGACCTAGAAAAGAAAATCAAGGCTAACCCCGTTCAAACGAACCAAGCTCGCCTCTTTTACCCACCTTTCGCTGAAGACTGTCGAATGCAATCGTTTTCTATCAGTTCTAATCTTCATCTTGAGCTGATGCTCAAAGAATCGGATTAGATCCTGATGCGAAAGACTATTGCCTCGCAAGACTTCCTCCATTCGCGTCGTCCATATCACCATTCGAGCCGTGGCTAGCAGCGTTAGAAACACCATTCGTTTCACCCCAGAATACGGGGGCGACACATTGTCACACGCGTATGCGCGATCAATGGACATGAGTTCTTCGGGAGCGAGACGAGCCGTCAGCTCGCCGACATGGTCCCATAAGGGGCGGACCCGGGGGCAATGGTAGAAGGCGTGCGAAGCCGTTTCCTCTAATCCAAGGCCACACCGTTCACAGTCTGGCAAATCCGCCAAGCCCCATATGAAAGCCATGTCGTTGAGAGGCCGCCGATTCCGAGCCAATCGCCAGGTAAGCGAAAACTCAGGGTTACTGAGATAATCCGCCGCTGGCGCCCAAGACCAGTAGGAGCGATACTGCTCCTCCGAACAGTCGAGCGTATCACGTAGAGAATCCTTCGCGCGACCCTCCACTAATTCCCGATAGAAGACCTTCCTAGGCCGTGAAAGGTCACTGGACCGCGGAATAGCCCTCAAGGCTGACCGACACTCGCTGAGGAAAAGCGATTCATCTCGAGACTTACAATGGCGCTCAGCCTTCGAGATGGGGGGATTGATGGTAAGGCTAGGGAAGGCGTCCCTAACAATCCCCTCCAGAATCGGATCTCCTCTAGTCAATGCGCGGCGTAGGAAAGCCAACCGAGAGGCACGGATGTGACTCTTCAAGTGTGGCATTCCCAGCCCCCCATGACACGGACTTTTAGTGCAGACTCGTCTGTCGACCCTGTTCGCGCGTCCCCTCCATAAAATGGAGGATAGCGCTTGCTCGAGCGCCTTCTTCTGGGCCTTACAGAGAGGAAGTACTGACAAGCGATAAAGAATCAGGGGGAAAATGTATGTAACACACACCTCCGCCCTGCCCTTTACGGACAACCTCCGTCGATTCCAAGTCTTACCGGCAGAAACGACCTTTGCTAGTACTTCAGACCAATTTTTCTTCAGCTGGAGGTCGGGTCCAAACCACACTCCAAGAATGCGGACAGGACCGTCCGTCCAACCGAAGCGGCCTGGAAGATCACGCCCCTTCCAGGCACCTAACCGCAAGCCGGAAGACTTGTCGCGGTTTATCTTGGCCCCTGTCACCTTCTCGTACCGATCAAGCGCCTTCTGTACCGCCTCAATGTCGTTAAGGGACGACACGAAAGCAGATACGTCATCGGCGTACGCGGAAACCCTGGCTCGAGACCCTCCAGGAACGGCGATCCCGCGTAGGGCCGGACTGCACGCCTCGTCCTTCAGCCGGCGCAGGAGAGGCTCCAACGCCAAAGCGTAAAGGAGAGGCGACAGCGGACAACCCTGACGAACCGACCTCGACAGAACAAAAGCGCCCGACAACTTTCCGTTCACCTGTACCACAGCACTGGGGGAGCGATACAGGAGGCTAATCCAGCGGCAGAAGTCGGGTGCGAATCCGGCGGCCTGCAGGACAGTAGCAAGGTAGCGATGGTCGACCCTATCAAATGCCTTGGACTGATCCAAATTGATCAGCGCGGCTTCTTCGTCGTCTTTTACGCCCTCTACGATCGTGCGGATCAAATGCAGGTTGCTCTGAATTGTTCGGCCCCTCACAGAACAAGTCTGCTCAGGTCCCAACAGAGACTCGGCAACTGACTGCAAACGCTCCTGCAGGATCTTGGCCATAATCTTTAACTCTGTGTTTAGCAGAGTTATGGGCCTATAATCATCTAGTTTCCCCCCAACACCCTTGCCCTTTTTCAACAGAGTGATCACACCCCTGGAAATGCGATTGGGGATGGACCCCGACCGAAACCAGTTGTTGAACACTGCTGTCAAAATCGGAACAAAGATGTGCGACAGCCTCAAGTACAATTCATAGGGCAAACCATCCAGACCGGGCGACTTGCCTCTGCCGACCCTCTTCAGTGCCTCATAGACTTCGCCCTCCGTGATCTCTCCCTCGCAGCTAGCCGCTTCAGTCGGCGCAAGCCGAGGAAAGTCAGCCAAATAGCTGCGAAACTCCTCCTCACGGAGACCAGGCTCCTTGGTAAAGCGGCTCTCGAAATGCCGCCGAAACGCCTCGCACATGTCGTCAGTCGACCGCAGAGTACGCCCCTCCGGGGTTTCGACTTGACGAACGTAACGAACACCACCTCGACGGATTTCTTCCCGACGCAGATCTGCGCCCAGGTTCACAGCTTCGTTAGACATCTTACTTAACTTATGCCTAATTACCTGACCCATGTAACGATCGCTATTCGACCGCTGCAGGGCCTCCCTAGCTAGAGCTATCTCTAGGGGATCCCCCCCAGCCTCCGCCCGGGAAAAATTAGCCTTAAGTGTCTTCACCTTCTCAGCCTTATCTAGAGCGAGCCGTTTGCTGAAATCGGTGGTGAAAGACCTAATTCTATCTTTCAGTTTTTCCCACCACCTATTCCCGATAACCGCCCCCACTAGCTCCCGCTGCACTAATTTAATTAGCTGCTCCCGGAAGTCCCGCCTGTCCAGTAAGGACAGATTGAACTTCCAGTAACCAGCCATTCTAGGCCTATGTTCTAACGCCACACGGGCACAAACGAGTTTGTGGTCCGTGTAGCCTACCCAGTGGAACGTGGGACAATCTAACAGGTCTATGTCGGCCCTACGAACTAACATTCTGTCAAGGTAGCTAACTACCTTGTCAGACGGCCAATTATGCGCCCACGTCCACATTTTCCCACTGGGATGATCGACCCGGTATCTATCGACGAGACCATAATCGCCGATCAGATCGACCAGGCTGCGATCGCCCCTTCTCCCGCTAGCGCCCCGCCCCCTGTCTAACTTGGGGTCCAGGATGGCATTCCAGTCCCCCATTAGAACTAGGCGCGAAGAATCGACTAGGAACGGCCCTAACTGCCGAAAAAAGTCACACCGCTCCCCCTGGTCGTTGGGCGCATAAACCGCAACGACCCGAAACGAACCACTTTTCACGGCAATATCGGCCACGATTAACCTGCCCTCGGCATCGGTATGCACAAGGTCCACCTTCGCATCAAGAGTACGTTTGACTAACAAAGAAACTCCTCTGGCCAACCGGTCCCCATATGCTGAATAGACGACAAAGTCATCCTCCAGCACACACGCATCGGAAGTGCAAACAAAGTGGGTCTCTTCGATCGCGGCAACATCTACACCGAAGGACAGGAGATCCCGAAGCAGGCGGGCAGCCTTACCCCGATTTCTCAAGCCCTTCACATTCAAACTGGCTATCTTTATTTCCATTTTCTAGGCCTGCAAATATAAAAAAGAATTAGTGCAAAAACCTTAGACACATACGGGGCGGAAATCTGAGCTGGACAGGACCCCGACGGATTGCCCCAGGCTCCCTACTCCCAACTCTGACGTAATGCGTCCATCCAGGGCAATACCGCCAACGTCCATGGGGTATATTAGTTTGATCGCTCTATATAATGAGGGATGGATCAAAACGGGGACCCTCCCTGCACAAAATTGTCGCAATCTTCTTATACTGGGGTCCTCCATATCGAACATTCTGATGTTCGGGAAGGCCTCTTTAGCTTCAAACAAATGACTCCACACACGCAAGTAAGCCCCCGTGTCTCTTACGCAGGTTATCACTCCTGGCGCCTTAGGAAAGTTACGAGGGTCTTCTGTTGACTTCCCGTCAACCTCGTTCATTTGGAAAAGGAGCCCCGACAGTGCTTTTCTTTGCTTGGTGAGCCCGTTCTTGTAGACTTCTTTGTCTACATGACAAATTGATTCGGGCCCTTCGAAAAGTTTCTTTTTCTTCTTTTTCTTCTCCCTTGAAGGATGGGGAGGGGAAGAAGTGGATGTATGGGGTGGTGTATTTAGAGAACTGGGGGAAGAAGTAGAGGGAGAGGGGGATGGAGTACGTGTATGGGAGGAAGGGAGACTCCTATCTCTAGGGGAAACAGATTGTCTTATGGGTGATGCAGGGAAGGAGTGCCGCCTGGTTCTGTCCATGCTACACTCTGCCCTGCTACGTCCAGAGGTACCTTTTTCTTGCTCTTCAGAGTCTTCCTCCCTACTTCTTTTTAAAGACGAAGCTCGTGGTGGAGGCATACTTTCTACCTCCATTGGTGCTTCCTGCTGCTGTTCCATCTGTGGATGCTCTTGCTGCTTCTTGGTTTTCTGCTGTGACCGCTGCTGTTGAGGCTGCTGTTGCTTCTTCTGTCGTTGCTGTTGAGGTTGTTCAGGTTGCTTCTGCTGTTGAGGCTGCTGTTCTATTTGCTTCTGTTGCAGTTTAGGTTGATCCTCGGGCCGCTTGTTTTGGCCTTCTTTGGGTTGCTTTTTAAATTCCCCTTCCGTCTGCCTTTTGGGGGGAATCTCCTTCTGGGGTGGAGCCGGCGCACTTTGGGGCTTCCGCCTTTTAGTGACTTCCTTCCACTCGCCTTCCGGATTCGGGGTTTCCTTCTCTGGGATACTGGTTTTTGCTGCAGGTGCTGGAGGTGGTGGGGCTGGTGTCTTCTCTTTCTTAGGGCACGCCTTTGCCATGTGTCCTGCCTCTCCGCATGACCAACAGAACGGCTTTCTGCCCTCCACCACTACCAACATCCTTCTGTTGCGGCAGATTAATACGTTTGGGATGTTCTGGAATCCTTCTCTGTCCAATGTGATGTGGATTTCGAAATCTCCCGTCTCGATTCCTGCCTTACTGCTGATGGCCTTCACTTCGTTAACTTCTCCGAATTCGGCGAAGAAGGCCCCGAGTCTGTCACCGGAAATGTCTATGGGCACCCCATGAACCATCACCTTTGTTCGACGGGTGCCCATATACTCGGTTTGTAGTCTTAAAGACTTTGTATTCAAGACACTGCCGGCTAATTTCTTGGCTTGTTCTTCTGTGTGTAGGAGGAGGTCCCATAGAGCATTTGTTCTTCGTGCTAAAATTTTCGGACAAATGCCTAACGCCTTCAGGGCCTCCTCCATACCCTCCCTGCTCACTCCAACCAGCTTATGAGTCCTGACATCCGAGGTGAGCAAAGAAATGGTACGAGGTTTCACCTCCTCGAATGCCTCGGTGATTGTTAAGAATTCATTGCCACTGAAGGTTTCTTGGAGACGAATTCTTTCGTTTGCGTAAAATACGCCATCCTTTTTTAGCGGGCTATTTTGGCTCCAGGCCGTTTTTTCAGCTGATACCGGTATTGTTAACGGTGTAGCTGGAGTGTCAATGTTTTTCTCAGCCATTTTTGGCGAACAAAGTTCACCGCGGCTGACTATAATTTCTTTTCTCACACTTTTTTTTTTTTTTTTAAGCAGAAATTTTTAACAAATAAATAAAACCAAATAAAAAAGGTCGGACCGAAATCCGCGAAAAATAAATAAAACCAACAATGAACGGTAAACGAAAAAGAACAGAATCAAATAAAAGTCGGGGAGGGTAACAGCAAAATAAAAGAAATAAAAAACTAAACAAATATCAAACTGAAAAAAGAAAGTGTTCAAAAAAAGAAAGAAAGGGTTCAAAAATGCGTACAAATTAAAAAAAACGGAAAGAAAGGGTTCAAAAAATGCGTGCAAATTTAAAAAAATGTAACTTTCCAACTTAGCTTATAGCTGGTCCAAAAAACACGTAAGACGAACAGAAAATCTCGTGATTCCTCTTAGGATTTATTCGTATAAAATACAAATTGTGGCACAAGGCCTAAAAAGGGGAGGGGTAAGGCTGGTCTTAACTAACTATCCTATACCTAGCTAATCAGATTCGTGACCCATTCATACATTACAATTGACGCAATCACCACAAGAATTCGTCCATCATCTTTCAATCCTCCATACACCATAATACCACATCCTCACCAGGGGGGGCCTAAAATAAAACGCGCCCCATAACATAAAAATTTAATGATAATAAAAATACATAAAGATATAATCATGAACAGATGAAAGGGGAGGGAGATGAACCCCATAACAAACTAAAAATTCAACAAATTCTTAAACTAAACATAATTTATGTTAGTAGGGCCCGTCCAACCCTCAAAATAGAGAGGCCGCTGTATTCTGCCCAGAGGACAAAATCAAGAAGCACTCTCGCTAAGGGAGTGGGAAAGAGATAAAATAAGTGGGACATGGGGAAGTAAAAGGCTGATCCAGTTGAGATGAAAAGGAGGCCAAAACAAACTGGGGAGGTTGGGAATCTCGACTTGGATCATAACTAAAATGATGGCCGGGAAACAGGCCGGGAACAACACTTACTCATATTAACTAGGTACACTTAAGCTTGTCTAACCTGACCGAGGGGAGGGTTCCACAGGAAACCACCCCGATGTGACTTTGGTTGACCTAGAAAAGAAAATCAAGGCTAACCCCGTTCAAACGAACCAAGCTCGCCTCTTTTACCCACCTTTCGCTGAAGACTGTCGAATGCAATCGTTTTCTATCAGTTCTAATCTTCATCTTGAGCTGATGCTCAAAGAATCGGATTAGATCCTGATGCGAAAGACTATTGCCTCGCAAGACTTCCTCCATTCGCGTCGTCCATATCACCATTCGAGCCGTGGCTAGCAGCGTTAGAAACACCATTCGTTTCACCCCGGAATACGGGGGCGACACATTGTCACACGCGTATGCGCGATCAATGGACATGAGTTCTTCGGGAGCGAGACGAGCCGTCAGCTCGCCGACATGGTCCCATAAGGGGCGGACCCGGGGGCAATGGTAGAAGGCGTGCGAAGCCGTTTCCTCTAATCCAAGGCCACACCGTTCACAGTCTGGCAAATCCGCCAAGCCCCATATGAAAGCCATGTCGTTGAGAGGCAGCCGATTCCGAGCCAATCGCCAGGTAAGCGAAAACTCAGGGTTACTGAGATAATCCGCCGCTGGCGCCCAAGACCAGTAGGAGCGATACTGCTCCTCCGAACAGTCGAGCGTATCACGTAGAGAATCCTTCGCGCGACCCTCCACTAATTCCCGATAGAAGACCTTCCTAGGCCGTGAAAGGTCACTGGACCGCGGAATAGCCCTCAAGGCTGACCGACACTCGCTGAGGAAAAGCGATTCATCTCGAGACTTACAATGGCGCTCAGCCTTCGAGATGGGGGGATTGATGGTAAGGCTAGGGAAGGCGTCCCTAACAATCCCCTCCAGAATCGGATCTCCTCTAGTCAATGCGCGGCGTAGGAAAGCCAACCGAGAGGCACGGATGTGACTCTTCAAGTGTGGCATTCCCAGCCCCCCATGACACGGACTTTTAGTGCAGACTCGTCTGTCGACCCTGTTCGCGCGTCCCCTCCATAAAATGGAGGATAGCGCTTGCTCGAGCGCCTTCTTCTGGGCCTTACAGAGAGGAAGTACTGACAAGCGATAAAGAATCAGGGGGAAAATGTATGTAACACACACCTCCGCCCTGCCCTTTACGGACAACCTCCGTCGATTCCAAGTCTTACCGGCAGAAACGACCTTTGCTAGTACTTCAGACCAATTTTTCTTCAGCTGGAGGTCGGGTCCAAACCACACTCCAAGAATGCGGACAGGACCGTCCGTCCAACCGAAGCGGCCTGGAAGATCACGCCCCTTCCAGGCACCTAACCGCAAGCCGGAAGACTTGTCGCGGTTTATCTTGGCCCCTGTCACCTTCTCGTACCGATCAAGCGCCTTCTGTACCGCCTCAATGTCGTTAAGGGACGACACGAAAGCAGATACGTCATCGGCGTACGCGGAAACCCTGGCTCGAGACCCTCCAGGAACGGCGATCCCGCGTAGGGCCGGACTGCACGCCTCGTCCTTCAGCCGGCGCAGGAGAGGCTCCAACGCCAAAGCGTAAAGGAGAGGCGACAGCGGACAACCCTGACGAACCGACCTCGACAGAACAAAAGCGCCCGACAACTTTCCGTTCACCTGTACCACAGCACTGGGGGAGCGATACAGGAGGCTAATCCAGCGGCAGAAGTCGGGTGCGAATCCGGCGGCCTGCAGGACAGTAGCAAGGTAGCGATGGTCGACCCTATCAAATGCCTTGGACTGATCCAAATTGATCAGCGCGGCTTCTTCGTCGTCTTTTACGCCCTCTACGATCGTGCGGATCAAATGCAGGTTGCTCTGAATTGTTCGGCCCCTCACAGAACAAGTCTGCTCAGGTCCCAACAGAGACTCGGCAACTGACTGCAAACGCTCCTGCAGGATCTTGGCCATAATCTTTAACTCTGTGTTTAGCAGAGTTATGGGCCTATAATCATCTAGTTTCCCCCCAACACCCTTGCCCTTTTTCAACAGAGTGATCACACCCCTGGAAATGCGATTGGGGATGGACCCCGACCGAAACCAGTTGTTGAACACTGCTGTCAAAATCGGAACAAAGATGTGCGACAGCCTCAAGTACAATTCATAGGGCAAACCATCCAGACCGGGCGACTTGCCTCTGCCGACCCTCTTCAGTGCCTCATAGACTTCGCCCTCCGTGATCTCTCCCTCGCAGCTAGCCGCTTCAGTCGGCGCAAGCCGAGGAAAGTCAGCCAAATAGCTGCGAAACTCCTCCTCACGGAGACCAGGCTCCTTGGTAAAGCGGCTCTCGAAATGCCGCCGAAACGCCTCGCACATGTCGTCAGTCGACCGCAGAGTACGCCCCTCCGGGGTTTCGACTTGACGAACGTAACGAACACCACCTCGACGGATTTCTTCCCGACGCAGATCTGCGCCCAGGTTCACAGCTTCGTTAGACATCTTACTTAACTTATGCCTAATTACCTGACCCATGTAACGATCGCTATTCGACCGCTGCAGGGCCTCCCTAGCTAGAGCTATCTCTAGGGGATCCCCCCCAGCCTCCGCCCGGGAAAAATTAGCCTTAAGTGTCTTCACCTTCTCAGCCTTATCTAGAGCGAGCCGTTTGCTGAAATCGGTGGTGAAAGACCTAATTCTATCTTTCAGTTTTTCCCACCACCTATTCCCGATAACCGCCCCCACTAGCTCCCGCTGCACTAATTTAATTAGCTGCTCCCGGAAGTCCCGCCTGTCCAGTAAGGACAGATTGAACTTCCAGTAACCAGCCATTCTAGGTCTATGTTCTAACGCCACACGGGCACAAACGAGTTTGTGGTCCGTGTAGCCTACCCAGTGGAACGTGGGACAATCTAACAGGTCTATGTCGGCCCTACGAACTAACATTCTGTCAAGGTAGCTAACTACCTTGTCAGACGGCCAATTATGCGCCCACGTCCACATTTTCCCACTGGGATGATCGACCCGGTATCTATCGACGAGACCATAATCGCCGATCAGATCGACCAGGCTGCGATCGCCCCTTCTCCCGCTAGCGCCCCGCCCCCTGTCTAACTTGGGGTCCAGGATGGCATTCCAGTCCCCCATTAGAACTAGGCGCGAAGAATCGACTAGGAACGGCCCTAACTGCCGAAAAAAGTCACACCGCTCCCCCTGGTCGTTGGGCGCATAAACCGCAACGACCCGAAACGAACCACTTTTCACGGCAATATCGGCCACGATTAACCTGCCCTCGGCATCGGTATGCACAAGGTCCACCTTCGCATCAAGAGTACGTTTGACTAACAAAGAAACTCCTCTGGCCAACCGGTCCCCATATGCTGAATAGACGACAAAGTCATCCTCCAGCACACACGCATCGGAAGTGCAAACAAAGTGGGTCTCTTCGATCGCGGCAACATCTACACCGAAGGACAGGAGATCCCGAAGCAGGCGGGCAGCCTTACCCCGATTTCTCAAGCCCTTCACATTCAAACTGGCTATCTTTATTTCCATTTTCTAGGCCTGCAAATATAAAAAAGAATTAGTGCAAAAACCTTAGACACATACGGGGCGGAAATCTGAGCTGGACAGGACCCCGACGGATTGCCCCAGGCTCCCTACTCCCAACTCTGACGTAATGCGTCCATCCAGGGCAATACCGCCAACGTCCATGGGGTATATTAGTTTGATCGCTCTATATAATGAGGGATGGATCAAAACGGGGACCCTCCCTGCACAAAATTGTCGCAATCTTCTTATACTGGGGTCCTCCATATCGAACATTCTGATGTTCGGGAAGGCCTCTTTAGCTTCAAACAAATGACTCCACACACGCAAGTAAGCCCCCGTGTCTCTTACGCAGGTTATCACTCCTGGCGCCTTAGGAAAGTTACGAGGGTCTTCTGTTGACTTCCCGTCAACCTCGTTCATTTGGAAAAGGAGCCCCGACAGTGCTTTTCTTTGCTTGGTGAGCCCGTTCTTGTAGACTTCTTTGTCTACATGACAAATTGATTCGGGCCCTTCGAAAAGTTTCTTTTTCTTCTTTTTCTTCTCCCTTGAAGGATGGGGAGGGGAAGAAGTGGATGTATGGGGTGGTGTATTTAGAGAACTGGGGGAAGAAGTAGAGGGAGAGGGGGAAGGAGTACGTGTATGGGAGGAAGGGAGACTCCTATCTCTAGGGGAAACAGCTTGTCTTATGGGTGATGCAGGGAAGGAGTGCCGCCTGGTTCTGTCCATGCTACACTCTGCCCTGCTACGTCCAGAGGTACCTTTTTCTTGCTCTTCAGAGTCTTCCTCCCTACTTCTTTTTAAAGAGGAAGCTCGTGGTGGAGGCATACTTTCTACCTCCATTGGTGCTTCCTGCTGCTGCTCCATCTGTGGATGCTCTTGCTGCTTCTTGGTTTTCTGCTGTGACCGCTGCTGTTGAGGCTGCTGTTGCTTCTTCTGTCGTTGCTGTTGAGGTTGTTCAGGTTGCTTCTGCTGTTGAGGCTGCTGTTCTATTTGCTTCTGTTGCAGTTTAGGTTGATCCTCGGGCCGCTTGTTTTGGCCTTCTTTGGGTTGCTTTTTAAATTCCCCTTCCGTCTGCCTTTTGGGGGGAATCTCCTTCTGGGGTGGAGCCGGCGCACTTTGGGGCTTCCGCCTTTTAGTGACTTCCTTCCACTCGCCTTCCGGATTCGGGGTTTCCTTCTCTGGGGTACTGGTTTTTGCTGCAGGTGCTGGAGGTGGTGGGGCTGGTGTCTTCTCTTTCTTAGGGCACGCCTTTGCCATGTGTCCTGCCTCTCCGCATGACCAACAGAACGGCTTTCTGCCCTCCACCACTACCAACATCCTTCTGTTGCGGCAGATTAATACGTTTGGGATGTTCTGGAATCCTTCTCTGTCCAATGTGATGTGGATTTCGAAATCTCCCGTCTCGATTCCTGCCTTACTGCTGATGGCCTTCACTTCGTTAACTTCTCCGAATTCGGCGAAGAAGGCCCCGAGTCTGTCACCGGAAATGTCTATGGGCACCCCATGAACCATCACCTTTGTTCGACGGGTGCCCATATACTCAGTTTGTAGTCTTAAAGATTTTGTATTTAAGACACAGCCGGCTAATTTCTTGGCTTGTTCTTCCGTCTGTAGGAGGAGGTCCCATAGAGCATTTGTTCTTCGTGCTAAAATTTTCGGACAAATGCCTAACGCCTTCAGGGCCTCCTCCATACCCTCCCTGCTCACTCCAACCAGCTTATGAGTCCTGACATCCGAGGTGAGCAAAGAAATGGTACGAGGTTTCACCTCCTCGAATGCCTCGGTGATGGTCAAGAATTCATTGCCACTGAAAGTTTCTTGGAGACGAATTCTTTCGTTTGCGTAAAATACGCCATCCTTTTTTAGCGGGCTATTTTGGCTCCAGGCCGTTTTTTCAGCTGACACCGGTATTGTTAACGGTGTAGCTGGAGTGTCAATGTTTTTCTCAGCCATTTTGGTGAACAAAGTTCACCGCGGCTGACTATAGTTTCTTTTCTCACAATTTTTTTTTTTTTTTTAAGCAGAAATTTTTAACAAATAAATAAAACCAAATAAAAAAGGTCGGACCGAAATCCGGGAAAAATAAATAAAACCAACAAAGAACAGTAAACGAAAAAGAACAGAATCAAATAAAAGTCGGGGAGGGTAACAGCAAAATAAAAGAAATAAAAAACTAAACAAATATCAAACTGAAAAAAGAAAGTGTTCAAAAAAAGAAAGAAAGGGTTCAAAAATGCGTACAAATTAAAAAAAAAACGGAAAGAAAGGGTTCCAAAAAATGCGTGCAAATTTAAAAAAAATATAACTTTCCAACTTAGCTTATAGCTGGTCCAAAAAACACGTAAGACGAACAGAAAATCTCGTCATTCCTCTTAGGATTTATTCGTATAAAATACAAATTGTGGCACAAGGCCTAAAAAGGGGAGGGGTAAGGCTGGTCTTAACTAACTATCCTATACCTAGCTAATCAGATTCGTGACCCATTCATACATTACAATTGACGCAATCACCACAAGAATTCGTCCATCATCTTTCAATCCTCCGTACACCATAATACCACATCCTCACCAGGGGGGGCCTAAAATAAAACGCGCCCCATAAAAATTTAATGATAATAAAAATACATAAAGATATAATCATGAACAGATGAAAGGGGAGGGAGATGAACCCCATAACAAACTAAAAATTCAACAAATTCTTAAACTAAACATAATTTATGTTAGTAGGGCCCGTCCAACCCTCAAAATAGAGAGGCCGCTGTATTCTGCCCAGAGGACAAAATCAAGAAGCACTCTCGCTAAGGGAGTGGGAAAGAGATAAAATAAGTGGGACATGGGGAAGTAAAAGGCTGATCCAGTTGAGATGAAAAGGAGGCCAAAACAAACTGGGGAGGTTGGGAATCTCGACTTGGATCATAACTAAAATGATGGCCGGGAAACAGGCCGGGAACAACACTTACTCATATTAACTAGGTACACTTAAGCTTGTCTAACCTAACCGAGGGGAGGGTTCCACAGGAAACCACCCCGATGTGACTTTGGTTGACCTAGAAAAGAAAATCAAGGCTAACCCCGTTCAAACGAACCAAGCTCGCCTCTTTTACCCACCTTTCAGTGAAGACTGTCGAATGCAATCGTTTTCTATCAGTTCTAATCTTCATCTTGAGCTGATGCTCAAAGAATCGGATTAGATCCTGATGCGAAAGACTATTGCCTCGCAAGACTTCCTCCATTCGCGTCGTCCATATCACCATTCGAGCCGTGGCTAGCAGCGTTAGAAACACCATTCGTTTCACCCCAGAATACGGGGGCGACACATTGTCACACGCGTATGCGCGATCAATGGACATGAGTTCTTCGGGAGCGAGACGAGCCGTCAGCTCGCCGACATGGTCCCATAAGGGGCGGACCCGGGGGCAATGGTAGAAGGCGTGCGAAGCCGTTTCCTCTAATCCAAGGCCACACCGTTCACAGTCTGGCAAATCCGCCAAGCCCCATATGAAAGCCACGTCGTTGAGAGGCAGCCGATTCCGAGCCAATCGCCAGGTAAGCGAAAACTCAGGGTTACTGAGATAATCCGCCGCTGGCGCCCAAGACCAGTAGGAGCGATACTGCTCCTCCGAACAGTCGAGCGTATCACGTAGAGAATCCTTCGCGCGACCCTCCACTAATTCCCGATAGAAGACCTTCCTAGGCCGTGAAAGGTCACTGGACCGCGGAATAGCCCTCAAGGCTGACCGACACTCGCTGAGGAAAAGCGATTCATCTCGAGACTTACAATGGCGCTCAGCCTTCGAGATGGGGGGATTGATGGTAAGGCTAGGGAAGGCGTCCCTAACAATCCCCTCCAGAATCGGATCTCCTCTAGTCAATGCGCGGCGTAGGAAAGCCAACCGAGAGGCACGGATGTGACTCTTCAAGTGTGGCATTCCCAGCCCCCCATGACACGGACTTTTAGTGCAGACTCGTCTGTCGACCCTGTTCGCGCGTCCCCTCCATAAAATGGAGGATAGCGCTTGCTCGAGCGCCTTCTTCTGGGCCTTACAGAGAGGAAGTACTGACAAGCGATAAAGAATCAGGGGGAAAATGTATGTAACACACACCTCCGCCCTGCCCTTTACGGACAACCTCCGTCGATTCCAAGTCTTACCGGCAGAAACGACCTTTGCTAGTACTTCAGACCAATTTTTCTTCAGCTGGAGGTCGGGTCCAAACCACACTCCAAGAATGCGGACAGGACCGTCCGTCCAACCGAAGCGGCCTGGAAGATCACGCCCCTTCCAGGCACCTAACCGCAAGCCGGAAGACTTGTCGCGGTTTATCTTGGCCCCTGTCACCTTCTCGTACCGATCAAGCGCCTTCTGTACCGCCTCAATGTCGTTAAGGGACGACACGAAAGCAGATACGTCATCGGCGTACGCGGAAACCCTGGCTCGAGACCCTCCAGGAACGGCGATCCCGCGTAGGGCCGGACTGCACGCCTCGTCCTTCAGCCGGCGCAGGAGAGGCTCCAACGCCAAAGCGTAAAGGAGAGGCGACAGCGGACAACCCTGACGAACCGACCTCGACAGAACAAAAGCGCCCGACAACTTTCCGTTCACCTGTACCACAGCACTGGGGGAGCGATACAGGAGGCTAATCCAGCGGCAGAAGTCGGGTGCGAATCCGGCGGCCTGCAGGACAGTAGCAAGGTAGCGATGGTCGACCCTATCAAATGCCTTGGACTGATCCAAATTGATCAGCGCGGCTTCTTCGTCGTCTTTTACGCCCTCTACGATCGTGCGGATCAAATGCAGGTTGCTCTGAATTGTTCGGCCCCTCACAGAACAAGTCTGCTCAGGTCCCAACAGAGACTCGGCAACTGACTGCAAACGCTCCTGCAGGATCTTGGCCATAATCTTTAACTCTGTGTTTAGCAGAGTTATGGGCCTATAATCATCTAGTTTCCCCCCAACACCCTTGCCCTTTTTCAACAGAGTGATCACACCCCTGGAAATGCGATTGGGGATGGACCCCGACCGAAACCAGTTGTTGAACACTGCTGTCAAAATCGGAACAAAGATGTGCGACAGCCTCAAGTACAATTCATAGGGCAAACCATCCAGACCGGGCGACTTGCCTCTGCCGACCCTCTTCAGTGCCTCATAGACTTCGCCCTCCGTGATCTCTCCCTCGCAGCTAGCCGCTTCAGTCGGCGCAAGCCGAGGAAAGTCAGCCAAATAGCTGCGAAACTCCTCCTCACGGAGACCAGGCTCCTTGGTAAAGCGGCTCTCGAAATGCCGCCGAAACGCCTCGCACATGTCGTCAGTCGACCGCAGAGTACGCCCCTCCGGGGTTTCGACTTGACGAACGTAACGAACACCACCTCGACGGATTTCTTCCCGACGCAGATCTGCGCCCAGGTTCACAGCTTCGTTAGACATCTTACTTAACTTATGCCTAATTACCTGACCCATGTAACGATCGCTATTCGACCGCTGCAGGGCCTCCCTAGCTAGAGCTATCTCTAGGGGATCCCCCCCAGCCTCCGCCCGGGAAAAATTAGCCTTAAGTGTCTTCACCTTCTCAGCCTTATCTAGAGCGAGCCGTTTGCTGAAATCGGTGGTGAAAGACCTAATTCTATCTTTCAGTTTTTCCCACCACCTATTCCCGATAACCGCCCCCACTAGCTCCCGCTGCACTAATTTAATTAGCTGCTCCCGGAAGTCCCGCCTGTCCAGTAAGGACAGATTGAACTTCCAGTAACCAGCCATTCTAGGCCTATGTTCTAACGCCACACGGGCACAAACGAGTTTGTGGTCCGTGTAGCCTACCCAGTGGAACGTGGGACAATCTAACAGGTCTATGTCGGCCCTACGAACTAACATTCTGTCAAGGTAGCTAACTACCTTGTCAGACGGCCAATTATGCGCCCACGTCCACATTTTCCCACTGGGATGATCGACCCGGTATCTATCGACGAGACCATAATCGCCGATCAGATCGACCAGGCTGCGATCGCCCCTTCTCCCGCTAGCGCCCCGCCCCCTGTCTAACTTGGGGTCCAGGATGGCATTCCAGTCCCCCATTAGAACTAGGCGCGAAGAATCGACTAGGAACGGCCCTAACTGCCGAAAAAAGTCACACCGCTCCCCCTGGTCGTTGGGCGCATAAACCGCAACGACCCGAAACGAACCACTTTTCACGGCAATATCGGCCACGATTAACCTGCCCTCGGCATCGGTATGCACAAGGTCCACCTTCGCATCAAGAGTACGTTTGACTAACAAAGAAACTCCTCTGGCCAACCGGTCCCCATATGCTGAATAGACGACAAAGTCATCCTCCAGCACACACGCATCGGAAGTGCAAACAAAGTGGGTCTCTTCGATCGCGGCAACATCTACACCGAAGGACAGGAGATCCCGAAGCAGGCGGGCAGCCTTACCCCGATTTCTCAAGCCCTTCACATTCAAACTGGCTATCTTTATTTCCATTTTCTAGGCCTGCAAATATAAAAAAGAATTAGTGCAAAAACCTTAGACACATACGGGGCGGAAATCTGAGCTGGACAGGACCCCGACGGATTGCCCCAGGCTCCCTACTCCCAACTCTGACGTAATGCGTCCATCCAGGGCAATACCGCCAACGTCCATGGGGTATATTAGTTTGATCGCTCTATATAATGAGGGATGGATCAAAACGGGGACCCTCCCTGCACAAAATTGTCGCAATCTTCTTATACTGGGGTCCTCCATATCGAACATTCTGATGTTCGGGAAGGCCTCTTTAGCTTCAAACAAATGACTCCACACACGCAAGTAAGCCCCCGTGTCTCTTACGCAGGTTATCACTCCTGGCGCCTTAGGAAAGTTACGAGGGTCTTCTGTTGACTTCCCGTCAACCTCGTTCATTTGGAAAAGGAGCCCCGACAGTGCTTTTCTTTGCTTGGTGAGCCCGTTCTTGTAGACTTCTTTGTCTACATGACAAATTGATTCGGGCCCTTCGAAAAGTTTCTTTTTCTTCTTTTTCTTCTCCCTTGAAGGATGGGGAGGGGAAGAAGTGGATGTATGGGGTGGTGTATTTAGAGAACTGGGGGAAGAAGTAGAGGGAGAGGGGGATGGAGTACGTGTATGGGAGGAAGGGAGACTCCTATCTCTAGGGGAAACAGCTTGTCTTATGGGTGATGCAGGGAAGGAGTGCCGCCTGGTTCTGTCCATGCTACACTCTGCCCTGCTACGTCCAGAGGTACCTTTTTCTTGCTCTTCAGAGTCTTCCTCCCTACTTCTTTTTAAAGAGGAAGCTCGTGGTGGAGGCATACTTTCTACCTCCATTGGTGCTTCCTGCTGCTGCTCCATCTGTGGATGCTCTTGCTGCTTCTTGGTTTTCTGCTGTGACCGCTGCTGTTGAGGCTGCTGTTGCTTCTTCTGTCGTTGCTGTTGAGGTTGTTCAGCTTGCTTCTGCTGTTGAGGCTGCTGTTCTATTTGCTTCTGTTGCAGTTTAGGTTGATCCTCGGGCCGCTTGTTTTGGCCTTCTTTGGGTTGCTTTTTAAATTCCCCTTCCGTCTGCCTTTTGGGGGGAATCTCCTTCTGGGGTGGAGCCGGCGCACTTTGGGGCTTCCGCCTTTTAGTGACTTCCTTCCACTCGCCTTCCGGATTCGGGGTTTCCTTCTCTGGGGTACTGGTTTTTGCTGCAGGTGCTGGAGGTGGTGGGGCTGGTGTCTTCTCTTTCTTAGGGCACGCCTTTGCCATGTGTCCTGCCTCTCCGCATGACCAACAGAACGGCTTTCTGCCCTCCACCACTACCAACATCCTTCTGTTGCGGCAGATTAATACGTTTGGGATGTTCTGGAATCCTTCTCTGTCCAATGTGATGTGGATTTCGAAATCTCCCGTCTCGATTCCTGCCTTACTGCTGATGGCCTTCACTTCGTTAACTTCTCCGAATTCGGCGAAGAAGGCCCCGAGTCTGTCACCGGAAATGTCTATGGGCACCCCATGAACCATCACCTTTGTTCGACGGGTGCCCATATACTCAGTTTGTAGTCTTAAAGATTTTGTATTTAAGACACAGCCGGCTAATTTCTTGGCTTGTTCTTCCGTCTGTAGGAGGAGGTCCCATAGAGCATTTGTTCTTCGTGCTAAAATTTTCGGACAAATGCCTAACGCCTTCAGGGCCTCCTCCATACCCTCCCTGCTCACTCCAACCAGCTTATGAGTCCTGACATCCGAGGTGAGCAAAGAAATGGTACGAGGTTTCACCTCCTCGAATGCCTCGGTGATGGTCAAGAATTCATTGCCACTGAAAGTTTCTTGGAGACGAATTCTTTCGTTTGCGTAAAATACGCCATCCTTTTTTAGCGGGCTATTTTGGCTCCAGGCCGTTTTTTCAGCTGACACCGGTATTGTTAACGGTGTAGCTGGAGTGTCAATGTTTTTCTCAGCCATTTTGGTGAACAAAGTTCACCGCGGCTGACTATAGTTTCTTTTCTCACACTTTTTTTTTTTTTTTTAAGCAGAAATTTTTAACAAATAAATAAAACCAAATAAAAAAGGTCGGACCGAAATCCGGGAAAAATAAATAAAACCAACAAAGAACAGTAAACGAAAAAGAACAGAATCAAATAAAAGTCGGGGAGGGTAACAGCAAAATAAAAGAAATAAAAAACTAAACAAATATCAAACTGAAAAAAGAAAGTGTTCAAAAAAAGAAAGAAAGGGTTCAAAAATGCGTACAAATTAAAAAAAAAACGGAAAGAAAGGGTTCCAAAAAATGCGTGCAAATTTAAAAAAAATATAACTTTCCAACTTAGCTTATAGCTGGTCCAAAAAACACGTAAGACGAACAGAAAATCTCGTCATTCCTCTTAGGATTTATTTGTATAAAATACAAATTGTGGCACAAGGCCTAAAAAGGGGAGGGGTAAGGCTGGTCTTAACTAACTATCCTATACCTAGCTAATCAGATTCGTGACCCATTCATACATTACAATTGACGCAATCACCACAAGAATTCGTCCATCATCTTTCAATCCTCCGTACACCATAATACCACATCCTCACCAGGGGGGGCCTAAAATAAAACGCGCCCCATAACATAAAAATTTAATGATAATAAAAATACATAAAAATATAATCATGAACAGATGAAAGGGGAGGGAGATGAACCCCATAACAAACTAAAAATTCAACAAATTCTTAAACTAAACATAATTTATGTTAGTAGGGCCCGTCCAACCCTCAAAATAGAGAGGCCGCTGTATTCTGCCCAGAGGACAAAATCAAGAAGCACTCTCGCTAAGGGAGTGGGAAAGAGATAAAATAAGTGGGACATGGGGAAGTAAAAGGCTGATCCAGTTGAGATGAAAAGGAGGCCAAAACAAACTGGGGAGGTTGGGAATCTCGACTTGGATCATAACTAAAATGATGGCCGGGAAACAGGCCGGGAACAACACTTACTCATATTAACTAGGTACACTTAAGCTTGTCTAACCTAACCGAGGGGAGGGTTCCACAGGAAACCACCCCGATGTGACTTTGGTTGACCTAGAAAAGAAAATCAAGGCTAACCCCGTTCAAACGAACCAAGCTCGCCTCTTTTACCCACCTTTCGCTGAAGACTGTCGAATGCAATCGTTTTCTATCAGTTCTAATCTTCATCTTGAGCTGATGCTCAAAGAATCGGATTAGATCCTGATGCGAAAGACTATTGCCTCGCAAGACTTCCTCCATTCGCGTCGTCCATATCACCATTCGAGCCGTGGCTAGCAGCGTTAGAAACACCATTCGTTTCACCCCAGAATACGGGGGCGACACATTGTCACACGCGTATGCGCGATCAATGGACATGAGTTCTTCGGGAGCGAGACGAGCCGTCAGCTCGCCGACATGGTCCCATAAGGGGCGGACCCGGGGGCAATGGTAGAAGGCGTGCGAAGCCGTTTCCTCTAATCCAAGGCCACACCGTTCACAGTCTGGCAAATCCGCCAAGCCCCATATGAAAGCCATGTCGTTGAGAGGCAGCCGATTCCGAGCCAATCGCCAGGTAAGCGAAAACTCAGGGTTACTGAGATAATCCGCCGCTGGCGCCCAAGACCAGTAGGAGCGATACTGCTCCTCCGAACAGTCGAGCGTATCACGTAGAGAATCCTTCGCGCGACCCTCCACTAATTCCCGATAGAAGACCTTCCTAGGCCGTGAAAGGTCACTGGACCGCGGAATAGCCCTCAAGGCTGACCGACACTCGCTGAGGAAAAGCGATTCATCTCGAGACTTACAATGGCACTCAGCCTTCGAGATGGGGGGATTGATGGTAAGGCTAGGGAAGGCGTCCCTAACAATCCCCTCCAGAATCGGATCTCCTCTAGTCAATGCGCGGCGTAGGAAAGCCAACCGAGAGGCACGGATGTGACTCTTCAAGTGTGGCATTCCCAGCCCCCCATGACGCGGACTTTTAGTGCAGACTCGTCTGTCGACACTGTTCGCGCGTCCCCTCCATAAAATGGAGGATAGCGCTTGCTCGAGCGCCTTCTTCTGGGCCTTACGGAGAGGAAGTACTGACAAGCGATAAAGAATCAGGGGGAAAATGTATGTAACACACACCTCCGCCCTGCCCTTTACGGACAACCTCCGTCGATTCCAAGTCTTACCGGCAGAAACGACCTTTGCTAGTACTTCAGACCAATTTTTCTTCAGCTGGAGGTCGGGTCCAAACCACACTCCAAGAATGCGGACAGGACCGTCCGTCCAACCGAAGCGGCCTGGAAGATCACGCCCCTTCCAGGCACCTAACCGCAAGCCGGAAGACTTGTCGCGGTTTATCTTGGCCCCTGTCACCTTCTCGTACCGATCAAGCGCCTTCTGTACCGCCTCAATGTCGTTAAGGGACGACACGAAAGCAGATACGTCATCGGCGTACGCGGAAACCCTGGCTCGAGACCCTCCAGGAACGGCGATCCCGCGTAGGGCCGGACTGCACGCCTCGTCCTTCAGCCGGCGCAGGAGAGGCTCCAACGCCAAAGCGTAAAGGAGAGGCGACAGCGGACAACCCTGACGAACCGACCTCGACAGAACAAAAGCGCCCGACAACTTTCCGTTCACCTGTACCACAGCACTGGGGGAGCGATACAGGAGGCTAATCCAGCGGCAGAAGTCGGGTGCGAATCCGGCGGCCTGCAGGACAGTAGCCAGGTAGCGATGGTCGACCCTATCAAATGCCTTGGACTGATCCAAATTGATCAGCGCGGCTTCTTCGTCGTCTTTTACGCCCTCTACGATCGTGCGGATCAAATGCAGGTTGCTCTGAATTGTTCGGCCCCTCACAGAACAAGTCTGCTCAGGTCCCAACAGAGACTCGGCAACTGACTGCAAACGCTCCTGCAGGATCTTGGCCATAATCTTTAACTCTGTGTTTAGCAGAGTTATGGGCCTATAATCATCTAGTTTCCCCCCAACACCCTTGCCCTTTTTCAACAGAGTGATCACACCCCTGGAAATGCGATTGGGGATGGACCCCGACCGAAACCAGTTGTTGAACACTGCTGTCAAAATCGGAACAAAGATGTGCGACAGCCTCAAGTACAATTCATAGGGCAAACCATCCAGACCGGGCGACCTGCCTCTGCCGACCCTCTTCAGTGCCTCATAGACTTCGCCCTCCGTGATCTCTCCCTCGCAGCTAGCCGCTTCAGTCGGCGCAAGCCGAGGAAAGTCAGCCAAATAGCTGCGAAACTCCTCCTCACGGAGACCAGGCTCCTTGGTAAAGCGGCTCTCGAAATGCCGCCGAAACGCCTCGCACATGTCGTCAGTCGACCGCAGAGTACGCCCCTCCGGGGTTTCGACTTGACGAACGTAACGAACACCACCTCGACGGATTTCTTCCCGACGCAGATCTGCGCCCAGGTTCACAGCTTCGTTAGACATCTTACTTAACTTATGCCTAATTACCTGACCCATGTAACGATCGCTATTCGACCGCTGCAGGGCCTCCCTAGCTAGAGCTATCTCTAGGGGATCCCCCCCAGCCTCCGCCCGGGAAAAATTAGCCTTAAGTGTCTTCACCTTCTCAGCCTTATCTAGAGCGAGCCGTTTGCTGAAATCGGTGGTGAAAGACCTAATTCTATCTTTCAGTTTTTCCCACCACCTATTCCCGATAACCGCCCCCACTAGCTCCCGCTGCACTAATTTAATTAGCTGCTCCCGGAAGTCCCGCCTGTCCAGTAAGGACAGATTGAACTTCCAGTAACCAGCCATTCTAGGCCTATGTTCTAACGCCACACGGGCACAAACGAGTTTGTGGTCCGTGTAGCCTACCCAGTGGAACGTGGGACAATCTAACAGGTCTATGTCGGCCCTACGAACTAACATTCTGTCAAGGTAGCTAACTACCTTGTCAGACGGCCAATTATGCGCCCACGTCCACATTTTCCCACTGGGATGATCGACCCGGTATCTATCGACGAGACCATAATCGCCGATCAGATCGACCAGGCTGCGATCGCCCCTTCTCCCGCTAGCGCCCCGCCCCCTGTCTAACTTGGGGTCCAGGATGGCATTCCAGTCCCCCATTAGAACTAGGCGCGAAGAATCGACTAGGAACGGCCCTAACTGCCGAAAAAAGTCACACCGCTCCCCCTGGTCGTTGGGCGCATAAACCGCAACGACCCGAAACGAACCACTTTTCACGGCAATATCGGCCACGATTAACCTGCCCTCGGCATCGGTATGCACAAGGTCCACCTTCGCATCAAGAGTACGTTTGACTAACAAAGAAACTCCTCTGGCCAACCGGTCCCCATATGCTGAATAGACGACAAAGTCATCCTCCAGCACACACGCATCGGAAGTGCAAACAAAGTGGGTCTCTTCGATCGCGGCAACATCTACACCGAAGGACAGGAGATCCCGAAGCAGGCGGGCAGCCTTACCCCGATTTCTCAAGCCCTTCACATTCAAACTGGCTATCTTTATTTCCATTTTCTAGGCCTGCAAATATAAAAAAGAATTAGTGCAAAAACCTTAGACACATACGGGGCGGAAATCTGAGCTGGACAGGACCCCGACGGATTGCCCCAGGCTCCCTACTCCCAACTCTGACGTAATGCGTCCATCCAGGGCAATACCGCCAACGTCCATGGGGTATATTAGTTTGATCGCTCTATATAATGAGGGATGGATCAAAACGGGGACCCTCCCTGCACAAAATTGTCGCAATCTTCTTATACTGGGGTCCTCCATATCGAACATTCTGATGTTCGGGAAGGCCTCTTTAGCTTCAAACAAATGACTCCACACACGCAAGTAAGCCCCCGTGTCCCTTACGCAGGTTATCACTCCTGGCGCCTTAGGAAAGTTACGAGGGTCTTCTGTTGACTTCCCGTCAACCTCGTTCATTTGGAAAAGGAGCCCCGACAGTGCTTTTCTTTGCTTGGTGAGCCCGTTCTTGTAGACTTCTTTGTCTACATGACAAATTGATTCGGGCCCTTCGAAAAGTTTCTTTTTCTTCTTTTTCTTCTCCCTTGAAGGATGGGGAGGGGAAGAAGTGGATGTATGGGGTGGTGTATTTAGAGAACTGGGGGAAGAAGTAGAGGGAGAGGGGGATGGAGTACGTGTATGGGAGGAAGGGAGACTCCTATCTCTAGGGGAAACAGATTGTCTTATGGGCGATGCAGGGAAGGAGTGCCGCCTGGTTCTGTCCATGCTACACTCTGCCCTGCTACGTCCAGAGGTACCTTTTTCTTGCTCTTCAGAGTCTTCCTCCCTACTTCTTTTTAAAGAGGAAGCTCGTGGTGGAGGCATACTTTCTACCTCCATTGGTGCTTCCTGCTGCTGCTCCATCTGTGGATGCTCTTGCTGCTTCTTGGTTTTCTGCTGTGACCGCTGCTGTTGAGGCTGCTGTTGCTTCTTCTGTCGTTGCTGTTGAGGTTGTTCAGCTTGCTTCTGCTGTTGAGGCTGCTGTTCTAATTGCTTCTGTTGCAGTTTAGGTTGATCCTCGGGCCGCTTGTTTTGGCCTTCTTTGGGTTGCTTTTTAAATTCCCCTTCCGTCTGCCTTTTGGGGGGAATCTCCTTCTGGGGTGGAGCCGGCGCACTTTGGGGCTTCCGCCTTTTAGTGGCTTCCTTCCACTCGCCTTCCGGATTCGGGGTTTCCTTCTCTGGGGTACTGGTTTTTGCTGCAGGTGCTGGAGGTGGTGGGGCTGGTGTCTTCTCTTTCTTAGGGCACGCCTTTGCCATGTGTCCTGCCTCTCCGCATGACCAACAGAACGGCTTTCTGCCCTCCACCACTACCAACATCCTTCTGTTGCGGCAGATTAATACGTTTGGGATGTTCTGGAATCCTTCTCTGTCCAATGTGATGTGGATTTCGAAATCTCCCGTCTCGATTCCTGCCTTACTGCTGATGGCCTTCACTTCGTTAACTTCTCCGAATTCGGCGAAGAAGGCCCCGAGTCTGTCACCGGAAATGTCTATGGGCACCCCATGAACCATCACCTTTGTTCGACGGGTGCCCATATACTCAGTTTGTAGTCTTAAAGATTTTGTATTTAAGACACAGCCGGCTAATTTCTTGGCTTGTTCTTCCGTCTGTAGGAGGAGGTCCCATAGAGCATTTGTTCTTCGTGCTAAAATTTTCGGACAAATGCCTAACGCCTTCAGGGCCTCCTCCATACCCTCCCTGCTCACTCCAACCAGCTTATGAGTCCTGACATCCGAGGTGAGCAAAGAAATGGTACGAGGTTTCACCTCCTCGAATGCCTCGGTGATGGTCAAGAATTCATTGCCACTGAAAGTTTCTTGGAGACGAATTCTTTCGTTTGCGTAAAATACGCCATCCTTTTTTAGCGGGCTATTTTGGCTCCAGGCCGTTTTTTCAGCTGACACCGGTATTGTTAACGGTGTAGCTGGAGTGTCAATGTTTTTCTCAGCCATTTTGGTGAACAAAGTTCACCGCGGCTGACTATAGTTTCTTTTCTCACACTTTTTTTTTTTTTTTTAAGCAGAAATTTTTAACAAATAAATAAAACCAAATAAAAAAGGTCGGACCGAAATCCGGGAAAAATAAATAAAACCAACAAAGAACAGTAAACGAAAAAGAACAGAATCAAATAAAAGTCGGGGAGGGTAACAGCAAAATAAAAGAAATAAAAAACTAAACAAATATCAAACTGAAAAAAGAAAGTGTTCAAAAAAAGAAAGAAAGGGTTCAAAAATGCGTACAAATTAAAAAAAAAACGGAAAGAAAGGGTTCCAAAAAATGCGTGCAAATTTAAAAAAAATATAACTTTCCAACTTAGCTTATAGCTGGTCCAAAAAACACGTAAGACGAACAGAAAATCTCGTCATTCCTCTTAGGATTTATTTGTATAAAATACAAATTGTGGCACAAGGCCTAAAAAGGGGAGGGGTAAGGCTGGTCTTAACTAACTATCCTATACCTAGCTAATCAGATTCGTGACCCATTCATACATTACAATTGACGCAATCACCACAAGAATTCGTCCATCATCTTTCAATCCTCCGTACACCATAATACCACATCCTCACCAGGGGGGGCCTAAAATAAAACGCGCCCCATAACATAAAAATTTAATGATAATAAAAATACATAAAAATATAATCATGAACAGATGAAAGGGGAGGGAGATGAACCCCATAACAAACTAAAAATTCAACAAATTCTTAAACTAAACATAATTTATGTTAGTAGGGCCCGTCCAACCCTCAAAATAGAGAGGCCGCTGTATTCTGCCCAGAGGACAAAATCAAGAAGCACTCTCGCTAAGGGAGTGGGAAAGAGATAAAATAAGTGGGACATGGGGAAGTAAAAGGCTGATCCAGTTGAGATGAAAAGGAGGCCAAAACAAACTGGGGAGGTTGGGAATCTCGACTTGGATCATAACTAAAATGATGGCCGGGAAACAGGCCGGGAACAACACTTACTCATATTAACTAGGTACACTTAAGCTTGTCTAACCTAACCGAGGGGAGTGTTCCACAGGAAACCACCCCGATGTGACTTTGGTTGACCTAGAAAAGAAAATCAAGGCTAACCCCGTTCAAACGAACCAAGCTCGCCTCTTTTACCCACCTTTCGCTGAAGACTGTCGAATGCAATCGTTTTCTATCAGTTCTAATCTTCATCTTGAGCTGATGCTCAAAGAATCGGATTAGATCCTGATGCGAAAGACTATTGCCTCGCAAGACTTCCTCCATTCGCGTCGTCCATATCACCATTCGAGCCGTGGCTAGCAGCGTTAGAAACACCATTCGTTTCACCCCAGAATACGGGGGCGACACATTGTCACACGCGTATGCACGATCAATGGACACGAGTTCTTCGGGAGCGAGACGAGCCGTCAGCTCGCCGACATGGTCCCATAAGGGGCGGACCCGGGGGCAATGGTAGAAGGCGTGCGAAGCCGTTTCCTCTAATCCAAGGCCACACCGTTCACAGTCTGGCAAATCCGCCAAGCCCCATATGAAAGCCATGTCGTTGAGAGGCAGCCGATTCCGAGCCAATCGCCAGGTAAGCGAAAACTCAGGGTTACTGAGATAATCCGCCGCTGGCGCCCAAGACCAGTAGGAGCGATACTGCTCCTCCGAACAGTCGAGCGTATCACGTAGAGAATCCTTCGCGCGACCCTCCACTAATTCCCGATAGAAGACCTTCCTAGGCCGTGAAAGGTCACTGGACCGCGGAATAGCCCTCAAGGCTGACCGACACTCGCTGAGGAAAAGCGATTCATCTCGAGACTTACAATGGCGCTCAGCCTTCGAGATGGGGGGATTGATGGTAAGGCTAGGGAAGGCGTCCCTAACAATCCCCTCCAGAATCGGATCTCCTCTAGTCAATGCGCGGCGTAGGAAAGCCAACCGAGAGGCACGGATGTGACTCTTCAAGTGTGGCATTCCCAGCCCCCCATGACGCGGACTTTTAGTGCAGACTCGTCTGTCGACCCTGTTCGCGCGTCCCCTCCATAAAATGGAGGATAGCGCTTGCTCGAGCGCCTTCTTCTGGGCCTTACAGAGAGGAAGTACTGACAAGCGATAAAGAATCAGGGGGAAAATGTATGTAACACACACCTCCGCCCTGCCCTTTACGGACAACCTCCGTCGATTCCAAGTCTTACCGGCAGAAACGACCTTTGCTAGTACTTCAGACCAATTTTTCTTCAGCTGGAGGTCGGGTCCAAACCACACTCCAAGAATGCGGACAGGACCGTCCGTCCAACCGAAGCGGCCTGGAAGATCACGCCCCTTCCAGGCACCTAACCGCAAGCCGGAAGACTTGTCGCGGTTTATCTTGGCCCCTGTCACCTTCTCGTACCGATCAAGCGCCTTCTGTACCGCCTCAATGTCGTTAAGGGACGACACGAAAGCAGATACGTCATCGGCGTACGCGGAAACCCTGGCTCGAGACCCTCCAGGAACGGCGATCCCGCGTAGGGCCGGACTGCACGCCTCGTCCTTCAGCCGGCGCAGGAGAGGCTCCAACGCCAAAGCGTAAAGGAGAGGCGACAGCGGACAACCCTGACGAACCGACCTCGACAGAACAAAAGCGCCCGACAACTTTCCGTTCACCTGTACCACAGCACTGGGGGAGCGATACAGGAGGCTAATCCAGCGGCAGAAGTCGGGTGCGAATCCAGCGGCCTGCAGGACAGTAGCAAGGTAGCGATGGTCGACCCTATCAAATGCCTTGGACTGATCCAAATTGATCAGCGCGGCTTCTTCGTCGTCTTTTACGCCCTCTACGATCGTGCGGATCAAATGCAGGTTGCTCTGAATTGTTCGGCCCCTCACAGAACAAGTCTGCTCAGGTCCCAACAGAGACTCGGCAACTGACTGCAAACGCTCCTGCAGGATCTTGGCCATAATCTTTAACTCTGTGTTTAGCAGAGTTATGGGCCTATAATCATCTAGTTTCCCCCCAACACCCTTGCCCTTTTTCAACAGAGTGATCACACCCCTGGAAATGCGATTGGGGATGGACCCCGACCGAAACCAGTTGTTGAACACTGCTGTCAAAATCGGAACAAAGATGTGCGACAGCCTCAAGTACAATTCATAGGGCAAACCATCCAGACCGGGCGACTTGCCTCTGCCGACCCTCTTCAGTGCCTCATAGACTTCGCCCTCCGTGATCTCTCCCTCGCAGCTAGCCGCTTCAGTCGGCGCAAGCCGAGGAAAGTCAGCCAAATAGCTGCGAAACTCCTCCTCACGGAGACCAGGCTCCTTGGTAAAGCGGCTCTCGAAATGCCGCCGAAACGCCTCGCACATGTCGTCAGTCGACCGCAGAGTACGCCCCTCCGGGGTTTCGACTTGACGAACGTAACGAACACCACCTCGACGGATTTCTTCCCGACGCAGATCTGCGCCCAGGTTCACAGCTTCGTTAGACATCTTACTTAACTTATGCCTAATTACCTGACCCATGTAACGATCGCTATTCGACCGCTGCAGGGCCTCCCTAGCTAGAGCTATCTCTAGGGGATCCCCCCCAGCCTCCGCCCGGGAAAAATTAGCCTTAAGTGTCTTCACCTTCTCAGCCTTATCTAGAGCGAGCCGTTTGCTGAAATCGGTGGTGAAAGACCTAATTCTATCTTTCAGTTTTTCCCACCACCTATTCCCGATAACCGCCCCCACTAGCTCCCGCTGCACTAATTTAATTAGCTGCTCCCGGAAGTCCCGCCTGTCCAGTAAGGACAGATTGAACTTCCAGTAACCAGCCATTCTAGGCCTATGTTCTAACGCCACACGGGCACAAACGAGTTTGTGGTCCGTGTAGCCTACCCAGTGGAACGTGGGACAATCTAACAGGTCTATGTCGGCCCTACGAACTAACATTCTGTCAAGGTAGCTAACTACCTTGTCAGACGGCCAATTATGCGCCCACGTCCACATTTTCCCACTGGGATGATCGACCCGGTATCTATCGACGAGACCATAATCGCCGATCAGATCGACCAGGCTGCGATCGCCCCTTCTCCCGCTAGCGCCCCGCCCCCTGTCTAACTTGGGGTCCAGGATGGCATTCCAGTCCCCCATTAGAACTAGGCGCGAAGAATCGACTAGGAACGGCCCTAACTGCCGAAAAAAGTCACACCGCTCCCCCTGGTCGTTGGGCGCATAAACCGCAACGACCCGAAACGAACCGCTTTTCACGGCAATATCGGCCACGATTAACCTGCCCTCGGCATCGGTATGCACAAGGTCCACCTTCGCATCAAGAGTACGTTTGACTAACAAAGAAACTCCTCTGGCCAACCGGTCCCCATATGCTGAATAGACGACAAAGTCATCCTCCAGCACACACGCATCGGAAGTGCAAACAAAGTGGGTCTCTTCGATCGCGGCAACATCTACACCGAAGGACAGGAGATCCCGAAGCAGGCGGGCAGCCTTACCCCGATTTCTCAAGCCCTTCACATTCAAACTGGCTATCTTTATTTCCATTTTCTAGGCCTGCAAATATAAAAAAGAATTAGTGCAAAAACCTTAGACACATACGGGGCGGAAATCTGAGCTGGACAGGACCCCGACGGATTGCCCCAGGCTCCCTACTCCCAACTCTGACGTAATGCGTCCATCCAGGGCAATACCGCCAACGTCCATGGGGTATATTAGTTTGATCGCTCTATATAATGAGGGATGGATCAAAACGGGGACCCTCCCTGCACAAAATTGTCGCAATCTTCTTATACTGGGGTCCTCCATATCGAACATTCTGATGTTCGGGAAGGCCTCTTTAGCTTCAAACAAATGACTCCACACACGCAAGTAAGCCCCCGTGTCTCTTACGCAGGTTATCACTCCTGGCGCCTTAGGAAAGTTACGAGGGTCTTCTGTTGACTTCCCGTCAACCTCGTTCATTTGGAAAAGGAGCCCCGACAGTGCTTTTCTTTGCTTGGTGAGCCCGTTCTTGTAGACTTCTTTGTCTACATGACAAATTGATTCGGGCCCTTCGAAAAGTTTCTTTTTCTTCTTTTTCTTCTCCCTTGAAGGATGGGGAGGGGAAGAAGTGGATGTATGGGGTGGTGTATTTAGAGAACTGGGGGAAGAAGTAGAGGGAGAGGGGGATGGAGTACGTGTATGGGAGGAAGGGAGACTCCTATCTCTAGGGGAAACAGATTGTCTTATGGGCGATGCAGGGAAGGAGTGCCGCCTGGTTCTGTCCATGCTACACTCTGCCCTGCTACGTCCAGAGGTACCTTTTTCTTGCTCTTCAGAGTCTTCCTCCCTACTTCTTTTTAAAGAGGAAGCTCGTGGTGGAGGCATACTTTCTACCTCCATTGGTGCTTCCTGCTGCTGCTCAATCTGTGGATGCTCTTGCTGCTTCTTGGTTTTCTGCTGTGACCGCTGCTGTTGAGGCTGCTGTTGCTTCTTCTGTCGTTGCTGTTGAGGTTGTTCAGCTTGCTTCTGCTGTTGAGGCTGCTGTTCTATTTGCTTCTGTTGCAATTTAGGTTGATCCTCGGGCCGCTTGTTTTGGCCTTCTTTGGGTTGCTTTTTAAATTCCCCTTCCGTCTGCCTTTTGGGGGGAATCTCCTTCTGGGGTGGAGCCGGCGCACTTTGGGGCTTCCGCCTTTTAGTGACTTCCTTCCACTCGCCTTCCGGATTCGGGGTTTCCTTCTCTGGGGTACTGGTTTTTGCTGCAGGTGCTGGAGGTGGTGGGGCTGGTGTCTTCTCTTTCTTAGGGCACGCCTTTGCCATGTGTCCTGCCTCTCCGCATGACCAACAGAACGGCTTTCTGCCCTCCACCACTACCAACATCCTTCTGTTGCGGCAGATTAATACGTTAGGGATGTTCTGGAATCCTTCTCTGTCCAATGTGATGTGGATTTCGAAATCTCCCGTCTCGATTCCTGCCTTACTGCTGATGGCCTTCACTTCGTTAACTTCTCCGAATTCGGCGAAGAAGGCCCCGAGTCTGTCACCGGAAATGTCTATGGGCACCCCATGAACCATCACCTTTGTTCGACGGGTGCCCATATACTCGGTTTGTAGTCTTAAAGATTTTGTATTTAAGACACTGCCGGCTAATTTCTTGGCTTGTTCTTCTGTGTGTAGGAGGAGGTCCCATAGAGCATTTGTTCTTCGTGCTAAAATTTTCGGACAAATGCCTAACGCCTTCAGGGCCTCCTCCATACCCTCCCTGCTCACTCCAACCAGCTTATGAGTCTTGACATCCGAGGTGAGCAAAGAAATGGTACGAGGTTTCACCTCCTCGAATGCCTCGGTGATGGTCAAGAATTCATTGCCACTGAAGGTTTCTTGGAGACGAATTCTTTCGTTTGCGTAAAATACGCCATCCTTTTTTATCGGGTTATTTTGGCTCCAGGCCGTTTTTTCAGCTGACACCGGTATTGTTAACGGTGTAGCTGGAGTGTCAATGTTTTTCTCAGCCATTTTGGTGAACAAAGTTCACCGCGGCTGACTATACTTTCTTTTCTCACACTTTTCTTTTTTTTTTTTTTTTTTTTAAGCAGAAATTTTTAACAAATAAATAAAACCAAATAAAAAAGGTCGGACCGAAATCCGGGAAAAATAAATAAAACCAACAAAGAACAGTAAACGAAAAAGAACAGAATCAAATAAAAGTCGGGGAGGGTAACAGCAAAATAAAAGAAATAAAAAACTAAACAAATATCAAACTGAAAAAAGAAAGTGTTCAAAAAAAGAAAGAAAGGGTTCAAAAATGCGTACAAATTAAAAAAAAAACGGAAAGAAAGGGTTCCAAAAAATGCGTGCAAATTTAAAAAAAATATAACTTTCCAACTTAGCTTATAGCTGGTCCAAAAAACACGTAAGACGAACAGAAAATCTCGTCATTCCTCTTAGGATTTATTTGTATAAAATACAAATTGTGGCACAAGGCCTAAAAAGGGGAGGGGTAAGGCTGGTCTTAACTAACTATCCTATACCTAGCTAATCAGATTCGTGACCCATTCATACATTACAATTGACGCAATCACCACAAGAATTCGTCCATCATCTTTCAATCCTCCGTACACCATAATACCACATCCTCACCAGGGGGGGCCTAAAATAAAACGCGCCCCATAACATAAAAATTTAATGATAATAAAAATACATAAAGATATAATCATGAACAGATGAAAGGGGAGGGAGATGAACCCCATAACAAACTAAAAATTCAACAAATTCTTAAACTAAACATAATTTATGTTAGTAGGGCCCGTCCAACCCTCAAAATAGAGAGGCCGCTGTATTCTGCCCAGAGGACAAAATCAAGAAGCACTCTCGCTAAGGGAGTGGGAAAGAGATAAAATAAGTGGGACATGGGGAAGTAAAAGGCTGATCCAGTTGAGATGAAAAGGAGGCCAAAACAAACTGGGGAGGTTGGGAATCTCGACTTGGATCATAACTAAAATGATGGCCGGGAAACAGGCCGGGAACAACACTTACTCATATTAACTAGGTACACTTAAGCTTGTCTAACCTAACCGAGGGGAGGGTTCCACAGGAAACCACCCCGATGTGACTTTGGTTGACCTAGAAAAGAAAATCAAGGCTAACCCCGTTCAAACGAACCAAGCTCGCCTCTTTTACCCACCTTTCGCTGAAGACTGTCGAATGCAATCGTTTTCTATCAGTTCTAATCTTCATCTTGAGCTGATGCTCAAAGAATCGGATTATATCCTGATGCGAAAGACTATTGCCTCGCAAGACTTCCTCCATTCGCGTCGTCCATATCACCATTCGAGCCGTGGCTAGCAGCGTTAGAAACACCATTCGTTTCACCCCAGAATACGGGGGCGACACATTGTCACACGCGTATGCGCGATCAATGGACATGAGTTCTTCGGGAGCGAGACGAGCCGTCAGCTCGCCGACATGGTCCCATAAGGGGCGGACCCGGGGGCAATGGTAGAAGGCGTGCGAAGCCGTTTCCTCTAATCCAAGGCCACACCGTTCACAGTCTGGCAAATCCGCCAAGCCCCATATGAAAGCCATGTCGTTGAGAGGCAGCCGATTCCGAGCCAATCGCCAGGTAAGCGAAAACTCAGGGTTACTGAGATAATCCGCCGCTGGCGCCCAAGACCAGTAGGAGCGATACTGCTCCTCCGAACAGTCGAGCGTATCACGTAGAGAATCCTTCGCGCGACCCTCCACTAATTCCCGATAGAAGACCTTCCTAGGCCGTGAAAGGTCACTGGACCGCGGAATAGCCCTCAAGGCTGACCGACACTCGCTGAGGAAAAGCGATTCATCTCGAGACTTACAATGGCGCTCAGCCTTCGAGATGGGGGGATTGATGGTAAGGCTAGGGAAGGCGTCCCTAACAATCCCCTCCAGAATCGGATCTCCTCTAGTCAATGCGCGGCGTAGGAAAGCCAACCGAGAGGCACGGATGTGACTCTTCAAGTGTGGCATTCCCAGCCCCCCATGACACGGACTTTTAGTGCAGACTCGTCTGTCGACCCTGTTCGCGCGTCCCCTCCATAAAATGGAGGATAGCGCTTGCTCGAGCGCCTTCTTCTGGGCCTTACAGAGAGGAAGTACTGACAAGCGATAAAGAATCAGGGGGAAAATGTATGTAACACACACCTCCGCCCTGCCCTTTACGGACAACCTCCGTCGATTCCAAGTCTTACCGGCAGAAACGACCTTTGCTAGTACTTCAGACCAATTTTTCTTCAGCTGGAGGTCGGGTCCAAACCACACTCCAAGAATGCGGACAGGACCGTCCGTCCAACCGAAGCGGCCTGGAAGATCACGCCCCTTCCAGGCACCTAACCGCAAGCCGGAAGACTTGTCGCGGTTTATCTTGGCCCCTGTCACCTTCTCGTACCGATCAAGCGCCTTCTGTACCGCCTCAATGTCGTTAAGGGACGACACGAAAGCAGATACGTCATCGGCGTACGCGGAAACCCTGGCTCGAGACCCTCCAGGAACGGCGATCCCGCGTAGGGCCGGACTGCACGCCTCGTCCTTCAGCCGGCGCAGGAGAGGCTCCAACGCCAAAGCGTAAAGGAGAGGCGACAGCGGACAACCCTGACGAACCGACCTCGACAGAACAAAAGCGCCCGACAACTTTCCGTTCACCTGTACCACAGCACTGGGGGAGCGATACAGGAGGCTAATCCAGCGGCAGAAGTCGGGTGCGAATCCGGCGGCCTGCAGGACAGTAGCAAGGTAGCGATGGTCGACCCTATCAAATGCCTTGGACTGATCCAAATTGATCAGCGCGGCTTCTTCGTCGTCTTTTACGCCCTCTACGATCGTGCGGATCAAATGCAGGTTGCTCTGAATTGTTCGGCCCCTCACAGAACAAGTCTGCTCAGGTCCCAACAGAGACTCGGCAACTGACTGCAAACGCTCCTGCAGGATCTTGGCCATAATCTTTAACTCTGTGTTTAGCAGAGTTATGGGCCTATAATCATCTAGTTTCCCCCCAACACCCTTGCCCTTTTTCAACAGAGTGATCACACCCCTGGAAATGCGATTGGGGATGGACCCCGACCGAAACCAGTTGTTGAACACTGCTGTCAAAATCGGAACAAAGATGTGCGACAGCCTCAAGTACAATTCATAGGGCAAACCATCCAGACCGGGCGACTTGCCTCTGCCGACCCTCTTCAGTGCCTCATAGACTTCGCCCTCCGTGATCTCTCCCTCGCAGCTAGCCGCTTCAGTCGGCGCAAGCCGAGGAAAGTCAGCCAAATAGCTGCGAAACTCCTCCTCACGGAGACCAGGCTCCTTGGTAAAGCGGCTCTCGAAATGCCGCCGAAACGCCTCGCACATGTCGTCAGTCGACCGCAGAGTACGCCCCTCCGGGGTTTCGACTTGACGAACGTAACGAACACCACCTCGACGGATTTCTTCCCGACGCAGATCTGCGCCCAGGTTCACAGCTTCGTTAGACATCTTACTTAACTTATGCCTAATTACCTGACCCATGTAACGATCGCTATTCGACCGCTGCAGGGCCTCCCTAGCTAGAGCTATCTCTAGGGGATCCCCCCCAGCCTCCGCCCGGGAAAAATTAGCCTTAAGTGTCTTCACCTTCTCAGCCTTATCTAGAGCGAGCCGTTTGCTGAAATCGGTGGTGAAAGACCTAATTCTATCTTTCAGTTTTTCCCACCACCTATTCCCGATAACCGCCCCCACTAGCTCCCGCTGCACTAATTTAATTAGCTGCTCCCGGAAGTCCCGCCTGTCCAGTAAGGACAGATTGAACTTCCAGTAACCAGCCATTCTAGGCCTATGTTCTAACGCCACACGGGCACAAACGAGTTTGTGGTCCGTGTAGCCTACCCAGTGGAACGTGGGACAATCTAACAGGTCTATGTCGGCCCTACGAACTAACATTCTGTCAAGGTAGCTAACTACCTTGTCAGACGGCCAATTATGCGCCCACGTCCACATTTTCCCACTGGGATGATCGACCCGGTATCTATCGACGAGACCATAATCGCCGATCAGATCGACCAGGCTGCGATCGCCCCTTCTCCCGCTAGCGCCCCGCCCCCTGTCTAACTTGGGGTCCAGGATGGCATTCCAGTCCCCCATTAGAACTAGGCGCGAAGAATCGACTAGGAACGGCCCTAACTGCCGAAAAAAGTCACACCGCTCCCCCTGGTCGTTGGGCGCATAAACCGCAACGACCCGAAACGAACCGCTTTTCACGGCAATATCGGCCACGATTAACCTGCCCTCGGCATCGGTATGCACAAGGTCCACCTTCGCATCAAGAGTACGTTTGACTAACAAAGAAACTCCTCTGGCCAACCGGTCCCCATATGCTGAATAGACGACAAAGTCATCCTCCAGCACACACGCATCGGAAGTGCAAACAAAGTGGGTCTCTTCGATCGCGGCAACATCTACACCGAAGGACAGGAGATCCCGAAGCAGGCGGGCAGCCTTACCCCGATTTCTCAAGCCCTTCACATTCAAACTGGCTATCTTTATTTCCATTTTCTAGGCCTGCAAATATAAAAAAGAATTAGTGCAAAAACCTTAGACACATACGGGGCGGAAATCTGAGCTGGACAGGACCCCGACGGATTGCCCCAGGCTCCCTACTCCCAACTCTGACGTAATGCGTCCATCCAGGGCAATACCGCCAACGTCCATGGGGTATATTAGTTTGATCGCTCTATATAATGAGGGATGGATCAAAACGGGGACCCTCCCTGCACAAAATTGTCGCAATCTTCTTATACTGGGGTCCTCCATATCGAACATTCTGATGTTCGGGAAGGCCTCTTTAGCTTCAAACAAATGACTCCACACACGCAAGTAAGCCCCCGTGTCTCTTACGCAGGTTATCACTCCTGGCGCCTTAGGAAAGTTACGAGGGTCTTCTGTTGACTTCCCGTCAACCTCGTTCATTTGGAAAAGGAGCCCCGACAGTGCTTTTCTTTGCTTGGTGAGCCCGTTCTTGTAGACTTCTTTGTCTACATGACAAATTGATTCGGGCCCTTCGAAAAGTTTCTTTTTCTTCTTTTTCTTCTCCCTTGAAGGATGGGGAGGGGAAGAAGTGGATGTATGGGGTGGTGTATTTAGAGAACTGGGGGAAGAAGTAGAGGGAGAGGGGGATGGAGTACGTGTATGGGAGGAAGGGAGACTCCTATCTCTAGGGGAAACAGATTGTCTTATGGGCGATGCAGGGAAGGAGTGCCGCCTGGTTCTGTCCATGCTACACTCTGCCCTGCTACGTCCAGAGGTACCTTTTTCTTGCTCTTCAGAGTCTTCCTCCCTACTTCTTTTTAAAGAGGAAGCTCGTGGTGGAGGCATACTTTCTACCTCCATTGGTGCTTCCTGCTGCTGCTCAATCTGTGGATGCTCTTGCTGCTTCTTGGTTTTCTGCTGTGACCGCTGCTGTTGAGGCTGCTGTTGCTTCTTCTGTCGTTGCTGTTGAGGTTGTTCAGCTTGCTTCTGCTGTTGAGGCTGCTGTTCTATTTGCTTCTGTTGCAATTTAGGTTGATCCTCGGGCCGCTTGTTTTGGCCTTCTTTGGGTTGCTTTTTAAATTCCCCTTCCGTCTGCCTTTTGGGGGGAATCTCCTTCTGGGGTGGAGCCGGCGCACTTTGGGGCTTCCGCCTTTTAGTGACTTCCTTCCACTCGCCTTCCGGATTCGGGGTTTCCTTCTCTGGGGTACTGGTTTTTGCTGCAGGTGCTGGAGGTGGTGGGGCTGGTGTCTTCTCTTTCTTAGGGCACGCCTTTGCCATGTGTCCTGCCTCTCCGCATGACCAACAGAACGGCTTTCTGCCCTCCACCACTACCAACATCCTTCTGTTGCGGCAGATTAATACGTTAGGGATGTTCTGGAATCCTTCTCTGTCCAATGTGATGTGGATTTCGAAATCTCCCGTCTCGATTCCTGCCTTACTGCTGATGGCCTTCACTTCGTTAACTTCTCCGAATTCGGCGAAGAAGGCCCCGAGTCTGTCACCGGAAATGTCTATGGGCACCCCATGAACCATCACCTTTGTTCGACGGGTGCCCATATACTCGGTTTGTAGTCTTAAAGATTTTGTATTTAAGACACTGCCGGCTAATTTCTTGGCTTGTTCTTCTGTGTGTAGGAGGAGGTCCCATAGAGCATTTGTTCTTCGTGCTAAAATTTTCGGACAAATGCCTAACGCCTTCAGGGCCTCCTCCATACCCTCCCTGCTCACTCCAACCAGCTTATGAGTCTTGACATCCGAGGTGAGCAAAGAAATGGTACGAGGTTTCACCTCCTCGAATGCCTCGGTGATGGTCAAGAATTCATTGCCACTGAAGGTTTCTTGGAGACGAATTCTTTCGTTTGCGTAAAATACGCCATCCTTTTTTATCGGGTTATTTTGGCTCCAGGCCGTTTTTTCAGCTGACACCGGTATTGTTAACGGTGTAGCTGGAGTGTCAATGTTTTTCTCAGCCATTTTGGTGAACAAAGTTCACCGCGGCTGACTATACTTTCTTTTCTCACACTTTTCTTTTTTTTTTTTTTTTTTTTAAGCAGAAATTTTTAACAAATAAATAAAACCAAATAAAAAAGGTCGGACCGAAATCCGGGAAAAATAAATAAAACCAACAAAGAACAGTAAACGAAAAAGAACAGAATCAAATAAAAGTCGGGGAGGGTAACAGCAAAATAAAAGAAATAAAAAACTAAACAAATATCAAACTGAAAAAAGAAAGTGTTCAAAAAAAGAAAGAAAGGGTTCAAAAATGCGTACAAATTAAAAAAAAAACGGAAAGAAAGGGTTCCAAAAAATGCGTGCAAATTTAAAAAAAATATAACTTTCCAACTTAGCTTATAGCTGGTCCAAAAAACACGTAAGACGAACAGAAAATCTCGTCATTCCTCTTAGGATTTATTCGTATAAAATACAAATTGTGGCACAAGGCCTAAAAAGGGGAGGGGTAAGGCTGGTCTTATCTAACTATCCTATACCTAGCTAATCAGATTCGTGACCCATTCATACATTACAATTGACGCAATCACCACAAGAATTCGTCCATCATCTTTCAATCCTCCGTACACCATAATACCACATCCTCACCAGGGGGGGCCTAAAATAAAACGCGCCCCATAACATAAAAATTTAATGATAATAAAAATACATAAAAATATAATCATGAACAGATGAAAGGGGAGGGAGATGAACCCCATAACAAACTAAAAATTCAACAAATTCTTAAACTAAACATAATTTATGTTAGTAGGACCCTTCCAACCCTCAAAATAGAGAGGCCGCTGTATTCTGCCCAGAGGACAAAATCAAGAAGCACTCTCGCTAAGGGAGTGGGAAAGAGATAAAATAACTGGGACATGGGGAAGTAAAAGGCTGATCCAGTTGAGATGAAAAGGAGGCCAAAACAAACCGGGGAGGTTGGGAATCTCGACTTGGATCATAACTAAAATGATGGCCGGGAAACAGGCCGGGAACAACACATACTCATATTAACTAGGTACACTTAAGCTTGTCTAACCTAACCGAGGGGAGGGTTCCACAGGAAACCACCCCGATGTGACTTTGGTTGACCTAGAAAAGAAAATCAAGGCTAACCCCGTTCAAACGAACCAAGCTCGCCTCTTTTACCCACCTTTCGCTGAAGACTGTCGAATGCAATCGTTTTCTATCAGTTCTAATCTTCATCTTGAGCTGATGCTCAAAGAATCGGATTAGATCCTGATGCGAAAGACTATTGCCTCGCAAGACTTCCTCCATTCGCGTCGTCCATATCACCATTCGAGCCGTGGCTAGCAGCGTTAGAAACACCATTCGTTTCACCCCAGAATACGGGGGCGACACATTGTCACACGCGTATGCGCGATCAATGGACATGAGTTCTTCGGGAGCGAGACGAGCCGTCAGCTCGCCGACATGGTCCCATAAGGGGCGGACCCGGGGGCAATGGTAGAAGGCGTGCGAAGCCGTTTCCTCTAATCCAAGGCCACACCGTTCACAGTCTGGCAAATCCGCCAAGCCCCATATGAAAGCCATGTCGTTGAGAGGCAGCCGATTCCGAGCCAATCGCCAGGTAAGCGAAAACTCAGGGTTACTGAGATAATCCGCCGCTGGCGCCCAAGACCAGTAGGAGCGATACTGCTCCTCCGAACAGTCGAGCGTATCACGTAGAGAATCCTTCGCGCGACCCTCCACTAATTCCCGATAGAAGACCTTCCTAGGCCGTGAAAGGTCACTGGACCGCGGAATAGCCCTCAAGGCTGACCGACACTCGCTGAGGAAAAGCGATTCATCTCGAGACTTACAATGGCGCTCAGCCTTCGAGATGGGGGGACTGATGGTAAGGCTAGGGAAGGCGTCCCTAACAATCCCCTCCAGAATCGGATCTCCTCTAGTCAATGCGCGGCGTAGGAAAGCCAACCGAGAGGCACGGATGTGACTCTTCAAGTGTGGCATTCCCAGCCCCCCATGACACGGACTTTTAGTGCAGACTCGTCTGTCGACCCTGTTCGCGCGTCCCCTCCATAAAATGGAGGATAGCGCTTGCTCGAGCGCCTTCTTCTGGGCCTTACAGAGAGGAAGTACTGACAAGCGATAAAGAATCAGGGGGAAAATGTATGTAACACACACCTCCGCCCTGCCCTTTACGGACAACCTCCGTCGATTCCAAGTCTTACCGGCAGAAACGACCTTTGCTAGTACTTCAGACCAATTTTTCTTCAGCTGGAGGTCGGGTCCAAACCACACTCCAAGAATGCGGACAGGACCGTCCGTCCAACCGAAGCGGCCTGGAAGATCACGCCCCTTCCAGGCACCTAACCGCAAGCCGGAAGACTTGTCGCGGTTTATCTTGGCCCCTGTCACCTTCTCGTACCGATCAAGCGCCTTCTGTACCGCCTCAATGTCGTTAAGGGACGACACGAAAGCAGATACGTCATCGGCGTACGCGGAAACCCTGGCTCGAGACCCTCCAGGAACGGCGATCCCGCGTAGGGCCGGACTGCACGCCTCGTCCTTCAGCCGGCGCAGGAGAGGCTCCAACGCCAAAGCGTAAAGGAGAGGCGACAGCGGACAACCCTGACGAACCGACCTCGACAGAACAAAAGCGCCCGACAACTTTCCGTTCACCTGTACCACAGCACTGGGGGAGCGATACAGGAGGCTAATCCAGCGGCAGAAGTCGGGTGCGAATCCGGCGGCCTGCAGGACAGTAGCAAGGTAGCGATGGTCGACCCTATCAAATGCCTTGGACTGATCCAAATTGATCAGCGCGGCTTCTTCGTCGTCTTTTACGCCCTCTACGATCGTGCGGATCAAATGCAGGTTGCTCTGAATTGTTCGGCCCCTCACAGAACAAGTCTGCTCAGGTCCCAACAGAGACTCGGCAACTGACTGCAAACGCTCCTGCAGGATCTTGGCCATAATCTTTAACTCTGTGTTTAGCAGAGTTATGGGCCTATAATCATCTAGTTTCCCCCCAACACCCTTGCCCTTTTTCAACAGAGTGATCACACCCCTGGAAATGCGATTGGGGATGGACCCCGACCGAAACCAGTTGTTGAACACTGCTGTCAAAATCGGAACAAAGATGTGCGACAGCCTCAAGTACAATTCATAGGGCAAACCATCCAGACCGGGCGACTTGCCTCTGCCGACCCTCTTCAGTGCCTCATAGACTTCGCCCTCCGTGATCTCTCCCTCGCAGCTAGCCGCTTCAGTCGGCGCAAGCCGAGGAAAGTCAGCCAAATAGCTGCGAAACTCCTCCTCACGGAGACCAGGCTCCTTGGTAAAGCGGCTCTCGAAATGCCGCCGAAACGCCTCGCACATGTCGTCAGTCGACCGCAGAGTACGCCCCTCCGGGGTTTCGACTTGACGAACGTAACGAACACCACCTCGACGGATTTCTTCCCGACGCAGATCTGCGCCCAGGTTCACAGCTTCGTTAGACATCTTACTTAACTTATGCCTAATTACCTGACCCATGTAACGATCGCTATTCGACCGCTGCAGGGCCTCCCTAGCTAGAGCTATCTCTAGGGGATCCCCCCCAGCCTCCGCCCGGGAAAAATTAGCCTTAAGTGTCTTCACCTTCTCAGCCTTATCTAGAGCGAGCCGTTTGCTGAAATCGGTGGTGAAAGACCTAATTCTATCTTTCAGTTTTTCCCACCACCTATTCCCGATAACCGCCCCCACTAGCTCCCGCTGCACTAATTTAATTAGCTGCTCCCGGAAGTCCCGCCTGTCCAGTAAGGACAGATTGAACTTCCAGTAACCAGCCATTCTAGGCCTATGTTCTAACGCCACACGGGCACAAACGAGTTTGTGGTCCGTGTAGCCTACCCAGTGGAACGTGGGACAATCTAACAGGTCTATGTCGGCCCTACGAACTAACATTCTGTCAAGGTAGCTAACTACCTTGTCAGACGGCCAATTATGCGCCCACGTCCACATTTTCCCACTGGGATGATCGACCCGGTATCTATCGACGAGACCATAATCGCCGATCAGATCGACCAGGCTGCGATCGCCCCTTCTCCCGCTAGCGCCCCGCCCCCTGTCTAACTTGGGGTCCAGGATGGCATTCCAGTCCCCCATTAGAACTAGGCGCGAAGAATCGACTAGGAACGGCCCTAACTGCCGAAAAAAGTCACACCGCTCCCCCTGGTCGTTGGGCGCATAAACCGCAACGACCCGAAACGAACCACTTTTCACGGCAATATCGGCCACGATTAACCTGCCCTCGGCATCGGTATGCACAAGGTCCACCTTCGCATCAAGAGTACGTTTGACTAACAAAGAAACTCCTCTGGCCAACCGGTCCCCATATGCTGAATAGACGACAAAGTCATCCTCCAGCACACACGCATCGGAAGTGCAAACAAAGTGGGTCTCTTCGATCGCGGCAACATCTACACCGAAGGACAGGAGATCCCGAAGCAGGCGGGCAGCCTTACCCCGATTTCTCAAGCCCTTCACATTCAAACTGGCTATCTTTATTTCCATTTTCTAGGCCTGCAAATATAAAAAAGAATTAGTGCAAAAACCTTAGACACATACGGGGCGGAAATCTGAGCTGGACAGGACCCCGACGGATTGCCCCAGGCTCCCTACTCCCAACTCTGACGTAATGCGTCCATCCAGGGCAATACCGCCAACGTCCATGGGGTATATTAGTTTGATCGCTCTATATAATGAGGGATGGATCAAAACGGGGACCCTCCCTGCACAAAATTGTCGCAATCTTCTTATACTGGGGTCCTCCATATCGAACATTCTGATGTTCGGGAAGGCCTCTTTAGCTTCAAACAAATGACTCCACACACGCAAGTAAGCCCCCGTGTCTCTTACGCAGGTTATCACTCCTGGCGCCTTAGGAAAGTTACGAGGGTCTTCTGTTGACTTCCCGTCAACCTCGTTCATTTGGAAAAGGAGCCCCGACAGTGCTTTTCTTTGCTTGGTGAGCCCGTTCTTGTAGACTTCTTTGTCTACATGACAAATTGATTCGGGCCCTTCGAAAAGTTTCTTTTTCTTCTTTTTCTTCTCCCTTGAAGGATGGGGAGGGGAAGAAGTGGATGTATGGGGTGGTGTATTTAGAGAACTGGGGGAAGAAGTAGAGGGAGAGGGGGATGGAGTACGTGTATGGGAGGAAGGGAGACTCCTATCTCTAGGGGAAACAGATTGTCTTATGGGCGATGCAGGGAAGGAGTGCCGCCTGGTTCTGTCCATGCTACACTCTGCCCTGCTACGTCCAGAGGTACCTTTTTCTTGCTCTTCAGAGTCTTCCTCCCTACTTCTTTTTAAAGAGGAAGCTCGTGGTGGAGGCATACTTTCTACCTCCATTGGTGCTTCCTGCTGCTGCTCCATCTGTGGATGCTCTTGCTGCTTCTTGGTTTTATGCTGTGACCGCTGCTGTTGAGGCTGCTGTTGCTTCTTCTGTCGTTGCTGTTGAGGTTGTTCAGCTTGCTTCTGCTGTTGAGGCTGCTGTTCTATTTGCTTCTGTTGCAGTTTAGGTTGATCCTCGGGCCGTTTGTTTTGGCCTTCTTTGGGTTGCTTTTTAAATTCCCCTTCCGTCTGCCTTTTGGGGGGAATCTCCTTCTGGGGTGGAGCCGGCGCACTTTGGGGCTTCCGCCTTTTAGTGACTTCCTTCCACTCGCCTTCCGGATTCGGGGTTTCCTTCTCTGGGGTACTGGTTTTTGCTGCAGGTGCTGGAGGTGGTGGGGCTGGTGTCTTCTCTTTCTTAGGGCACGCCTTTGCCATGTGTCCTGCCTCTCCGCATGACCAACAGAACGGCTTTCTGCCCTCCACCACTACCAACATCCTTCTGTTGCGGCAGATTAATACGTTTGGGATGTTCTGGAATCCTTCTCTGTCCAATGTGATGTGGATTTCGAAATCTCCCGTCTCGATTCCTGCCTTACTGCTGATGGCCTTCACTTCGTTAACTTCTCCGAATTCGGCGAAGAAGGCCCCGAGTCTGTCACCGGAAATGTCTATGGGCACCCCATGAACCATCACCTTTGTTCGACGGGTGCCCATATACTCGGTTTGAAGTCTTAAAGTCTTTGTATTCAAGACACTGCCGGCTAATTTCTTGGCTTGTTCTTCTGTGTGTAGGAGGAGGTCCCATAGAGCATTTGTTCTTCGTGCTAAAATTTTCGGACAAATGCCTAACGCCTTCAGGGCCTCCTCCATACCCTCCCTGCACACTCCAACCAGCTTATGAGTCCTGACATCCGAGGTGAGCAAAGAAATGGTACGAGGTTTCACCTCCTCGAATGCCTCGGTGATGGTCAAGAATTCATTGCCACTGAAGGTTTCTTGGAGACGAATTCTTTCGTTTGCGTAAAATACGCCATCCTTTTTTATCGGGCTATTTTGGCTCCAGGCCGTTTTTTCAGCTGACACCGGTATTGTTAACGGTGTAGCTGGAGTGTCAATGTTTTTCTCAGCCATTTTTGGCGAACCAAGTTCACCGCGGCTGACTATACTTTCTTTTCTCACACTTTTTTTTTTTTTTTTTAAGCAGAAATTTTTAACAAATAAATAAAACCAAATAAAAAAGGTCGGACCGAAATCCGGGAAAAATAAATAAAACCAACAATGAACAGTAAACGAAAAAGAACAGAATCAAATAAAAGTCGGGGAGGGTAACAGCAAAATAAAAGAAATAAAAAATTAAACAAATATCAAACTGAAAAAAGAAAGTGTTCAAAAAAAGAAAGAAAGGGTTCAAAAATGCGTACAAATTAAAAAGAAAAACGGAAAGAAAGGGTTCAAAAAATGCGTGCAAATTTAAAAAAAATATAACTTTCCAACTTAGCTTATAGCTGGTCCAAAAAACACGTAAGACGAACAGAAAATCTCGTCATTCCTCTTAGGATTTATTTGTATAAAATACAAATTGTGGCACAAGGCCTAAAAAGGGGAGGGGTAAGGCTGGTCTTAACTAACTATCCTATACCTAGCTAATCAGATTCGTGACCCATTCATACATTACAATTGACGCAATCACCACAAGAATTCGTCCATCATCTTTCAATCCTCCGTACACCATAATACCACATCCTCACCAGGGGGGGCCTAAAATAAAACGCGCCCCATAACATAAAAATTTAATGATAATAAAAATACATAAAGATATAATCATGAACAGATGAAAAGGGGAGGGAGATGAACCCCATAACAAACTAAAAATTCAACAAATTCTTAAACTAATCATAATTTATGTTAGTAGGGCCCGTCCAACCCTCAAAATAGAGAGGCCGCTGTATTCTGCCCAGAGGACAAAATCAAGAAGCACTCTCGCTAAGGGAGTGGGAAAGAGATAAAATAAGTGGGACATGGGGAAGTAAAAGGCTGATCCAGTTGAGATGAAAAGGAGGCCAAAACAAACTGGGGAGGTTGGGAATCTCGACTTGGATCATAACTAAAATGATGGCCGGGAAACAGGCCGGGAACAACACTTACTCATATTAACTAGGTACACTTAAGCTTGTCTAACCTAACCGAGGGGAGGGTTCCACAGGAAACCACCCCGATGTGACTTTGGTTGACCTAGAAAAGAAAATCAAGGCTAACCCCGTTCAAACGAACCAAGCTCGCCTCTTTTACCCACCTTTCGCTGAAGACTGTCGAATGCAATCGTTTTCTATCAGTTCTAATCTTCATCTTGAGCTGATGCTCAAAGAATCGGATTAGATCCTGATGCGAAAGACTATTGCCTCGCAAGACTTCCTCCATTCGCGTCGTCCATATCACCATTCGAGCCGTGGCTAGCAGCGTTAGAAACACCATTCGTTTCACCCCAGAATACGGGGGCGACACATTGTCACACGCGTATGCGCGATCAATGGACATGAGTTCTTCGGGAGCGAGACGAGCCGTCAGCTCGCCGACATGGTCCCATAAGGGGCGGACCCGGGGGCAATGGTAGAAGGCGTGCGAAGCCGTTTCCTCTAATCCAAGGCCACGCCGTTCACAGTCTGGCAAATCCGCCAAGCCCCATATGAAAGCCACGTCGTTGAGAGGCAGCCGATTCCGAGCCAATCGCCAGGTAAGCGAAAACTCAGGGTTACTGAGATAATCCGCCGCTGGCGCCCAAGACCAGTAGGAGCGATACTGCTCCTCCGAACAGTCGAGCGTATCACGTAGAGAATCCTTCGCGCGACCCTCCACTAATTCCCGATAGAAGACCTTCCTAGGCCGTGAAAGGTCACTGGACCGCGGAATAGCCCTCAAGGCTGACCGACACTCGCTGAGGAAAAGCGATTCATCTCGAGACTTACAATGGCGCTCAGCCTTCGAGATGGGGGGATTGATGGTAAGGCTAGGGAAGGCGTCCCTAACAATCCCCTCCAGAATCGGATCTCCTCTAGTCAATGCGCGGCGTAGGAAAGCCAACCGAGAGGCACGGATGTGACTCTTCAAGTGTGGCATTCCCAGCCCCCCATGACACGGACTTTTAGTGGAGACTCGTCTGTCGACCCTGTTCGCGCGTCCCCTCCATAAAATGGAGGATAGCGCTTGCTCGAGCGCCTTCTTCTGGGCCTTACAGAGAGGAAGTACTGACAAGCGATAAAGAATCAGGGGGAAAATGTATGTAACACACACCTCCGCCCTGCCCTTTACGGACAACCTCCGTCGATTCCAAGTCTTACCGGCAGAAACGACCTTTGCTAGTACTTCAGACCAATTTTTCTTCAGCTGGAGGTCGGGTCCAAACCACACTCCAAGAATGCGGACAGGACCGTCCGTCCAACCGAAGCGGCCTGGAAGATCACGCCCCTTCCAGGCACCTAACCGCAAGCCGGAAGACTTGTCGCGGTTTATCTTGGCCCCTGTCACCTTCTCGTACCGATCAAGCGCCTTCTGTACCGCCTCAATGTCGTTAAGGGACGACACGAAAGCAGATACGTCATCGGCGTACGCGGAAACCCTGGCTCGAGACCCTCCAGGAACGGCGATCCCGCGTAGGGCCGGACTGCACGCCTCGTCCTTCAGCCGGCGCAGGAGAGGCTCCAACGCCAAAGCGTAAAGGAGAGGCGACAGCGGACAACCCTGACGAACCGACCTCGACAGAACAAAAGCGCCCGACAACTTTCCGTTCACCTGTACCACAGCACTGGGGGAGCGATACAGGAGGCTAATCCAGCGGCAGAAGTCGGGTGCGAATCCGGCGGCCTGCAGGACAGTAGCAAGGTAGCGATGGTCGACCCTATCAAATGCCTTGGACTGATCCAAATTGATCAGCGCGGCTTCTTCGTCGTCTTTTACGCCCTCTACGATCGTGCGGATCAAATGCAGGTTGCTCTGAATTGTTCGGCCCCTCACAGAACAAGTCTGCTCAGGTCCCAACAGAGACTCGGCAACTGACTGCAAACGCTCCTGCAGGATCTTGGCCATAATCTTTAACTCTGTGTTTAGCAGAGTTATGGGCCTATAATCATCTAGTTTCCCCCCAACACCCTTGCCCTTTTTCAACAGAGTGATCACACCCCTGGAAATGCGATTGGGGATGGACCCCGACCGAAACCAGTTGTTGAACACTGCTGTCAAAATCGGAACAAAGATGTGCGACAGCCTCAAGTACAATTCATAGGGCAAACCATCCAGACCGGGCGACTTGCCTCTGCCGACCCTCTTCAGTGCCTCATAGACTTCGCCCTCCGTGATCTCTCCCTCGCAGCTAGCCGCTTCAGTCGGCGCAAGCCGAGGAAAGTCAGCCAAATAGCTGCGAAACTCCTCCTCACGGAGACCAGGCTCCTTGGTAAAGCGGCTCTCGAAATGCCGCCGAAACGCCTCGCACATGTCGTCAGTCGACCGCAGAGTACGCCCCTCCGGGGTTTCGACTTGACGAACGTAACGAACACCACCTCGACGGATTTCTTCCCGACGCAGATCTGCGCCCAGGTTCACAGCTTCGTTAGACATCTTACTTAACTTATGCCTAATTACCTGACCCATGTAACGATCGCTATTCGACCGCTGCAGGGCCTCCCTAGCTAGAGCTATCTCTAGGGGATCCCCCCCAGCCTCCGCCCGGGAAAAATTAGCCTTAAGTGTCTTCACCTTCTCAGCCTTATCTAGAGCGAGCCGTTTGCTGAAATCGGTGGTGAAAGACCTAATTCTATCTTTCAGTTTTTCCCACCAACTATTCCCGATAACCGCCCCCACTAGCTCCCGCTGCACTAATTTAATTAGCTGCTCCCGGAAGTCCCGCCTGTCCAGTAAGGACAGATTGAACTTCCAGTAACCAGCCATTCTAGGCCTATGTTCTAACGCCACACGGGCACAAACGAGTTTGTGGTCCGTGTAGCCTACCCAGTGGAACGTGGGACAATCTAACAGGTCTATGTCGGCCCTACGAACTAACATTCTGTCAAGGTAGCTAACTACCTTGTCAGACGGCCAATTATGCGCCCACGTCCACATTTTCCCACTGGGATGATCGACCCGGTATCTATCGACGAGACCATAATCGCCGATCAGATCGACCAGGCTGCGATCGCCCCTTCTCCCGCTAGCGCCCCGCCCCCTGTCTAACTTGGGGTCCAGGATGGCATTCCAGTCCCCCATTAGAACTAGGCGCGAAGAATCGACTAGGAACGGCCCTAACTGCCGAAAAAAGTCACACCGCTCCCCCTGGTCGTTGGGCGCATAAACCGCAACGACCCGAAACGAACCGCTTTTCACGGCAATATCGGCCACGATTAACCTGCCCTCGGCATCGGTATGCACAAGGTCCACCTTCGCATCAAGAGTACGTTTGACTAACAAAGAAACTCCTCTGGCCAACCGGTCCCCATATGCTGAATAGACGACAAAGTCATCCTCCAGCACACACGCATCGGAAGTGCAAACAAAGTGGGTCTCTTCGATCGCGGCAACATCTACACCGAAGGACAGGAGATCCCGAAGCAGGCGGGCAGCCTTACCCCGATTTCTCAAGCCCTTCACATTCAAACTGGCTATCTTTATTTCCATTTTCTAGGCCTGCAAATATAAAAAAGAATTAGTGCAAAAACCTTAGACACATACGGGGCGGAAATCTGAGCTGGACAGGACCCCGACGGATTGCCCCAGGCTCCCTACTCCCAACTCTGACGTAATGCGTCCATCCAGGGCAATACCGCCAACGTCCATGGGGTATATTAGTTTGATCGCTCTATATAATGAGGGATGGATCAAAACGGGGACCCTCCCTGCACAAAATTGTCGCAATCTTCTTATACTGGGGTCCTCCATATCGAACATTCTGATGTTCGGGAAGGCCTCTTTAGCTTCAAACAAATGACTCCACACACGCAAGTAAGCCCCCGTGTCTCTTACGCAGGTTATCACTCCTGGCGCCTTAGGAAAGTTACGAGGGTCTTCTGTTGACTTCCCGTCAACCTCGTTCATTTGGAAAAGGAGCCCCGACAGTGCTTTTCTTTGCTTGGTGAGCCCGTTCTTGTAGACTTCTTTGTCTACATGACAAATTGATTCGGGCCCTTCGAAAAGTTTCTTTTTCTTCTTTTTCTTCTCCCTTGAAGGATGGGGAGGGGAAGAAGTGGATGTATGGGGTGGTGTATTTAGAGAACTGGGGGAAGAAGTAGAGGGAGAGGGGGATGGAGTACGTGTATGGGAGGAAGGGAGACTCCTATCTCTAGGGGAAACAGATTGTCTTATGGGCGATGCAGGGAAGGAGTGCCGCCTGGTTCTGTCCATGCTACACTCTGCCCTGCTACGTCCAGAGGTACCTTTTTCTTGCTCTTCAGAGTCTTCCTCCCTACTTCTTTTTAAAGAGGAAGCTCGTGGTGGAGGCATACTTTCTACCTCCATTGGTGCTTCCTGCTGCTGCTCCATCTGTGGATGCTCTTGCTGCTTCTTGGTTTTATGCTGTGACCGCTGCTGTTGAGGCTGCTGTTGCTTCTTCTGTCGTTGCTGTTGAGGTTGTTCAGCTTGCTTCTGCTGTTGAGGCTGCTGTTCTATTTGCTTCTGTTGCAGTTTAGGTTGATCCTCGGGCCGTTTGTTTTGGCCTTCTTTGGGTTGCTTTTTAAATTCCCCTTCCGTCTGCCTTTTGGGGGGAATCTCCTTCTGGGGTGGAGCCGGCGCACTTTGGGGCTTCCGCCTTTTAGTGACTTCCTTCCACTCGCCTTCCGGATTCGGGGTTTCCTTCTCTGGGGTACTGGTTTTTGCTGCAGGTGCTGGAGGTGGTGGGGCTGGTGTCTTCTCTTTCTTAGGGCACGCCTTTGCCATGTGTCCTGCCTCTCCGCATGACCAACAGAACGGCTTTCTGCCCTCCACCACTACCAACATCCTTCTGTTGCGGCAGATTAATACGTTTGGGATGTTCTGGAATCCTTCTCTGTCCAATGTGATGTGGATTTCGAAATCTCCCGTCTCGATTCCTGCCTTACTGCTGATGGCCTTCACTTCGTTAACTTCTCCGAATTCGGCGAAGAAGGCCCCGAGTCTGTCACCGGAAATGTCTATGGGCACCCCATGAACCATCACCTTTGTTCGACGGGTGCCCATATACTCGGTTTGAAGTCTTAAAGTCTTTGTATTCAAGACACTGCCGGCTAATTTCTTGGCTTGTTCTTCTGTGTGTAGGAGGAGGTCCCATAGAGCATTTGTTCTTCGTGCTAAAATTTTCGGACAAATGCCTAACGCCTTCAGGGCCTCCTCCATACCCTCCCTGCACACTCCAACCAGCTTATGAGTCCTGACATCCGAGGTGAGCAAAGAAATGGTACGAGGTTTCACCTCCTCGAATGCCTCGGTGATGGTCAAGAATTCATTGCCACTGAAGGTTTCTTGGAGACGAATTCTTTCGTTTGTGTAAAATACGCCATCCTTTTTTAGCGGGCTATTTTGGCTCCAGGCCGTTTTTTCAGCTGACACCGGTATTGTTAACGGTGTAGCTGGAGTGTCAATGTTTTTCTCAGCCATTTTTGGCGAACCAAGTTCACCGCGGCTGACTATACTTTCTTTTCTCACACTTTTTTTTTTTTTTTTTAAGCAGAAATTTTTAACAAATAAATAAAACCAAATAAAAAAGGTCGGACCGAAATCCGGGAAAAATAAATAAAACCAACAATGAACAGTAAACGAAAAAGAACAGAATCAAATAAAAGTCGGGGAGGGTAACAGCAAAATAAAAGAAATAAAAAATTAAACAAATATCAAACTGAAAAAAGAAAGTGTTCAAAAAAAGAAAGAAAGGGTTCAAAAATGCGTACAAATTAAAAAGAAAAACGGAAAGAAAGGGTTCAAAAAATGCGTGCAAATTTAAAAAAAATATAACTTTCCAACTTAGCTTATAGCTGGTCCAAAAAACACGTAAGACGAACAGAAAATCTCGTCATTCCTCTTAGGATTTATTCGTATAAAATACAAATTGTGGCACAAGGCCTAAAAAGGGGAGGGGTAAGGCTGGTCTTAACTAACTATCCTATACCTAGCTAATCAGATTCGTGACCCATTCATACATTACAATTGACGCAATCACCACAAGAATTCGTCCATCCTCTTTCAATCCTCCGTACACCATAATACCACATCCTCACCAGGGGGGGCCTAAAATAAAACGCGCCCCATAACATAAAAATTTAATGATAATAAAAATACATAAAGATATAATCATGAACAGATGAAAGGGGAGGGAGATGAACCCCATAACAAACTAAAAATTCAACAAATTCTTAAACTAAACATAATTTATGTTAGTAGGGCCCGTCCAACCCTCAAAATAGAGAGGCCGCTGTATTCTGCCCAGAGGACAAAATCAAGAAGCACTCTCGCTAAGGGAGTGGGAAAGAGATAAAATAAGTGGGACATGGGGAAGTAAAAGGCTGATCCAGTTGAGATGAAAAGGAGGCCAAAACAAACTGGGGAGGTTGGGAATCTCGACTTGGATCATAACTAAAATGATGGCCGGGAAACAGGCCGGGAACAACACTTACTCATATTAACTAGGTACACTTAAGCTTGTCTAACCTAACCGAGGGGAGGGTTCCACAGGAAACCACCCCGATGTGACTTTGGTTGACCTAGAAAAGAAAATCAAGGCTAACCCCGTTCAAACGAACCAAGCTCGCCTCTTTTACCCACCTTTCGCTGAAGACTGTCGCATGCAATCGTTTTCTATCAGTTCTAATCTTCATCTTGAGCTGATGCTCAAAGAATCGGATTAGATCCTGATGCGAAAGACTATTGCCTCGCAAGACTTCCTCCATTCGCGTCGTCCATATCACCATTCGAGCCGTGGCTAGCAGCGTTAGAAACACCATTCGTTTCACCCCAGAATACGGGGGCGACACATTGTCACACGCGTATGCGCGATCAATGGACATGAGTTCTTCGGGAGCGAGACGAGCCGTCAGCTCGCCGACATGGTCCCATAAGGGGCGGACCCGGGGGCAATGGTAGAAGGCGTGCGAAGCCGTTTCCTCTAATCCAAGGCCACACCGTTCACAGTCTGGCAAATCCGCCAAGCCCCATATGAAAGCCACGTCGTTGAGAGGCAGCCGATTCCGAGCCAATCGCCAGGTAAGCGAAAACTCAGGGTTACTGAGATAATCCGCCGCTGGCGCCCAAGACCAGTAGGAGCGATACTGCTCCTCCGAACAGTCGAGCGTATCACGTAGAGAATCCTTCGCGCGACCCTCCACTAATTCCCGATAGAAGACCTTCCTAGGCCGTGAAAGGTCACTGGACCGCGGAATAGCCCTCAAGGCTGACCGACACTCGCTGAGGAAAAGCGATTCATCTCGAGACTTACAATGGCGCTCAGCCTTCGAGATGGGGGGATTGATGGTAAGGCTAGGGAAGGCGTCCCTAACAATCCCCTCCAGAATCGGATCTCCTCTAGTCAATGCGCGGCGTAGGAAAGCCAACCGAGAGGCACGGATGTGACTCTTCAAGTGTGGCATTCCCAGCCCCCCATGACACGGACTTTTAGTGCAGACTCGTCTGTCGACCCTGTTCGCGCGTCCCCTCCATAAAATGGAGGATAGCGCTTGCTCGAGCGCCTTCTTCTGGGCCTTACAGAGAGGAAGTACTGACAAGCGATAAAGAATCAGGGGGAAAATGTATGTAACACACACCTCCGCCCTGCCCTTTACGGACAACCTCCGTCGATTCCAAGTCTTACCGGCAGAAACGACCTTTGCTAGTACTTCAGACCAATTTTTCTTCAGCTGGAGGTCGGGTCCAAACCACACTCCAAGAATGCGGACAGGACCGTCCGTCCAACCGAAGCGGCCTGGAAGATCACGCCCCTTCCAGGCACCTAACCGCAAGCCGGAAGACTTGTCGCGGTTTATCTTGGCCCCTGTCACCTTCTCGTACCGATCAAGCGCCTTCTGTACCGCCTCAATGTCGTTAAGGGACGACACGAAAGCAGATACGTCATCGGCGTACGCGGAAACCCTGGCTCGAGACCCTCCAGGAACGGCGATCCCGCGTAGGGCCGGACTGCACGCCTCGTCCTTCAGCCGGCGCAGGAGAGGCTCCAACGCCAAAGCGTAAAGGAGAGGCGACAGCGGACAACCCTGACGAACCGACCTCGACAGAACAAAAGCGCCCGACAACTTTCCGTTCACCTGTACCACAGCACTGGGGGAGCGATACAGGAGGCTAATCCAGCGGCAGAAGTCGGGTGCGAATCCGGCGGCCTGCAGGACAGTAGCAAGGTAGCGATGGTCGACCCTATCAAATGCCTTGGACTGATCCAAATTGATCAGCGCGGCTTCTTCGTCGTCTTTTACGCCCTCTACGATCGTGCGGATCAAATGCAGGTTGCTCTGAATTGTTCGGCCCCTCACAGAACAAGTCTGCTCAGGTCCCAACAGAGACTCGGCAACTGACTGCAAACGCTCCTGCAGGATCTTGGCCATAATCTTTAACTCTGTGTTTAGCAGAGTTATGGGCCTATAATCATCTAGTTTCCCCCCAACACCCTTGCCCTTTTTCAACAGAGTGATCACACCCCTGGAAATGCGATTGGGGATGGACCCCGACCGAAACCAGTTGTTGAACACTGCTGTCAAAATCGGAACAAAGATGTGCGACAGCCTCAAGTACAATTCATAGGGCAAACCATCCAGACCGGGCGACTTGCCTCTGCCGACCCTCTTCAGTGCCTCATAGACTTCGCCCTCCGTGATCTCTCCCTCGCAGCTAGCCGCTTCAGTCGGCGCAAGCCGAGGAAAGTCAGCCAAATAGCTGCGAAACTCCTCCTCACGGAGACCAGGCTCCTTGGTAAAGCGGCTCTCGAAATGCCGCCGAAACGCCTCGCACATGTCGTCAGTCGACCGCAGAGTACGCCCCTCCGGGGTTTCGACTTGACGAACGTAACGAACACCACCTCGACGGATTTCTTCCCGACGCAGATCTGCGCCCAGGTTCACAGCTTCGTTAGACATCTTACTTAACTTATGCCTAATTACCTGACCCATGTAACGATCGCTATTCGACCGCTGCAGGGCCTCCCTAGCTAGAGCTATCTCTAGGGGATCCCCCCCAGCCTCCGCCCGGGAAAAATTAGCCTTAAGTGTCTTCACCTTCTCAGCCTTATCTAGAGCGAGCCGTTTGCTGAAATCGGTGGTGAAAGACCTAATTCTATCTTTCAGTTTTTCCCACCACCTATTCCCGATAACCGCCCCCACTAGCTCCCGCTGCACTAATTTAATTAGCTGCTCCCGGAAGTCCCGCCTGTCCAGTAAGGACAGATTGAACTTCCAGTAACCAGCCATTCTAGGCCTATGTTCTAACGCCACACGGGCACAAACGAGTTTGTGGTCCGTGTAGCCTACCCAGTGGAACGTGGGACAATCTAACAGGTCTATGTCGGCCCTACGAACTAACATTCTGTCAAGGTAGCTAACTACCTTGTCAGACGGCCAATTATGCGCCCACGTCCACATTTTCCCACTGGGATGATCGACCCGGTATCTATCGACGAGACCATAATCGCCGATCAGATCGACCAGGCTGCGATCGCCCCTTCTCCCGCTAGCGCCCCGCCCCCTGTCTAACTTGGGGTCCAGGATGGCATTCCAGTCCCCCATTAGAACTAGGCGCGAAGAATCGACTAGGAACGGCCCTAACTGCCGAAAAAAGTCACACCGCTCCCCCTGGTCGTTGGGCGCATAAACCGCAACGACCCGAAACGAACCACTTTTCACGGCAATATCGGCCACGATTAACCTGCCCTCGGCATCGGTATGCACAAGGTTCACCTTCGCATCAAGAGTACGTTTGACTAACAAAGAAACTCCTCTGGCCAACCGGTCCCCATATGCTGAATAGACGACAAAGTCATCCTCCAGCACACACGCATCGGAAGTGCAAACAAAGTGGGTCTCTTCGATCGCGGCAACATCTACACCGAAGGACAGGAGATCCCGAAGCAGGCGGGCAGCCTTACCCCGATTTCTCAAGCCCTTCACATTCAAACTGGCTATCTTTATTTCCATTTTCTAGGCCTGCAAATATAAAAAAGAATTAGTGCAAAAACCTTAGACACATACGGGGCGGAAATCTGAGCTGGACAGGACCCCGACGGATTGCCCCAGGCTCCCTACTCCCAACTCTGACGTAATGCGTCCATCCAGGGCAATACCGCCAACGTCCATGGGGTATATTAGTTTGATCGCTCTATATAATGAGGGATGGATCAAAACGGGGACCCTCCCTGCACAAAATTGTCGCAATCTTCTTATACTGGGGTCCTCCATATCGAACATTCTGATGTTCGGGAAGGCCTCTTTAGCTTCAAACAAATGACTCCACACACGCAAGTAAGCCCCCGTGTCCCTTACGCAGGTTATCACTCCTGGCGCCTTAGGAAAGTTACGAGGGTCTTCTGTTGACTTCCCGTCAACCTCGTTCATTTGGAAAAGGAGCCCCGACAGTGCTTTTCTTTGCTTGGTGAGCCCGTTCTTGTAGACTTCTTTGTCTACATGACAAATTGATTCGGGCCCTTCGAAAAGTTTCTTTTTCTTCTTTTTCTTCTCCCTTGAAGGATGGGGAGGGGAAGAAGTGGATGTATGGGGTGGTGTATTTAGAGAACTGGGGGAAGAAGTAGAGGGAGAGGGGGATGGAGTACGTGTATGGGAGGAAGGGAGACTCCTATCTCTAGGGGAAACAGATTGTCTTATGGGCGATGCAGGGAAGGAGTGCCGCCTGGTTCTGTCCATGCTACACTCTGCCCTGCTACGTCCAGAGGTACCTTTTTCTTGCTCTTCAGAGTCTTCCTCCCTACTTCTTTTTAAAGAGGAAGCTCGTGGTGGAGGCATACTTTCTACCTCCATTGGTGCTTCCTGCTGCTGCTCCATCTGTGGATGCTCTTGCTGCTTCTTGGTTTTCTGCTGTGACCGCTGCTGTTGAGGTTGCTGTTGCTTCTTCTGTCGTTGCTGTTGAGGTTGTTCAGGTTGCTTCTGCTGTTGAGGCTGCTGTTCTATTTGCTTCTGTTGCAGTTTAGGTTGATCCTCGGGCCGCTTGTTTTGGCCTTCTTTGGGTTGCTTTTTAAATTCCCCTTCCGTCTGCCTTTTGGGGGGAATCTCCTTCTGGGGTGGAGCCGGCGCACTTTGGGGCTTCCGCCTTATAGTGACTTCCTTCCACTCGCCTTCCGGATTCGGGGTTTCCTTCTCTGGGATACTGGTTTTTGCTGCAGGTGCTGGAGGTGGTGGGGCTGGTGTCTTCTCTTTCTTAGGGCACGCCTTTGCCATGTGTCCTGCCTCTCCGCATGACCAACAGAACGGCTTTCTGCCCTCCACCACTACCAACATCCTTCTGTTGCGGCAGATTAATACGTTTGGGATGTTCTGGAATCCTTCTCTGTCCAATGTGATGTGGATTTCGAAATCTCCCGTCTCGATTCCTGCCTTACTGCTGATGGCCTTCACTTCGTTAACTTCTCCGAATTCGGCGAAGAAGGCCCCGAGTCTGTCACCGGAAATGTCTATGGGCACCCCATGAACCATCACCTTTGTTCGACGGGTGCCCATATACTCGGTTTGTAGTCTTAAAGACTTTGTATTCAAGACACTGCCGGCTAATTTCTTGGCTTGTTCTTCTGTGTGTAGGAGGAGGTCCCATAGAGCATTTGTTCTTCGTGCTAAAATTTTCGGACAAATGCCTAACGCCTTCAGGGCCTCCTCCATACCCTCCCTGCTCACTCCAACCAGCTTATGAGTCCTGACATCCGAGGTGAGCAAAGAAATGGTACGAGGTTTCACCTCCTCGAATGCCTCGGTGATTGTTAAGAATTCATTGCCACTGAAGGTTTCTTGGAGACGAATTCTTTCGTTTGCGTAAAATACGCCATCCTTTTTTAGCGGGCTATTTTGGCTCCAGGCCGTTTTTTCAGCTGACACCGGTATTGTTAACGGTGTAGCTGGAGTGTCAATGTTTTTCTCAGCCATTTTGGTGAACAAAGTTCACCGCGGCTGACTAAAATTTCTTTTCTCACACTTTTCTTTTTTTTTTTTTTTTTTTTTTAAGCAGAAATTTTTAACAAATAAATAAAACCAAATAAAAAAGGTCGGACCGAAATCCGGGAAAAATAAATAAAACCAACAATGAACAGTAAACGAAAAAGAACAGAATCAAATAAAAGTCGGGGAGGGTAACAGCAAAATAAAAGAAATAAAAAATTAAACAAATATCAAACTGAAAAAAGAAAGTGTTCAAAAAAAGAAAGAAAGGGTTCAAAAATGCGTACAAATTAAAAAGAAAAACGGAAAGAAAGGGTTCAAAAAATGCGTGCAAATTTAAAAAAAATATAACTTTCCAACTTAGCTTATAGCTGGTCCAAAAAACACGTAAGACGAACAGAAAATCTCGTCATTCCTCTTAGGATTTATTCGTATAAAATACAAATTGTGGCACAAGGCCTAAAAAGGGGAGGGGTAAGGCTGGTCTTAACTAACTATCCTATACCTAGCTAATCAGATTCGTGACCCATTCATACATTACAATTGACGCAATCACCACAAGAATTCGTCCATCCTCTTTCAATCCTCCGTACACCATAATACCACATCCTCACCAGGGGGGGCCTAAAATAAAACGCGCCCCATAACATAAAAATTTAATGATAATAAAAATACATAAAGATATAATCATGAACAGATGAAAGGGGAGGGAGATGAACCCCATAACAAACTAAAAATTCAACAAATTCTTAAACTAAACATAATTTATGTTAGTAGGGCCCGTCCAACCCTCAAAATAGAGAGGCCGCTGTATTCTGCCCAGAGGACAAAATCAAGAAGCACTCTCGCTAAGGGAGTGGGAAAGAGATAAAATAAGTGGGACATGGGGAAGTAAAAGGCTGATCCAGTTGAGATGAAAAGGAGGCCAAAACAAACTGGGGAGGTTGGGAATCTCGACTTGGATCATAACTAAAATGATGGCCGGGAAACAGGCCGGGAACAACACTTACTCATATTAACTAGGTACACTTAAGCTTGTCTAACCTAACCGAGGGGAGGGTTCCACAGGAAACCACCCCGATGTGACTTTGGTTGACCTAGAAAAGAAAATCAAGGCTAACCCCGTTCAAACGAACCAAGCTCGCCTCTTTTACCCACCTTTCGCTGAAGACTGTCGAATGCAATCGTTTTCTATCAGTTCTAATCTTCATCTTGAGCTGATGCTCAAAGAATCGGATTAGATCCTGATGCGAAAGACTATTGCCTCGCAAGACTTCCTCCATTCGCGTCGTCCATATCACCATTCGAGCCGTGGCTAGCAGCGTTAGAAACACCATTCGTTTCACCCCAGAATACGGGGGCGACACATTGTCACACGCGTATGCGCGATCAATGGACATGAGTTCTTCGGGAGCGAGACGAGCCGTCAGCTCGCCGACATGGTCCCATAAGGGGCGGACCCGGGGGCAATGGTAGAAGGCGTGCGAAGCCGTTTCCTCTAATCCAAGGCCACACCGTTCACAGTCTGGCAAATCCGCCAAGCCCCATATGAAAGCCATGTCGTTGAGAGGCAGCCGATTCCGAGCCAATCGCCAGGTAAGCGAAAACTCAGGGTTACTGAGATAATCCGCCGCTGGCGCCCAAGACCAGTAGGAGCGATACTGCTCCTCCGAACAGTCGAGCGTATCACGTAGAGAATCCTTCGCGCGACCCTCCACTAATTCCCGATAGAAGACCTTCCTAGGCCGTGAAAGGTCACTGGACCGCGGAATAGCCCTCAAGGCTGACCGACACTCGCTGAGGAAAAGCGATTCATCTCGAGACTTACAATGGCGCTCAGCCTTCGAGATGGGGGGATTGATGGTAAGGCTAGGGAAGGCGTCCCTAACAATCCCCTCCAGAATCGGATCTCCTCTAGTCAATGCGCGGCGTAGGAAAGCCAACCGAGAGGCACGGATGTGACTCTTCAAGTGTGGCATTCCCAGCCCCCCATGACACGGACTTTTAGTGCAGACTCGTCTGTCGACCCTGTTCGCGCGTCCCCTCCATAAAATGGAGGATAGCGCTTGCTCGAGCGCCTTCTTCTGGGCCTTACAGAGAGGAAGTACTGACAAGCGATAAAGAATCAGGGGGAAAATGTATGTAACACACACCTCCGCCCTGCCCTTTACGGACAACCTCCGTCGATTCCAAGTCTTACCGGCAGAAACGACCTTTGCTAGTACTTCAGACCAATTTTTCTTCAGCTGGAGGTCGGGTCCAAACCACACTCCAAGAATGCGGACAGGACCGTCCGTCCAACCGAAGCGGCCTGGAAGATCACGCCCCTTCCAGGCACCTAACCGCAAGCCGGAAGACTTGTCGCGGTTTATCTTGGCCCCTGTCACCTTCTCGTACCGATCAAGCGCCTTCTGTACCGCCTCAATGTCGTTAAGGGACGACACGAAAGCAGATACGTCATCGGCGTACGCGGAAACCCTGGCTCGAGACCCTCCAGGAACGGCGATCCCGCGTAGGGCCGGACTGCACGCCTCGTCCTTCAGCCGGCGCAGGAGAGGCTCCAACGCCAAAGCGTAAAGGAGAGGCGACAGCGGACAACCCTGACGAACCGACCTCGACAGAACAAAAGCGCCCGACAACTTTCCGTTCACCTGTACCACAGCACTGGGGGAGCGATACAGGAGGCTAATCCAGCGGCAGAAGTCGGGTGCGAATCCGGCGGCCTGCAGGACAGTAGCAAGGTAGCGATGGTCGACCCTATCAAATGCCTTGGACTGATCCAAATTGATCAGCGCGGCTTCTTCGTCGTCTTTTACGCCCTCTACGATCGTGCGGATCAAATGCAGGTTGCTCTGAATTGTTCGGCCCCTCACAGAACAAGTCTGCTCAGGTCCCAACAGAGACTCGGCAACTGACTGCAAACGCTCCTGCAGGATCTTGGCCATAATCTTTAACTCTGTGTTTAGCAGAGTTATGGGCCTATAATCATCTAGTTTCCCCCCAACACCCTTGCCCTTTTTCAACAGAGTGATCACACCCCTGGAAATGCGATTGGGGATGGACCCCGACCGAAACCAGTTGTTGAACACTGCTGTCAAAATCGGAACAAAGATGTGCGACAGCCTCAAGTACAATTCATAGGGCAAACCATCCAGACCGGGCGACTTGCCTCTGCCGACCCTCTTCAGTGCCTCATAGACTTCGCCCTCCGTGATCTCTCCCTCGCAGCTAGCCGCTTCAGTCGGCGCAAGCCGAGGAAAGTCAGCCAAATAGCTGCGAAACTCCTCCTCACGGAGACCAGGCTCCTTGGTAAAGCGGCTCTCGAAATGCCGCCGAAACGCCTCGCACATGTCGTCAGTCGACCGCAGAGTACGCCCCTCCGGGGTTTCGACTTGACGAACGTAACGAACACCACCTCGACGGATTTCTTCCCGACGCAGATCTGCGCCCAGGTTCACAGCTTCGTTAGACATCTTACTTAACTTATGCCTAATTACCTGACCCATGTAACGATCGCTATTCGACCGCTGCAGGGCCTCCCTAGCTAGAGCTATCTCTAGGGGATCCCCCCCAGCCTCCGCCCGGGAAAAATTAGCCTTAAGTGTCTTCACCTTCTCAGCCTTATCTAGAGCGAGCCGTTTGCTGAAATCGGTGGTGAAAGACCTAATTCTATCTTTCAATTTTTCCCACCACCTATTCCCGATAACCGCCCCCACTAGCTCCCGCTGCACTAATTTAATTAGCTGCTCCCGGAAGTCCCGCCTGTCCAGTAAGGACAGATTGAACTTCCAGTAACCAGCCATTCTAGGCCTATGTTCTAACGCCACACGGGCACAAACGAGTTTGTGGTCCGTGTAGCCTACCCAGTGGAACGTGGGACAATCTAACAGGTCTATGTCGGCCCTACGAACTAACATTCTGTCAAGGTAGCTAACTACCTTGTCAGACGGCCAATTATGCGCCCACGTCCACATTTTCCCACTGGGATGATCGACCCGGTATCTATCGACGAGACCATAATCGCCGATCAGATCGACCAGGCTGCGATCGCCCCTTCTCCCGCTAGCGCCCCGCCCCCTGTCTAACTTGGGGTCCAGGATGGCATTCCAGTCCCCCATTAGAACTAGGCGCGAAGAATCGACTAGGAACGGCCCTAACTGCCGAAAAAAGTCACACCGCTCCCCCTGGTCGTTGGGCGCATAAACCGCAACGACCCGAAACGAACCACTTTTCACGGCAATATCGGCCACGATTAACCTGCCCTCGGCATCGGTATGCACAAGGTCCACCTTCGCATCAAGAGTACGTTTGACTAACAAAGAAACTCCTCTGGCCAACCGGTCCCCATATGCTGAATAGACGACAAAGTCATCCTCCAGCACACACGCATCGGAAGTGCAAACAAAGTGGGTCTCTTCGATCGCGGCAACATCTACACCGAAGGACAGGAGATCCCGAAGCAGGCGGGCAGCCTTACCCCGATTTCTCAAGCCCTTCACATTCAAACTGGCTATCTTTATTTCCATTTTCTAGGCCTGCAAATATAAAAAAGAATTAGTGCAAAAACCTTAGACACATACGGGGCGGAAATCTGAGCTGGACAGGACCCCGACGGATTGCCCCAGGCTCCCTACTCCCAACTCTGACGTAATGCGTCCATCCAGGGCAATACCGCCAACGTCCATGGGGTATATTAGTTTGATCGCTCTATATAATGAGGGATGGATCAAAACGGGGACCCTCCCTGCACAAAATTGTCGCAATCTTCTTATACTGGGGTCCTCCATATCGAACATTCTGATGTTCGGGAAGGCCTCTTTAGCTTCAAACAAATGACTCCACACACGCAAGTAAGCCCCCGTGTCCCTTACGCAGGTTATCACTCCTGGCGCCTTAGGAAAGTTACGAGGGTCTTCTGTTGACTTCCCGTCAACCTCGTTCATTTGGAAAAGGAGCCCCGACAGTGCTTTTCTTTGCTTGGTGAGCCCGTTCTTGTAGACTTCTTTGTCTACATGACAAATTGATTCGGGCCCTTCGAAAAGTTTCTTTTTCTTCTTTTTCTTCTCCCTTGAAGGATGGGGAGGGGAAGAAGTGGATGTATGGGGTGGTGTATTTAGAGAACTGGGGGAAGAAGTAGAGGGAGAGGGGGATGGAATACGTGTATGGGAGGAAGGGAGACTCCTATCTCTAGGGGAAACAGATTGTCTTATGGGCGATGCAGGGAAGGAGTGCCGCCTGGTTCTGTCCATGCTACACTCTGCCCTGCTACGTCCAGAGGTACCTTTTTCTTGCTCTTCAGAGTCTTCCTCCCTACTTCTTTTTAAAGACGAAGCTCGAGGTGGAGGCATACTTTCTACCTCCATTGGTGCTTCCTGCTGCTGCTCCATCTGTGGATGCTCTTGCTGCTTCTTGGTTTTCTGCTGTGACCGCTGCTGTTGAGGCTGCTGTTGCTTCTTCTGTCGTTGCTGTTGAGGTTGTTCAGCTTGCTTCTGCTGTTGAGGCTGCTGTTCTATTTGCTTCTGTTGCAGTTTAGGTTGATCCTCGGGCCGCTTGTTTTGGCCTTCTTTGGGTTGCTTTTTAAATTCCCCTTCCGTCTGCCTTTTGGGGGGAATCTCCTTCTGGGGTGGAGCCGGCGCACTTTGGGGCTTCCGCCTTTTAGTGACTTCCTTCCACTCGCCTTCCGGATTCGGGGTTTCCTTCTCTGGGGTACTGGTTTTTGCTGCAGGTGCTGGAGGTGGTGGGGCTGGTGTCTTCTCTTTCTTAGGGCACGCCTTTGCCATGTGTCCTGCCTCTCCGCATGACCAACAGAACGGCTTTCTGCCCTCCACCACTACCAACATCCTTCTGTTGCGGCAGATTAATACGTTTGGGATGTTCTGGAATCCTTCTCTGTCCAATGTGATGTGGATTTCGAAATCTCCCGTCTCGATTCCTGCCTTACTGCTGATGGCCTTCACTTCGTTAACTTCTCCGAATTCGGCGAAGAAGGCCCCGAGTCTGTCACCGGAAATGTCTATGGGCACCCCATGAACCATCACCTTTGTTCGACGGGTGCCCATATACTCGGTTTGTAGTCTTAAAGACTTTGTATTCAAGACACTGCCGGCTAATTTCTTGGCTTGTTCTTCTGTGTGTAGGAGGAGGTCCCATAGAGCATTTGTCCTTCGTGCTAAAATTTTCGGACAAATGCCTAACGCCTTCAGGGCCTCCTCCATACCCTCCCTGCTCACTCCAACCAGCTTATGAGTCCTGACATCCGAGGTGAGCAAAGAAATGGTACGAGGTTTCACCTCCTCGAATGCCTCGGTGATGGTCAAGAATTCATTGCCACTGAAGGTTTCTTGGAGACGAATTCTTTCGTTAGCGTAAAATACGCCATCCTTTTTTAGCGGGCTATTTTGGCTCCAGGCCGTTTTTTCAGCTGACACCGGTATTGTTAACGGTGTAGCTGGAGTGTCAATGTTTTTCTCAGCCATTTTGGTGAACAAAGTTCACCGCGGCTGACTACAATTTCTTTTCTCACACTTTTTTTTTTTTTTTTTTTTTTTTTTAAGCAGAAATTTTTAACAAATAAATAAAACCAAATAAAAAAGGTCGGACCGAAATCCGAAAAAATAAATAAAACCAACAATGAACAGTAAACGAAAAAGAACAGAATCAAATAAAAGTCGGGGAGGGTAACAGCAAAATAAAAGAAATAAAAAACTAAACAAATATCAAACTGAAAAAAGAAAGTGTTCAAAGAAAAAGAAAGAAAGGGTTCAAAAATGCGTAAAAATTAAAAAAAAACGGAAAGAAAGGGTTCAAAAAATGCGTGCAAATTTAAAAAAAATGTAACTTTCCAACTTAGCTTATAGCTGGTCCAAAAAACACGTAAGACGAACAGAAAATCTCGTCATTCCTCTTAGGATTTATTCGTATAAAATACAAATTGTGGCACAAGGCCTAAAAAGGGGAGGGGTAAGGCTGGTCTTAACTAACTATCCTATACCTAGCTAATCAGATTCGTGACCCATTCATACATTACAATTGACGCAATCACCACAAGAATTCGTCCATCATCTTTCAATCCTCCGTACACCATAATACCACATCCTCACCAGGGGGGGCCTAAAATAAAACGCGCCCCATAACATAAAAATTTAATGATAATAAAAATACATAAAGATATAATCATGAACAGATGAAAGGGGAGGGAGATGAACCCCATAACAAACTAAAAATTCAACAAATTCTTAAACTAAACATAATTTATGTTAGTAGGGCCCGTCCAACCCTCAAAATAGAGAGGCCGCTGTATTCTGCCCAGAGGACAAAATCAAGAAGCACTCTCGCTAAGGGAGTAGGAAAGAGATAAAATAAGTGGGACATGGGGAAGTAAAAGGCTGATCCAGTTGAGATGAAAAGGAGGCCAAAACAAACTGGGGAGGTTGGGAATCTCGACTTGGATCATAACTAAAATGATGGCCGGGAAACAGGCCGGGAACAACACTTACTCATATTAACTAGGTACACTTAAGCTTGTCTAACCTAACCGAGGGGAGGGTTCCACAGGAAACCACCCCGATGTGACTTTGGTTGACCTAGAAAAGAAAATCAAGGCTAACCCCGTTCAAACGAACCAAGCTCGCCTCTTTTACCCACCTTTCGCTGAAGACTGTCGAATGCAATCGTTTTCTATCAGTTCTAATCTTCATCTTGAGCTGATGCTCAAAGAATCGGATTAGATCCTGATGCGAAAGACTATTGCCTCGCAAGACTTCCTCCATTCGCGTCGTCCATATCACCATTCGAGCCGTGGCTAGCAGCGTTAGAAACACCATTCGTTTCACCCCAGAATACGGGGGCGACACATTGTCACACGCGTATGCGCGATCAATGGACATGAGTTCTTCGGGAGCGAGACGAGCCGTCAGCTCGCCGACATGGTCCCATAAGGGGCGGACCCGGGGGCAATGGTAGAAGGCGTGCGAAGCCGTTTCCTCTAATCCAAGGCCACACCGTTCACAGTCTGGCAAATCCGCCAAGCCCCATATGAAAGCCATGTCGTTGAGAGGCAGCCGATTCCGAGCCAATCGCCAGGTAAGCGAAAACTCAGGGTTACTGAGATAATCCGCCGCTGGCGCCCAAGACCAGTAGGAGCGATACTGCTCCTCCGAACAGTCGAGCGTATCACGTAGAGAATCCTTCGCGCGACCCTCCACTAATTCCCGATAGAAGACCTTCCTAGGCCGTGAAAGGTCACTGGACCGCGGAATAGCCCTCAAGGCTGACCGACACTCGCTGAGGAAAAGCGATTCATCTCGAGACTTACAATGGCGCTCAGCCTTCGAGATGGGGGGATTGATGGTAAGGCTAGGGAAGGCGTCCCTAACAATCCCCTCCAGAATCGGATCTCCTCTAGTCAATGCGCGGCGTAGGAAAGCCAACCGAGAGGCACGGATGTGACTCTTCAAGTGTGGCATTCCCAGCCCCCCATGACACGGACTTTTAGTGCAGACTCGTCTGTCGACCCTGTTCGCGCGTCCCCTCCATAAAATGGAGGATAGCGCTTGCTCGAGCGCCTTCTTCTGGGCCTTACAGAGAGGAAGTACTGACAAGCGATAAAGAATCAGGGGGAAAATGTATGTAACACACACCTCCGCCCTGCCCTTTACGGACAACCTCCGTCGATTCCAAGTCTTACCGGCAGAAACGACCTTTGCTAGTACTTCAGACCAATTTTTCTTCAGCTGGAGGTCGGGTCCAAACCACACTCCAAGAATGCGGACAGGACCGTCCGTCCAACCGAAGCGGCCTGGAAGATCACGCCCCTTCCAGGCACCTAACCGCAAGCCGGAAGACTTGTCGCGGTTTATCTTGGCCCCTGTCACCTTCTCGTACCGATCAAGCGCCTTCTGTACCGCCTCAATGTCGTTAAGGGACGACACGAAAGCAGATACGTCATCGGCGTACGCGGAAACCCTGGCTCGAGACCCTCCAGGAACGGCGATCCCGCGTAGGGCCGGACTGCACGCCTCGTCCTTCAGCCGGCGCAGGAGAGGCTCCAACGCCAAAGCGTAAAGGAGAGGCGACAGCGGACAACCCTGACGAACCGACCTCGACAGAACAAAAGCGCCCGACAACTTTCCGTTCACCTGTACCACAGCACTGGGGGAGCGATACAGGAGGCTAATCCAGCGGCAGAAGTCGGGTGCGAATCCGGCGGCCTGCAGGACAGTAGCAAGGTAGCGATGGTCGACCCTATCAAATGCCTTGGACTGATCCAAATTGATCAGCGCGGCTTCTTCGTCGTCTTTTACGCCCTCTACGATCGTGCGGATCAAATGCAGGTTGCTCTGAATTGTTCGGCCCCTCACAGAACAAGTCTGCTCAGGTCCCAACAGAGACTCGGCAACTGACTGCAAACGCTCCTGCAGGATCTTGGCCATAATCTTTAACTCTGTGTTTAGCAGAGTTATGGGCCTATAATCATCTAGTTTCCCCCCAACACCCTTGCCCTTTTTCAACAGAGTGATCACACCCCTGGAAATGCGATTGGGGATGGACCCCGACCGAAACCAGTTGTTGAACACTGCTGTCAAAATCGGAACAAAGATGTGCGACAGCCTCAAGTACAATTCATAGGGCAAACCATCCAGACCGGGCGACTTGCCTCTGCCGACCCTCTTCAGTGCCTCATAGACTTCGCCCTCCGTGATCTCTCCCTCGCAGCTAGCCGCTTCAGTCGGCGCAAGCCGAGGAAAGTCAGCCAAATAGCTGCGAAACTCCTCCTCACGGAGACCAGGCTCCTTGGTAAAGCGGCTCTCGAAATGCCGCCGAAACGCCTCGCACATGTCGTCAGTCGACCGCAGAGTACGCCCCTCCGGGGTTTCGACTTGACGAACGTAACGAACACCACCTCGACGGATTTCTTCCCGACGCAGATCTGCGCCCAGGTTCACAGCTTCGTTAGACATCTTACTTAACTTATGCCTAATTACCTGACCCATGTAACGATCGCTATTCGACCGCTGCAGGGCCTCCCTAGCTAGAGCTATCTCTAGGGGATCCCCCCCAGCCTCCGCCCGGGAAAAATTAGCCTTAAGTGTCTTCACCTTCTCAGCCTTATCTAGAGCGAGCCGTTTGCTGAAATCGGTGGTGAAAGACCTAATTCTATCTTTCAGTTTTTCCCACCACCTATTCCCGATAACCGCCCCCACTAGCTCCCGCTGCACTAATTTAATTAGCTGCTCCCGGAAGTCCCGCCTGTCCAGTAAGGACAGATTGAACTTCCAGTAACCAGCCATTCTAGGCCTATGTTCTAACGCCACACGGGCACAAACGAGTTTGTGGTCCGTGTAGCCTACCCAGTGGAACGTGGGACAATCTAACAGGTCTATGTCGGCCCTACGAACTAACATTCTGTCAAGGTAGCTAACTACCTTGTCAGACGGCCAATTATGCGCCCACGTCCACATTTTCCCACTGGGATGATCGACCCGGTATCTATCGACGAGACCATAATCGCCGATCAGATCGACCAGGCTGCGATCGCCCCTTCTCCCGCTAGCGCCCCGCCCCCTGTCTAACTTGGGGTCCAGGATGGCATTCCAGTCCCCCATTAGAACTAGGCGCGAAGAATCGACTAGGAACGGCCCTAACTGCCGAAAAAAGTCACACCGCTCCCCCTGGTCGTTGGGCGCATAAACCGCAACGACCCGAAACGAACCACTTTTCACGGCAATATCGGCCACGATTAACCTGCCCTCGGCATCGGTATGCACAAGGTCCACCTTCGCATCAAGAGTACGTTTGACTAACAAAGAAACTCCTCTGGCCAACCGGTCCCCATATGCTGAATAGACGACAAAGTCATCCTCCAGCACACACGCATCGGAAGTGCAAACAAAGTGGGTCTCTTCGATCGCGGCAACATCTACACCGAAGGACAGGAGATCCCGAAGCAGGCGGGCAGCCTTACCCCGATTTCTCAAGCCCTTCACATTCAAACTGGCTATCTTTATTTCCATTTTCTAGGCCTGCAAATATAAAAAAGAATTAGTGCAAAAACCTTAGACACATACGGGGCGGAAATCTGAGCTGGACAGGACCCCGACGGATTGCCCCAGGCTCCCTACTCCCAACTCTGACGTAATGCGTCCATCCAGGGCAATACCGCCAACGTCCATGGGGTATATTAGTTTGATCGCTCTATATAATGAGGGATGGATCAAAACGGGGACCCTCCCTGCACAAAATTGTCGCAATCTTCTTATACTGGGGTCCTCCATATCGAACATTCTGATGTTCGGGAAGGCCTCTTTAGCTTCAAACAAATGACTCCACACACGCAAGTAAGCCCCCGTGTCCCTTACGCAGGTTATCACTCCTGGCGCCTTAGGAAAGTTACGAGGGTCTTCTGTTGACTTCCCGTCAACCTCGTTCATTTGGAAAAGGAGCCCCGACAGTGCTTTTCTTTGCTTGGTGAGCCCGTTCTTGTAGACTTCTTTGTCTACATGACAAATTGATTCGGGCCCTTCGAAAAGTTTCTTTTTCTTCTTTTTCTTCTCCCTTGAAGGATGGGGAGGGGAAGAAGTGGATGTATGGGGTGGTGTATTTAGAGAACTGGGGGAAGAAGTAGAGGGAGAGGGGGATGGAGTACGTGTATGGGAGGAAGGGAGACTCCTATCTCTAGGGGAAACAGATTGTCTTATGGGCGATGCAGGGAAGGAGTGCCGCCTGGTTCTGTCCATGCTACACTCTGCCCTGCTACGTCCAGAGGTACCTTTTTCTTGCTCTTCAGAGTCTTCCTCCCTACTTCTTTTTAAAGACGAAGCTCGTGGTGGAGGCATACTTTCTACCTCCATTGGTGCTTCCTGCTGCTGCTCCATCTGTGGATGCTCTTGCTGCTTCTTGGTTTTCTGCTGTGACCGCTGCTGTTGAGGTTGCTGTTGCTTCTTCTGTCGTTGCTGTTGAGGTTGTTCAGGTTGCTTCTGCTGTTGAGGCTGCTGTTCTATTTGCTTCTGTTGCAGTTTAGGTTGATCCTCGGGCCGCTTGTTTTGGCCTTCTTTGGGTTGCTTTTTAAATTCCCCTTCCGTCTGCCTTTTGGGGGGAATCTCCTTCTGGGGTGGAGCCGGCGCACTTTGGGGCTTCCGCCTTTTAGTGACTTCCTTCCACTCGCCTTCCGGATTCGGGGTTTCCTTCTCTGGGGTACTGGTTTTTGCTGCAGGTGCTGGAGGTGGTGGGGCTGGTGTCTTCTCTTTCTTAGGGCACGCCTTTGCCATGTGTCCTGCCTCTCCGCATGACCAACAGAACGGCTTTCTGCCCTCCACCACTACCAACATCCTTCTGTTGCGGCAGATTAATACGTTTGGGATGTTCTGGAATCCTTCTCTGTCCAATGTGATGTGGATTTCGAAATCTCCCGTCTCGATTCCTGCCTTACTGCTGATGGCCTTCACTTCGTTAACTTCTCCGAATTCGGCGAAGAAGGCCCCGAGTCTGTCACCGGAAATGTCTATGGGCACCCCATGAACCATCACCTTTGTTCGACGGGTGCCCATATACTCGGTTTGTAGTCTTAAAGACTTTGTATTCAAGACACTGCCGGCTAATTTCTTGGCTTGTTCTTCTGTGTGTAGGAGGAGGTCCCATAGAGCATTTGTTCTTCGTGCTAAAATTTTCGGACAAATGCCTAACGCCTTCAGGGCCTCCTCCATACCCTCCCTGCTCACTCCAACCAGCTTATGAGTCCTGACATCCGAGGTGAGCAAAGAAATGGTACGAGGTTTCACCTCCTCGAATGCCTCGGTGATTGTTAAGAATTCATTGCCACTGAAGGTTTCTTGGAGACGAATTCTTTCGTTAGCGTAAAATACGCCATCCTTTTTTAGCGGGCTATTTTGGCTCCAGGCCGTTTTTTCAGCTGACACCGGTATTGTTAACGGTGTAGCTGGAGTGTCAATGTTTTTCTCAGCCATTTTGGTGAACAAAGTTCACCGCGGCTGACTATACTTTCTTTTCTCACACTTTTCTTTTTTTTAAGCAGAAATTTTTAACAAATAAATAAAACCAAATAAAAAAGGTCGGACCGAAATCCGAAAAAATAAATAAAACCAACAATGAACAGTAAACGAAAAAGAACAGAATCAAATAAAAGTCGGGGAGGGTAACAGCAAAATAAAAGAAATAAAAAACTAAACAAATATCAAACTGAAAAAAGAAAGTGTTCAAAGAAAAAGAAAGAAAGGGTTCAAAAATGCGTAAAAATTAAAAAAAAACGGAAAGAAAGGGTTCAAAAAATGCGTGCAAATTTAAAAAAAATGTAACTTTCCAACTTAGCTTATAGCTGGTCCAAAAAACACGTAAGACGAACAGAAAATCTCGTCATTCCTCTTAGGATTTATTTGTATAAAATACAAATTGTGGCACAAGGCCTAAAAAGGGGAGGGGTAAGGCTGGTCTTAACTAACTATCCTATACCTAGCTAATCAGATTCGTGACCCATTCATACATTACAATTGACGCAATCACCACAAGAATTCGTCCATCATCTTTCAATCCTCCGTACACCATAATACCACATCCTCACCAGGGGGGGCCTAAAATAAAACGCGCCCCATAACATAAAAATTTAATGATAATAAAAATACATAAAAATATAATCATGAACAGATGAAAGGGGAGGGAGATGAACCCCATAACAAACTAAAAATTCAACAAATTCTTAAACTAAACATAATTTATGTTAGTAGGGCCCGTCCAACCCTCAAAATAGAGAGGCCGCTGTATTTTGCCCAGAGGACAAAATCAAGAAGCACTCTCGCTAAGGGAGTGGGAAAGAGATAAAATAAGTGGGACATGGGGAAGTAAAAGGCTGATCCAGTTGAGATGAAAAAGAGGCCAAAACAAACTGGGGAGGTTGGGAATCTCGACTTGGATCATAACTAAAATGATGGCCGGGAAACAGGCCGGGAACAACACTTACTCATATTAACTAGGTACACTTAAGCTTGTCTAACCTAACCGAGGGGAGGGTTCCACAGGAAACCACCCCGATGTGACTTTGGTTGACCTAGAAAAGAAAATCAAGGCTAACCCCGTTCAAACGAACCAAGCTCGCCTCTTTTACCCACCTTTCGCTGAAGACTGTCGAATGCAATCGTTTTCTATCAGTTCTAATCTTCATCTTGAGCTGATGCTCAAAGAATCGGATTAGATCCTGATGCGAAAGACTATTGCCTCGCAAGACTTCCTCCATTCGCGTCGTCCATATCACCATTCGAGCCGTGGCTAGCAGCGTTAGAAACACCATTCGTTTCACCCCAGAATACGGGGGCGACACATTGTCACACGCGTATGCGCGATCAATGGACACGAGTTCTTCGGGAGCGAGACGAGCCGTCAGCTCGCCGACATGGTCCCATAAGGGGCGGACCCGGGGGCAATGGTAGAAGGCGTGCGAAGCCGTTTCCTCTAATCCAAGGCCACACCGTTCACAGTCTGGCAAATCCGCCAAGCCCCATATGAAAGCCATGTCGTTGAGAGGCAGCCGATTCCGAGCCAATCGCCAGGTAAGCGAAAACTCAGGGTTACTGAGATAATCCGCCGCTGGCGCCCAAGACCAGTAGGAGCGATACTGCTCCTCCGAACAGTCGAGCGTATCACGTAGAGAATCCTTCGCGCGACCCTCCACTAATTCCCGATAGAAGACCTTCCTAGGCCGTGAAAGGTCACTGGACCGCGGAATAGCCCTCAAGGCTGACCGACACTCGCTGAGGAAAAGCGATTCATCTCGAGACTTACAATGGCGCTCAGCCTTCGAGATGGGGGGATTGATGGTAAGGCTAGGGAAGGCGTCCCTAACAATCCCCTCCAGAATCGGATCTCCTCTAGTCAATGCGCGGCGTAGGAAAGCCAACCGAGAGGCACGGATGTGACTCTTCAAGTGTGGCATTCCCAGCCCCCCATGACGCGGACTTTTAGTGCAGACTCGTCTGTCGACCCTGTTCGCGCGTCCCCTCCATAAAATGGAGGATAGCGCTTGCTCGAGCGCCTTCTTCTGGGCCTTACAGAGAGGAAGTACTGACAAGCGATAAAGAATCAGGGGGAAAATGTATGTAACACACACCTCCGCCCTGCCCTTTACGGACAACCTCCGTCGATTCCAAGTCTTACCGGCAGAAACGACCTTTGCTAGTACTTCAGACCAATTTTTCTTCAGCTGGAGGTCGGGTCCAAACCACACTCCAAGAATGCGGACAGGACCGTCCGTCCAACCGAAGCGGCCTGGAAGATCACGCCCCTTCCAGGCACCTAACCGCAAGCCGGAAGACTTGTCGCGGTTTATCTTGGCCCCTGTCACCTTCTCGTACCGATCAAGCGCCTTCTGTACCGCCTCAATGTCGTTAAGGGACGACACGAAAGCAGATACGTCATCGGCGTACGCGGAAACCCTGGCTCGAGACCCTCCAGGAACGGCGATCCCGCGTAGGGCCGGACTGCACGCCTCGTCCTTCAGCCGGCGCAGGAGAGGCTCCAACGCCAAAGCGTAAAGGAGAGGCGACAGCGGACAACCCTGACGAACCGACCTCGACAGAACAAAAGCGCCCGACAACTTTCCGTTCACCTGTACCACAGCACTGGGGGAGCGATACAGGAGGCTAATCCAGCGGCAGAAGTCGGGTGCGAATCCGGCGGCCTGCAGGACAGTAGCAAGGTAGCGATGGTCGACCCTATCAAATGCCTTGGACTGATCCAAATTGATCAGCGCGGCTTCTTCGTCGTCTTTTACGCCCTCTACGATCGTGCGGATCAAATGCAGGTTGCTCTGAATTGTTCGGCCCCTCACAGAACAAGTCTGCTCAGGTCCCAACAGAGACTCGGCAACTGACTGCAAACGCTCCTGCAGGATCTTGGCCATAATCTTTAACTCTGTGTTTAGCAGAGTTATGGGCCTATAATCATCTAGTTTCCCCCCAACACCCTTGCCCTTTTTCAACAGAGTGATCACACCCCTGGAAATGCGATTGGGGATGGACCCCGACCGAAACCAGTTGTTGAACACTGCTGTCAAAATCGGAACAAAGATGTGCGACAGCCTCAAGTACAATTCATAGGGCAAACCATCCAGACCGGGCGACTTGCCTCTGCCGACCCTCTTCAGTGCCTCATAGACTTCGCCCTCCGTGATCTCTCCCTCGCAGCTAGCCGCTTCAGTCGGCGCAAGCCGAGGAAAGTCAGCCAAATAGCTGCGAAACTCCTCCTCACGGAGACCAGGCTCCTTGGTAAAGCGGCTCTCGAAATGCCGCCGAAACGCCTCGCACATGTCGTCAGTCGACCGCAGAGTACGCCCCTCCGGGGTTTCGACTTGACGAACGTAACGACCACCACCTCGACGGATTTCTTCCCGACGCAGATCTGCGCCCAGGTTCACAGCTTCGTTAGACATCTTACTTAACTTATGCCTAATTACCTGACCCATGTAACGATCGCTATTCGACCGCTGCAGGGCCTCCCTAGCTAGAGCTATCTCTAGGGGATCCCCCCCAGCCTCCGCCCGGGAAAAATTAGCCTTAAGTGTCTTCACCTTCTCAGCCTTATCTAGAGCGAGCCGTTTGCTGAAATCGGTGGTGAAAGACCTAATTCTATCTTTCAGTTTTTCCCACCACCTATTCCCGATAACCGCCCCCACTAGCTCCCGCTGCACTAATTTAATTAGCTGCTCCCGGAAGTCCCGCCTGTCCAGTAAGGACAGATTGAACTTCCAGTAACCAGCCATTCTAGGCCTATGTTCTAACGCCACACGGGCACAAACGAGTTTGTGGTCCGTGTAGCCTACCCAGTGGAACGTGGGACAATCTAACAGGTCTATGTCGGCCCTACGAACTAACATTCTGTCAAGGTAGCTAACTACCTTGTCAGACGGCCAATTATGCGCCCACGTCCACATTTTCCCACTGGGATGATCGACCCGGTATCTATCGACGAGACCATAATCGCCGATCAGATCGACCAGGCTGCGATCGCCCCTTCTCCCGCTAGCGCCCCGCCCCCTGTCTAACTTGGGGTCCAGGATGGCATTCCAGTCCCCCATTAGAACTAGGCGCGAAGAATCGACTAGGAACGGCCCTAACTGCCGAAAAAAGTCACACCGCTCCCCCTGGTCGTTGGGCGCATAAACCGCAACGACCCGAAACGAACCACTTTTCACGGCAATATCGGCCACGATTAACCTGCCCTCGGCATCGGTATGCACAAGGTCCACCTTCGCATCAAGAGTACGTTTCACTAACAAAGAAACTCCTCTGGCCAACCGGTCCCCATATGCTGAATAGACGACAAAGTCATCCTCCAGCACACACGCATCGGAAGTGCAAACAAAGTGGGTCTCTTCGATCGCGGCAACATCTACACCGAAGGACAGGAGATCCCGAAGCAGGCGGGCAGCCTTACCCCGATTTCTCAAGCCCTTCACATTCAAACTGGCTATCTTTATTTCCATTTTCTAGGCCTGCAAATATAAAAAAGAATTAGTGCACAAACCTTAGACACATACGGGGCGGAAATCTGAGCTGGACAGGACCCCGACGGATTGCCCCAGGCTCCCTACTCCCAACTCTGACGTAATGCGTCCATCCAGGGCAATACCGCCAACGTCCATGGGGTATATTAGTTTGATCGCTCTATATAATGAGGGATGGATCAAAACGGGGACCCTCCCTGCACAAAATTGTCGCAATCTTCTTATACTGGGGTCCTCCATATCGAACATTCTGATGTTCGGGAAGGCCTCTTTAGCTTCAAACAAATGACTCCACACACGCAAGTAAGCCCCCGTGTCCCTTACGCAGGTTATCACTCCTGGTGCCTTAGGAAAGTTACGAGGGTCTTCTGTTGACTTCCCGTCAACCTCGTTCATTTGGAAAAGGAGCCCCGACAGTGCTTTTCTTTGCTTGGTGAGCCCGTTCTTGTAGACTTCTTTGTCTACATGACAAATTGATTCGGGCCCTTCGAAAAGTTTCTTTTTCTTCTTTTTCTTCTCCCTTGAAGGATGGGGAGGGGAAGAAGTGGATGTATGGGGTGGTGTATTTAGAGAACTGGGGGAAGAAGTAGAGGGAGAGGGGGATGGAGTACGTGTATGGGAGGAAGGGAGACTCCTATCTCTAGGGGAAACAGATTGTCTTATGGGCGATGCAGGGAAGGAGTGCCGCCTGGTTCTGTCCATGCTACACTCTGCCCTGCTACGTCCAGAGGTACCTTTTTCTTGCTCTTCAGAGTCTTCCTCCCTACTTCTTTTTAAAGAGGAAGCTCGTGGTGGAGGCATACTTTCTACCTCCATTGGTGCTTCCTGCTGCTGCTCAATCTGTGGATGCTCTTGCTGCTTCTTGGTTTTCTGCTGTGACCGCTGCTGTTGAGGCTGCTGTTGCTTCTTCTGTCGTTGCTGTTGAGGTTGTTCAGGTTGCTTCTGCTGTTGAGGCTGCTGTTCTATTTGCTTCTGTTGCAGTTTAGGTTGATCCTCGGGCCGTTTGTTTTGGCTTTCTTTGGGTTGCTTTTTAAATTCCCCTTCCGTCTGCCTTTTGGGGGGAATCTCCTTCTGGGGTGGAGCCGGCGCACTTTGGGGCTTCCGCCTTTTAGTGACTTCCTTCCACTCGCCTTCCGGATTCGGGGTTTCCTTCTCTGGGGTACTGGTTTTTGCTGCAGGTGCTGGAGGTGGTGGGGCTGGTGTCTTCTCTTTCTTAGGGCACGCCTTTGCCATGTGTCCTGCCTCTCCGCATGACCAACAGAACGGCTTTCTGCCCTCCACCACTACCAACATCCTTCTGTTGCGGCAGATTAATACGTTTGGGATGTTCTGGAATCCTTCTCTGTCCAATGTGATGTGGATTTCGAAATCTCCCGTCTCGATTCCTGCCTTACTGCTGATGGCCTTCACTTCGTTAACTTCTCCGAATTCGGCGAAGAAGGCCCCGAGTCTGTCACCGGAAATGTCTATGGGCACCCCATGAACCATCACCTTTGTTCGACGGGTGCCCATATACTCGGTTTGTAGTCTTAAAGACTTTGTATTCAAGACACTGCCGGCTAATTTCTTGGCTTGTTCTTCTGTGTGTAGGAGGAGGTCCCATAGAGCATTTGTTCTTCGTGCTAAAATTTTCGGACAAATGCCTAACGCCTTCAGGGCCTCCTCCATACCCTCCCTGCACACTCCAACCAGCTTATGAGTCCTGACATCCGAGGTGAGCAAAGAAATGGTACGAGGTTTCACCTCCTCGAATGCCTCGGTGATTGTTAAGAATTCATTGCCACTGAAGGTTTCTTGGAGACGAATTCTTTCGTTAGCGTAAAATACGCCATCCTTTTTTAGCGGGCTATTTTGGCTCCAGGCCGTTTTTTCAGCTGACACCGGTATTGTTAACGGTGTAGCTGGAGTGTCAATGTTTTTCTCAGCCATTTTTGGCGAACAAAGTTCACCGCGGCTGACTATACTTTCTTTTCTCACACTTTTTTTTTTTTTTTTTTAAGCAGAAATTTTTAACAAATAAATAAAACCAAATAAAAAAGGTCGGACCGAAATCCGGGAAAAATAAATAAAACCAACAATGAACAGTAAACGAAAAAGAACAGAATCAAATAAAAGTCGGGGAGGGTAACAGCAAAATAAAAGAAATAAAAAACTAAACAAATATCAAACTGAAAAAGGAAAGTGTTCAAAAAAAAGAAAGAAAGGGTTCAAAAATGCGTACAAATTAAAAAAAAAAAAACGGAAAGAAAGGGTTCACAAAATGCGTGCAAATTTAAAAAAAAAAATGTAACTTTCCAACTTAGCTTATAGCTGGTCCAAAAAACACGTAAGACGAACAGAAAATCTCGTCATTCCTCTTAGGATTTATTCGTATAAAATACAAATTGTGGCACAAGGCCTAAAAAGGGGAGGGGTAAGGCTGGTCTTAACTAACTATCCTATACCTAGCTAATCAGATTCGTGACCCATTCATACATTACAATTGACGCAATCACCACAAGAATTCGTCCATCATCTTTCAATCCTCCGTACACCATAATACCACATCCTCACCAGGGGGGGGCCTAAAATAAAACGCGCCCCATAACATAAAAATTTAATGATAATAAAAATACATAAAGATATAATCATGAACAGATGAAAGGGGAGGGAGATGAACCCCATAACAAACTAAAAATTCAACAAATTCTTAAACTAAACATAATTTATGTTAGTAGGGCCCGTCCAACCCTCAAAATAGAGAGGCCGCTGTATTCTGCCCAGAGGACAAAATCAAGAAGCACTCTCGCTAAGGGAGTGGGAAAGAGATAAAATAAGTGGGACATGGGGAAGTAAAAGGCTGATCCAGTTGAGATGAAAAGCAGGCCAAAACAAACTGGGGAGGTTGGGAATCTCGACTTGGATCATAACTAAAATGATGGCCGGGAAACAGGCCGGGAACAACACTTACTCATATTAACTAGGTACACTTAAGCTTGTCTAACCTAACCGAGGGGAGGGTTCCACAGGAAACCACCCCGATGTGACTTTGGTTGACCTAGAAAAGAAAATCAAGGCTAACCCCGTTCAAACGAACCAAGCTCGCCTCTTTTACCCACCTTTCGCTGAAGACTGTCGAATGCAATCGTTTTCTATCAGTTCTAATCTTCATCTTGAGCTGATGCTCAAAGAATCGGATTAGATCCTGATGCGAAAGACTATTGCCTCGCAAGACTTCCTCCATTCGCGTCGTCCATATCACCATTCGAGCCGTGGCTAGCAGCGTTAGAAACACCATTCGTTTCACCCCAGAATACGGGGGCGACACATTGTCACACGCGTATGCGCGATCAATGGACATGAGTTCTTCGGGAGCGAGACGAGCCGTCAGCTCGCCGACATGGTCCCATAAGGGGCGGACCCGGGGGCAATGGTAGAAGGCGTGCGAAGCCGTTTCCTCTAATCCAAGGCCACACCGTTCACAGTCTGGCAAATCCGCCAAGCCCCATATGAAAGCCACGTCGTTGAGAGGCAGCCGATTCCGAGCCAATCGCCAGGTAAGCGAAAACTCAGGGTTACTGAGATAATCCGCCGCTGGCGCCCAAGACCAGTAGGAGCGATACTGCTCCTCCGAACAGTCGAGCGTATCACGTAGAGAATCCTTCGCGCGACCCTCCACTAATTCCCGATAGAAGACCTTCCTAGGCCGTGAAAGGTCACTGGACCGCGGAATAGCCCTCAAGGCTGACCGACACTCGCTGAGGAAAAGCGATTCATCTCGAGACTTACAATGGCGCTCAGCCTTCGAGATGGGGGGATTGATGGTAAGGCTAGGGAAGGCGTCCCTAACAATCCCCTCCAGAATCGGATCTCCTCTAGTCAATGCGCGGCGTAGGAAAGCCAACCGAGAGGCACGGATGTGACTCTTCAAGTGTGGCATTCCCAGCCCCCCATGACACGGACTTTTAGTGCAGACTCGTCTGTCGACCCTGTTCGCGCGTCCCCTCCATAAAATGGAGGATAGCGCTTGCTCGAGCGCCTTCTTCTGGGCCTTACAGAGAGGAAGTACTGACAAGCGATAAAGAATCAGGGGGAAAATGTATGTAACACACACCTCTGCCCTGCCCTTTACGGACAACCTCCGTCGATTCCAAGTCTTACCGGCAGAAACGACCTTTGCTAGTACTTCAGACCAATTTTTCTTCAGCTGGAGGTCGGGTCCAAACCACACTCCAAGAATGCGGACAGGACCGTCCGTCCAACCGAAGCGGCCTGGAAGATCACGCCCCTTCCAGGCACCTAACCGCAAGCCGGAAGACTTGTCGCGGTTTATCTTGGCCCCTGTCACCTTCTCGTACCGATCAAGCGCCTTCTGTACCGCCTCAATGTCGTTAAGGGACGACACGAAAGCAGATACGTCATCGGCGTACGCGGAAACCCTGGCTCGAGACCCTCCAGGAACGGCGATCCCGCGTAGGGCCGGACTGCACGCCTCGTCCTTCAGCCGGCGCAGGAGAGGCTCCAACGCCAAAGCGTAAAGGAGAGGCGACAGCGGACAACCCTGACGAACCGACCTCGACAGAACAAAAGCGCCCGACAACTTTCCGTTCACCTGTACCACAGCACTGGGGGAGCGATACAGGAGGCTAATCCAGCGGCAGAAGTCGGGTGCGAATCCGGCGGCCTGCAGGACAGTAGCAAGGTAGCGATGGTCGACCCTATCAAATGCCTTGGACTGATCCAAATTGATCAGCGCGGCTTCTTCGTCGTCTTTTACGCCCTCTAAGATCGTGCGGATCAAATGCAGGTTGCTCTGAATTGTTCGGCCCCTCACAGAACAAGTCTGCTCAGGTCCCAACAGAGACTCGGCAACTGACTGCAAACGCTCCTGCAGGATCTTGGCCATAATCTTTAACTCTGTGTTTAGCAGAGTTATGGGCCTATAATCATCTAGTTTCCCCCCAACACCCTTGCCCTTTTTCAACAGAGTGATCACACCCCTGGAAATGCGATTGGGGATGGACCCCGACCGAAACCAGTTGTTGAACACTGCTGTCAAAATCGGAACAAAGATGTGCGACAGCCTCAAGTACAATTCATAGGGCAAACCATCCAGACCGGGCGACTTGCCTCTGCCGACCCTCTTCAGTGCCTCATAGACTTCGCCCTCCGTGATCTCTCCCTCGCAGCTAGCCGCTTCAGTCGGCGCAAGCCGAGGAAAGTCAGCCAAATAGCTGCGAAACTCCTCCTCACGGAGACCAGGCTCCTTGGTAAAGCGGCTCTCGAAATGCCGCCGAAACGCCTCGCACATGTCGTCAGTCGACCGCAGAGTACGCCCCTCCGGGGTTTCGACTTGACGAACGTAACGAACACCACCTCGACGGATTTCTTCCCGACGCAGATCTGCGCCCAGGTTCACAGCTTCGTTAGACATCTTACTTAACTTATGCCTAATTACCTGACCCATGTAACGATCGCTATTCGACCGCTGCAGGGCCTCCCTAGCTAGAGCTATCTCTAGGGGATCCCCCCCAGCCTCCGCCCGGGAAAAATTAGCCTTAAGTGTCTTCACCTTCTCAGCCTTATCTAGAGCGAGCCGTTTGCTGAAATCGGTGGTGAAAGACCTAATTCTATCTTTCAGTTTTTCCCACCACCTATTCCCGATAACCGCCCCCACTAGCTCCCGCTGCACTAATTTAATTAGCTGCTCCCGGAAGTCCCGCCTGTCCAGTAAGGACAGATTGAACTTCCAGTAACCAGCCATTCTAGGCCTATGTTCTAACGCCACACGGGCACAAACGAGTTTGTGGTCCGTGTAGCCTACCCAGTGGAACGTGGGACAATCTAACAGGTCTATGTCGGCCCTACGAACTAACATTCTGTCAAGGTAGCTAACTACCTTGTCAGACGGCCAATTATGCGCCCACGTCCACATTTTCCCACTGGGATGATCGACCCGGTATCTATCGACGAGACCATAATCGCCGATCAGATCGACCAGGCTGCGATCGCCCCTTCTCCCGCTAGCGCCCCGCCCCCTGTCTAACTTGGGGTCCAGGATGGCATTCCAGTCCCCCATTAGAACTAGGCGCGAAGAATCGACTAGGAACGGCCCTAACTGCCGAAAAAAGTCACACCGCTCCCCCTGGTCGTTGGGCGCATAAACCGCAACGACCCGAAACGAACCACTTTTCACGGCAATATCGGCCACGATCAACCTGCCCTCGGCATCGGTATGCACAAGGTCCACCTTCGCATCAAGAGTACGTTTGACTAACAAAGAAACTCCTCTGGCCAACCGGTCCCCATATGCTGAATAGACGACAAAGTCATCCTCCAGCACACACGCATCGGAAGTGCAAACAAAGTGGGTCTCTTCGATCGCGGCAACATCTACACCGAAGGACAGGAGATCCCGAAGCAGGCGGGCAGCCTTACCCCGATTTCTCAAGCCCTTCACATTCAAACTGGCTATCTTTATTTCCATTTTCTAGGCCTGCAAATATAAAAAAGAATTAGTGCAAAAACCTTAGACACATACGGGGCGGAAATCTGAGCTGGACAGGACCCCGACGGATTGCCCCAGGCTCCCTACTCCCAACTCTGACGTAATGCGTCCATCCAGGGCAATACCGCCAACGTCCATGGGGTATATTAGTTTGATCGCTCTATATAATGAGGGATGGATCAAAACGGGGACCCTCCCTGCACAAAATTGTCGCAATCTTCTTATACTGGGGTCCTCCATATCGAACATTCTGATGTTCGGGAAGGCCTCTTTAGCTTCAAACAAATGACTCCACACACGCAAGTAAGCCCCCGTGTCCCTTACGCAGGTTATCACTCCTGGCGCCTTAGGAAAGTTACGAGGGTCTTCTGTTGACTTCCCGTCAACCTCGTTCATTTGGAAAAGGAGCCCCGACAGTGCTTTTCTTTGCTTGGTGAGCCCGTTCTTGTAGACTTCTTTGTCTACATGACAAATTGATTCGGGCCCTTCGAAAAGTTTCTTTTTCTTCTTTTTCTTCTCCCTTGAAGGATGGGGAGGGGAAGAAGTGGATGTATGGGGTGGTGTATTTAGAGAACTGGGGGAAGAAATAGAGGGAGAGGGGGATGGAGTACGTGTATGGGAGGAAGGGAGACTCCTATCTCTAGGGGAAACAGCTTGTCTTATGGGCGATGCAGGGAAGGAGTGCCGCCTGGTTCTGTCGATGCTACACTCTGCCCTGCTACGTCCAGAGGTACCTTTTTCTTGCTCTTCAGAGTCTTCCTCCCTACTTCTTTTTAAAGAGGAAGCTCGTGGTGGAGGCATACTTTCTACCTCCATTGGTGCTTCCTGCTGCTGCTCCATCTGTGGATGCTCTTGCTGCTTCTTGGTTTTCTGCTGTGACCGCTGCTGTTGAGGTTGCTGTTGCTTCTTCTGTCGTTACTGTTGAGGTTGTTCAGCTTGCTTCTGCTGTTGAGGCTGCTGTTCTATTTGCTTCTGTTGCAGTTTAGGTTGATCCTCGGGCCGCTTGTTTTGGCCTTCTTTGGGTTGCTTTTTAAATTCCCCTTCCGTCTGCCTTTTGGGGGGAATCTCCTTCTGGGGTGGAGCCGGCGCACTTTGGGGCTTCCGCCTTTTAGTGACTTCCTTCCACTCGCCTTCCGGATTCGGGGTTTCCTTTTCTGGGGTACTGGTTTTTGCTGCAGGTGCTGGAGGTGGTGGGGCTGGTGTCTTCTCTTTCTTAGGGCACGCCTTTGCCATGTGTCCTGCCTCTCCGCATGACCAACAGAACGGCTTTCTGCCCTCCACCACTACCAACATCCTTCTGTTGCGGCAGATTAATACGTTTGGGATGTTCTGGAATCCTTCTCTGTCCAATGTGATGTGGATTTCGAAATCTCCCGTCTCGATTCCTGCCTTACTGCTGATGGCCTTCACTTCGTTAACTTCTCCGAATTCGGCGAAGAAGGCCCCGAGTCTGTCACCGGAAATGTCTATGGGCACCCCATGAACCATCACCTTTGTTCGACGGGTGCCCATATACTCGGTTTGAAGTCTTAAAGACTTTGTATTCAAGACACTGCCGGCTAATTTCTTGGCTTGTTCTTCTGTGTGTAGGAGGAGGTCCCATAGAGCATTTGTTCTTCGTGCTAAAATTTTCGGACAAATGCCTAACGCCTTCAGGGCCTCCTCCATACCCTCCCTGCACACTCCAACCAGCTTATGAGTCCTGACATCCGAGGTGAGCAAAGAAATGGTACGAGGTTTCACCTCCTCGAATGCCTCGGTGATTGTTAAGAATTCATTGCCACTGAAGGTTTCTTGGAGACGAATTCTTTCGTTAGCGTAAAATACGCCATCCTTTTTTAGCGGGCTATTTTGGCTCCAGGCCGTTTTTTCAGCTGACACCGGTATTGTTAACGGTGTAGCTGGAGTGTCAATGTTTTTCTCAGCCATTTTTGGCGAACAAAGTTCACCGCGGCTGACTATACTTTCTTTTCTCACACTTTTTTTTTTTTTTTTTTAAGCAGAAATTTTTAACAAATAAATAAAACCAAATAAAAAAGGTCGGACCGAAATCCGGGAAAAATAAATAAAACCAACAATGAACAGTAAACGAAAAAGAACAGAATCAAATAAAAGTCGGGGAGGGTAACAGCAAAATAAAAGAAATAAAAAACTAAACAAATATCAAACTGAAAAAGGAAAGTGTTCAAAAAAAAGAAAGAAAGGGTTCAAAAATGCGTACAAATTAAAAAAAAAAAAACGGAAAGAAAGGGTTCACAAAATGCGTGCAAATTTAAAAAAAAAAATGTAACTTTCCAACTTAGCTTATAGCTGGTCCAAAAAACACGTAAGACGAACAGAAAATCTCGTCATTCCTCTTAGGATTTATTTGTATAAAATACAAATTGTGGCACAAGGCCTAAAAAGGGGAGGGGTAAGGCTGGTCTTAACTAACTATCCTATACCTAGCTAATCAGATTCGTGACCCATTCATACATTACAATTGACGCAATCACCACAAGAATTCGTCCATCATCTTTCAATCCTCCGTACACCATAATACCACATCCTCACCAGGGGGGGCCTAAAATAAAACGCGCCCCATAACATAAAAATTTAATGATAATAAAAATACATAAAAATATAATCATGAACAGATGAAAGGGGAGGGAGATGAACCCCATAACAAACTAAAAATTCAACAAATTCTTAAACTAAACATAATTTATGTTAGTAGGGCCCGTCCAACCCTCAAAATAGAGAGGCCGCTGTACTCTGCCCAGAGGACAAAATCAAGAAGCACTCTCGCTAAGGGAGCGGGAAAGAGATAAAATAAGTGGGACATGGGGAAGTAAAAGGCTGATCCAGTTGAGATGAAAAGGAGGCCAAAACAAACTGGGGAGGTTGGGAATCTCGACTTGGATCATAACTAAAATGATGGCCGGGAAACAGGCCGGGAACAACACTTACTCATATTAACTAGGTACACTTAAGCTTGTCTAACCTAACCGAGGGGAGGGTTCCACAGGAAACCACCCCGATGTGACTTTGGTTGACCTAGAAAAGAAAATCAAGGCTAACCCCGTTCAAACGAACCAAGCTCGCCTCTTTTACCCACCTTTCGCTGAAGACTGTCGAATGCAATCGTTTTCTATCAGTTCTAATCTTCATCTTGAGCTGATGCTCAAAGAATCGGATTAGATCCTGATGCGAAAGACTATTGCCTCGCAAGACTTCCTCCATTCGCGTCGTCCATATCACCATTCGAGCCGTGGCTAGCAGCGTTAGAAACACCATTCGTTTCACCCCAGAATACGGGGGCGACACATTGTCACACGCGTATGCGCGATCAATGGACACGAGTTCTTCGGGAGCGAGACGAGCCGTCAGCTCGCCGACATGGTCCCATAAGGGGCGGACCCGGGGGCAATGGTAGAAGGCGTGCGAAGCCGTTTCCTCTAATCCAAGGCCACACCGTTCACAGTCTGGCAAATCCGCCAAGCCCCATATGAAAGCCATGTCGTTGAGAGGCAGCCGATTCCGAGCCAATCGCCAGGTAAGCGAAAACTCAGGGTTACTGAGATAATCCGCCGCTGGCGCCCAAGACCAGTAGGAGCGATACTGCTCCTCCGAACAGTCGAGCGTATCACGTAGAGAATCCTTCGCGCGACCCTCCACTAATTCCCGATAGAAGACCTTCCTAGGCCGTGAAAGGTCACTGGACCGCGGAATAGCCCTCAAGGCTGACCGACACTCGCTGAGGAAAAGCGATTCATCTCGAGACTTACAATGGCGCTCAGCCTTCGAGATGGGGGGATTGATGGTAAGGCTAGGGAAGGCGTCCCTAACAATCCCCTCCAGAATCGGATCTCCTCTAGTCAATGCGCGGCGTAGGAAAGCCAACCGAGAGGCACGGATGTGACTCTTCAAGTGTGGCATTCCCAGCCCCCCATGACGCGGACTTTTAGTGCAGACTCGTCTGTCGACCCTGTTCGCGCGTCCCCTCCATAAAATGGAGGATAGCGCTTGCTCGAGCGCCTTCTTCTGGGCCTTACAGAGAGGAAGTACTGACAAGCGATAAAGAATCAGGGGGAAAATGTATGTAACACACACCTCCGCCCTGCCCTTTACGGACAACCTCCGTCGATTCCAAGTCTTACCGGCAGAAACGACCTTTGCTAGTACTTCAGACCAATTTTTCTTCAGCTGGAGGTCGGGTCCAAACCACACTCCAAGAATGCGGACAGGACCGTCCGTCCAACCGAAGCGGCCTGGAAGATCACGCCCCTTCCAGGCACCTAACCGCAAGCCGGAAGACTTGTCGCGGTTTATCTTGGCCCCTGTCACCTTCTCGTACCGATCAAGCGCCTTCTGTACCGCCTCAATGTCGTTAAGGGACGACACGAAAGCAGATACGTCATCGGCGTACGCGGAAACCCTGGCTCGAGACCCTCCAGGAACGGCGATCCCGCGTAGGGCCGGACTGCACGCCTCGTCCTTCAGCCGGCGCAGGAGAGGCTCCAACGCCAAAGCGTAAAGGAGAGGCGACAGCGGACAACCCTGACGAACCGACCTCGACAGAACAAAAGCGCCCGACAACTTTCCGTTCACCTGTACCACAGCACTGGGGGAGCGATACAGGAGGCTAATCCAGCGGCAGAAGTCGGGTGCGAATCCAGCGGCCTGCAGGACAGTAGCAAGGTAGCGATGGTCGACCCTATCAAATGCCTTGGACTGATCCAAATTGATCAGCGCGGCTTCTTCGTCGTCTTTTACGCCCTCTACGATCGTGCGGATCAAATGCAGGTTGCTCTGAATTGTTCGGCCCCTCACAGAACAAGTCTGCTCAGGTCCCAACAGAGACTCGGCAACTGACTGCAAACGCTCCTGCAGGATCTTGGCCATAATCTTTAACTCTGTGTTTAGCAGAGTTATGGGCCTATAATCATCTAGTTTCCCCCCAACACCCTTGCCCTTTTTCAACAGAGTGATCACACCCCTGGAAATGCGATTGGGGATGGACCCCGACCGAAACCAGTTGTTGAACACTGCTGTCAAAATCGGAACAAAGATGTGCGACAGCCTCAAGTACAATTCATAGGGCAAACCATCCAGACCGGGCGACTTGCCTCTGCCGACCCTCTTCAGTGCCTCATAGACTTCGCCCTCCGTGATCTCTCCCTCGCAGCTAGCCGCTTCAGTCGGCGCAAGCCGAGGAAAGTCAGCCAAATAGCTGCGAAACTCCTCCTCACGGAGACCAGGCTCCTTGGTAAAGCGGCTCTCGAAATGCCGCCGAAACGCCTCGCACATGTCGTCAGTCGACCGCAGAGTACGCCCCTCCGGGGTTTCGACTTGACGAACGTAACGAACACCACCTCGACGGATTTCTTCCCGACGCAGATCTGCGCCCAGGTTCACAGCTTCGTTAGACATCTTACTTAACTTATGCCTAATTACCTGACCCATGTAACGATCGCTATTCGACCGCTGCAGGGCCTCCCTAGCTAGAGCTATCTCTAGGGGATCCCCCCCAGCCTCCGCCCGGGAAAAATTAGCCTTAAGTGTCTTCACCTTCTCAGCCTTATCTAGAGCGAGCCGTTTGCTGAAATCGGTGGTGAAAGACCTAATTCTATCTTTCAATTTTTCCCACCACCTATTCCCGATAACCGCCCCCACTAGCTCCCGCTGCACTAATTTAATTAGCTGCTCCCGGAAGTCCCGCCTGTCCAGTAAGGACAGATTGAACTTCCAGTAACCAGCCATTCTAGGCCTATGTTCTAACGCCACACGGGCACAAACGAGTTTGTGGTCCGTGTAGCCTACCCAGTGGAACGTGGGACAATCTAACAGGTCTATGTCGGCCCTACGAACTAACATTCTGTCAAGGTAGCTAACTACCTTGTCAGACGGCCAATTATGCGCCCACGTCCACATTTTCCCACTGGGATGATCGACCCGGTATCTATCGACGAGACCATAATCGCCGATCAGATCGACCAGGCTGCGATCGCCCCTTCTCCCGCTAGCGCCCCGCCCCCTGTCTAACTTGGGGTCCAGGATGGCATTCCAGTCCCCCATTAGAACTAGGCGCGAAGAATCGACTAGGAACGGCCCTAACTGCCGAAAAAAGTCACACCGCTCCCCCTGGTCGTTGGGCGCATAAACCGCAACGACCCGAAACGAACCACTTTTCACGGCAATATCGGCCACGATTAACCTGCCCTCGGCATCGGTATGCACAAGGTCCACCTTCGCATCAAGAGTACGTTTGACTAACAAAGAAACTCCTCTGGCCAACCGGTCCCCATATGCTGAATAGACGACAAAGTCATCCTCCAGCACACACGCATCGGAAGTGCAAACAAAGTGGGTCTCTTCGATCGCGGCAACATCTACACCGAAGGACAGGAGATCCCGAAGCAGGCGGGCAGCCTTACCCCGATTTCTCAAGCCCTTCACATTCAAACTGGCTATCTTTATTTCCATTTTCTAGGCCTGCAAATATAAAAAAGAATTAGTGCAAAAACCTTAGACACATACGGGGCGGAAATCTGAGCTGGACAGGACCCCGACGGATTGCCCCAGGCTCCCTACTCCCAACTCTGACGTAATGCGTCCATCCAGGGCAATACCGCCAACGTCCATGGGGTATATTAGTTTGATCGCTCTATATAATGAGGGATGGATCAAAACGGGGACCCTCCCTGCACAAAATTGTCGCAATCTTCTTATACTGGGGTCCTCCATATCGAACATTCTGATGTTCGGGAAGGCCTCTTTAGCTTCAAACAAATGACTCCACACACGCAAGTAAGCCCCCGTGTCCCTTACGCAGGTTATCACTCCTGGCGCCTTAGGAAAGTTACGAGGGTCTTCTGTTGACTTCCCGTCAACCTCGTTCATTTGGAAAAGGAGCCCCGACAGTGCTTTTCTTTGCTTGGTGAGCCCGTTCTTGTAGACTTCTTTGTCTACATGACAAATTGATTCGGGCCCTTCGAAAAGTTTCTTTTTCTTCTTTTTCTTCTCCCTTGAAGGATGGGGAGGGGAAGAAGTGGATGTATGGGGTGGTGTATTTAGAGAACTGGGGGAAGAAGTAGAGGGAGAGGGGGATGGAGTACGTGTATGGGAGGAAGGGAGACTCCTATCTCTAGGGGAAACAGATTGTCTTATGGGCGATGCAGGGAAGGAGTGCCGCCTGGTTCTGTCCATGCTACACTCTGCCCTGCTACGTCCAGAGGTACCTTTTTCTTGCTCTTCAGAGTCTTCCTCCCTACTTCTTTTTAAAGACGAAGCTCGTGGTGGAGGCATACTTTCTACCTCCATTGGTGCTTCCTGCTGCTGCTCCATCTGTGGATGCTCTTGCTGCTTCTTGGTTTTCTGCTGTGACCGCTGCTGTTGAGGTTGCTGTTGCTTCTTCTGTCGTTGCTGTTGAGGTTGTTCAGGTTGCTTCTGCTGTTGAGGCTGCTGTTCTATTTGCTTCTGTTGCAGTTTAGGTTGATCCTCGGGCCGCTTGTTTTGGCCTTCTTTGGGTTGCTTTTTAAATTCCCCTTCCGTCTGCCTTTTGGGGGGAATCTCCTTCTGGGGTGGAGCCGGCGCACTTTGGGGCTTCCGCCTTTTAGTGACTTCCTTCCACTCGCCTTCCGGATTCGGGGTTTCCTTCTCTGGGGTACTGGTTTTTGCTGCAGGTGCTGGAGGTGGTGGGGCTGGTGTCTTCTCTTTCTTAGGGCACGCCTTTGCCATGTGTCCTGCCTCTCCGCATGACCAACAGAACGGCTTTCTGCCCTCCACCACTACCAACATCCTTCTGTTGCGGCAGATTAATACGTTTGGGATGTTCTGGAATCCTTCTCTGTCCAATGTGATGTGGATTTCGAAATCTCCCGTCTCGATTCCTGCCTTACTGCTGATGGCCTTCACTTCGTTAACTTCTCCGAATTCGGCGAAGAAGGCCCCGAGTCTGTCACCGGAAATGTCTATGGGCACCCCATGAACCATCACCTTTGTTCGACGGGTGCCCATATACTCGGTTTGTAGTCTTAAAGACTTTGTATTCAAGACACTGCCGGCTAATTTCTTGGCTTGTTCTTCTGTGTGTAGGAGGAGGTCCCATAGAGCATTTGTTCTTCGTGCTAAAATTTTCGGACAAATGCCTAACGCCTTCAGGGCCTCCTCCATACCCTCCCTGCTCACTCCAACCAGCTTATGAGTCCTGACATCCGAGGTGAGCAAAGAAATGGTACGAGGTTTCACCTCCTCGAATGCCTCGGTGATGGTCAAGAATTCATTGCCACTGAAGGTTTCTTGGAGACGAATTCTTTCGTTAGCGTAAAATACGCCATCCTTTTTTAGCGGGCTATTTTGGCTCCAGGCCGTTTTTTCAGCTGACACCGGTATTGTTAACGGTGTAGCTGGAGTGTCAATGTTTTTCTCAGCCATTTTTGGCGAACCAAGTTCACCGCGGCTGACTATACTTTCTTTTCTCACACTTTTCTTTTTTTTTTCTTTTTTTTTAAGCAGAAATTTTTAACAAATAAATAAAACCAAATAAAAAAGGTCGGACCGAAATCCGAAAAAATAAATAAAACCAACAATGAACAGTAAACGAAAAAGAACAGAATCAAATAAAAGTCGGGGAGGGTAACAGCAAAATAAAAGAAATAAAAAACTAAACAAATATCAAACTGAAAAAAGAAAGTGTTCAAAAAAAGAAAGAAAGGGTTCAAAAATGCGTACAAATTAAAAAAAACGGAAAGAAAGGGTTCAAAAAATGCGTGCAAATTTTAAAAAATGTAACTTTCCAAACAACTTAGCTTATAGCTGGTCCAAAAAACACGTAAGACGAACAGAAAATCTCGTCATTCCTCTTAGGATTTATTTGTATAAAATACAAATTGTGGCACAAGGCCTAAAAAGGGGAGGGGTAAGGCTGGTCTTAACTAACTATCCTATACCTAGCTAATCAGATTCGTGACCCATTCATACATTACAATTGACGCAATCACCACAAGAATTCGTCCATCATCTTTCAATCCTCCGTACACCATAATACCACATCCTCACCAGGGGGGGCCTAAAATAAAACGCGCCCCATAACATAAAAATTTAATGATAATAAAAATACATAAAAATATAATCATGAACAGATGAAAGGGGAGGGAGATGAACCCCATAACAAACTAAAAATTCAACAAATTCTTAAACTAAACATAATTTATGTTAGTAGGGCCCGTCCAACCCTCAAAATAGAGAGGCCGCTGTATTCTGCCCAGAGGACAAAATCAAGAAGCACTCTCGCTAAGGGAGTGGGAAAGAGATAAAATACGTGGGACATGGGGAAGTAAAAGGCTGATCCAGTTGAGATGAAAAGGAGGCCAAAACAAACTGGGGAGGTTGGGAATCTCGACTTGGATCATAACTAAAATGATGGCCGGGAAACAGGCCGGGAACAACACTTACTCATATTAACTAGGTACACTTAAGCTTGTCTAACCTAACCGAGGGGAGGGTTCCACAGGAAACCACCCCGATGTGACTTTGGTTGACCTAGAAAAGAAAATCAAGGCTAACCCCGTTCAAACGAACCAAGCTCGCCTCTTTTACCCACCTTTCGCTGAAGACTGTCGAATGCAATCGTTTTCTATCAGTTCTAATCTTCATCTTGAGCTGATGCTCAAAGAATCGGATTAGATCCTGATGCGAAAGACTATTGCCTCGCAAGACTTCCTCCATTCGCGTCGTCCATATCACCATTCGAGCCGTGGCTAGCAGCGTTAGAAACACCATTCGTTTCACCCCAGAATACGGGGGCGACACATTGTCACACGCGTATGCGCGATCAATGGACACGAGTTCTTCGGGAGCGAGACGAGCCGTCAGCTCGCCGACATGGTCCCATAAGGGGCGGACCCGGGGGCAATGGTAGAAGGCGTGCGAAGCCGTTTCCTCTAATCCAAGGCCACACCGTTCACAGTCTGGCAAATCCGCCAAGCCCCATATGAAAGCCATGTCGTTGAGAGGCAGCCGATTCCGAGCCAATCGCCAGGTAAGCGAAAACTCAGGGTTACTGAGATAATCCGCCGCTGGCGCCCAAGACCAGTAGGAGCGATACTGCTCCTCCGAACAGTCGAGCGTATCACGTAGAGAATCCTTCGCGCGACCCTCCACTAATTCCCGATAGAAGACCTTCCTAGGCCGTGAAAGGTCACTGGACCGCGGAATAGCCCTCAAGGCTGACCGACACTCGCTGAGGAAAAGCGATTCATCTCGAGACTTACAATGGCGCTCAGCCTTCGAGATGGGGGGATTGATGGTAAGGCTAGGGAAGGCGTCCCTAACAATCCCCTCCAGAATCGGATCTCCTCTAGTCAATGCGCGGCGTAGGAAAGCCAACCGAGAGGCACGGATGTGACTCTTCAAGTGTGGCATTCCCAGCCCCCCATGACGCGGACTTTTAGTGCAGACTCGTCTGTCGACCCTGTTCGCGCGTCCCCTCCATAAAATGGAGGATAGCGCTTGCTCGAGCGCCTTCTTCTGGGCCTTACAGAGAGGAAGTACTGACAAGCGATAAAGAATCAGGGGGAAAATGTATGTAACACACACCTCCGCCCTGCCCTTTACGGACAACCTCCGTCGATTCCAAGTCTTACCGGCAGAAACGACCTTTGCTAGTACTTCAGACCAATTTTTCTTCAGCTGGAGGTCGGGTCCAAACCACACTCCAAGAATGCGGACAGGACCGTCCGTCCAACCGAAGCGGCCTGGAAGATCACGCCCCTTCCAGGCACCTAACCGCAAGCCGGAAGACTTGTCGCGGTTTATCTTGGCCCCTGTCACCTTCTCGTACCGATCAAGCGCCTTCTGTACCGCCTCAATGTCGTTAAGGGACGACACGAAAGCAGATACGTCATCGGCGTACGCGGAAACCCTGGCTCGAGACCCTCCAGGAACGGCGATCCCGCGTAGGGCCGGACTGCACGCCTCGTCCTTCAGCCGGCGCAGGAGAGGCTCCAACGCCAAAGCGTAAAGGAGAGGCGACAGCGGACAACCCTGACGAACCGACCTCGACAGAACAAAAGCGCCCGACAACTTTCCGTTCACCTGTACCACAGCACTGGGGGAGCGATACAGGAGGCTAATCCAGCGGCAGAAGTCGGGTGCGAATCCGGCGGCCTGCAGGACAGTAGCAAGGTAGCGATGGTCGACCCTATCAAATGCCTTGGACTGATCCAAATTGATCAGCGCGGCTTCTTCGTCGTCTTTTACGCCCTCTACGATCGTGCGGATCAAATGCAGGTTGCTCTGAATTGTTCGGCCCCTCACAGAACAAGTCTGCTCAGGTCCCAACAGAGACTCGGCAACTGACTGCAAACGCTCCTGCAGGATCTTGGCCATAATCTTTAACTCTGTGTTTAGCAGAGTTATGGGCCTATAATCATCTAGTTTCCCCCCAACACCCTTGCCCTTTTTCAACAGAGTGATCACACCCCTGGAAATGCGATTGGGGATGGACCCCGACCGAAACCAGTTGTTGAACACTGCTGTCAAAATCGGAACAAAGATGTGCGACAGCCTCAAGTACAATTCATAGGGCAAACCATCCAGACCGGGCGACTTGCCTCTGCCGACCCTCTTCAGTGCCTCATAGACTTCGCCCTCCGTGATCTCTCCCTCGCAGCTAGCCGCTTCAGTCGGCGCAAGCCGAGGAAAGTCAGCCAAATAGCTGCGAAACTCCTCCTCACGGAGACCAGGCTCCTTGGTAAAGCGGCTCTCGAAATGCCGCCGAAACGCCTCGCACATGTCGTCAGTCGACCGCAGAGTACGCCCCTCCGGGGTTTCGACTTGACGAACGTAACGAACACCACCTCGACGGATTTCTTCCCGACGCAGATCTGCGCCCAGGTTCACAGCTTCGTTAGACATCTTACTTAACTTATGCCTAATTACCTGACCCATGTAACGATCGCTATTCGACCGCTGCAGGGCCTCCCTAGCTAGAGCTATCTCTAGGGGATCCCCCCCAGCCTCCGCCCGGGAAAAATTAGCCTTAAGTGTCTTCACCTTCTCAGCCTTATCTAGAGCGAGCCGTTTGCTGAAATCGGTGGTGAAAGACCTAATTCTATCTTTCAGTTTTTCCCACCACCTATTCCCGATAACCGCCCCCACTAGCTCCCGCTGCACTAATTTAATTAGCTGCTCCCGGAAGTCCCGCCTGTCCAGTAAGGACAGATTGAACTTCCAGTAACCAGCCATTCTAGGCCTATGTTCTAACGCCACACGGGCACAAACGAGTTTGTGGTCCGTGTAGCCTACCCAGTGGAACGTGGGACAATCTAACAGGTCTATGTCGGCCCTACGAACTAACATTCTGTCAAGGTAGCTAACTACCTTGTCAGACGGCCAATTATGCGCCCACGTCCACATTTTCCCACTGGGATGATCGACCCGGTATCTATCGACGAGACCATAATCGCCGATCAGATCGACCAGGCTGCGATCGCCCCTTCTCCCGCTAGCGCCCCGCCCCCTGTCTAACTTGGGGTCCAGGATGGCATTCCAGTCCCCCATTAGAACTAGGCGCGAAGAATCGACTAGGAACGGCCCTAACTGCCGAAAAAAGTCACACCGCTCCCCCTGGTCGTTGGGCGCATAAACCGCAACGACCCGAAACGAACCACTTTTCACGGCAATATCGGCCACGATTAACCTGCCCTCGGCATCGGTATGCACAAGGTCCACCTTCGCATCAAGAGTACGTTTGACTAACAAAGAAACTCCTCTGGCCAACCGGTCCCCATATGCTGAATAGACGACAAAGTCATCCTCCAGCACACACGCATCGGAAGTGCAAACAAAGTGGGTCTCTTCGATCGCGGCAACATCTACACCGAAGGACAGGAGATCCCGAAGCAGGCGGGCAGCCTTACCCCGATTTCTCAAGCCCTTCACATTCAAACTGGCTATCTTTATTTCCATTTTCTAGGCCTGCAAATATAAAAAAGAATTAGTGCAAAAACCTTAGACACATACGGGGCGGAAATCTGAGCTGGACAGGACCCCGACGGATTGCCCCAGGCTCCCTACTCCCAACTCTGACGTAATGCGTCCATCCAGGGCAATACCGCCAACGTCCATGGGGTATATTAGTTTGATCGCTCTATATAATGAGGGATGGATCAAAACGGGGACCCTCCCTGCACAAAATTGTCGCAATCTTCTTATACTGGGGTCCTCCATATCGAACATTCTGATGTTCGGGAAGGCCTCTTTAGCTTCAAACAAATGACTCCACACACGCAAGTAAGCCCCCGTGTCCCTTACGCAGGTTATCACTCCTGGCGCCTTAGGAAAGTTACGAGGGTCTTCTGTTGACTTCCCGTCAACCTCGTTCATTTGGAAAAGGAGCCCCGACAGTGCTTTTCTTTGCTTGGTGAGCCCGTTCTTGTAGACTTCTTTGTCTACATGACAAATTGATTCGGGCCCTTCGAAAAGTTTCTTTTTCTTCTTTTTCTTCTCCCTTGAAGGATGGGGAGGGGAAGAAGTGGATGTATGGGGTGGTGTATTTAGAGAACTGGGGGAAGAAGTAGAGGGAGAGGGGGATGGAGTACGTGTATGGGAGGAAGGGAGACTCCTATCTCTAGGGGAAACAGATTGTCTTATGGGCGATGCAGGGAAGGAGTGCCGCCTGGTTCTGTCCATGCTACACTCTGCCCTGCTACGTCCAGAGGTACCTTTTTCTTGCTCTTCAGAGTCTTCCTCCCTACTTCTTTTTAAAGAGGAAGCTCGTGGTGGAGGCATACTTTCTACCTCCATTGGTGCTTCCTGCTGCTGCTCCATCTGTGGATGCTCTTGCTGCTTCTTGGTTTTCTGCTGTGACCGCTGCTGTTGAGGCTGCTGTTGCTTCTTCTGTCGTTGCTGTTGAGGTTGTTCAGCTTGCTTCTGCTGTTGAGGCTGCTGTTCTATTTGCTTCTGTTGCAGTTTAGGTTGATCCTCGGGCCGCTTGTTTTGGCCTTCTGTGGGTTGCTTTTTAAATTCCCCTTCCGTCTGCCTTTTGGGGGGAATCTCCTTCTGGGGTGGAGCCGGCGCACTTTGGGGCTTCCGCCTTTTAGTGACTTCCTTCCACTCGCCTTCCGGATTCGGGGTTTCCTTCTCTGGGGTACTGGTTTTTGCTGCAGGTGCTGGAGGTGGTGGGGCTGGTGTCTTCTCTTTCTTAGGGCACGCCTTTGCCATGTGTCCTGCCTCTCCGCATGACCAACAGAACGGCTTTCTGCCCTCCACCACTACCAACATCCTTCTGTTGCGGCAGATTAATACGTTTGGGATGTTCTGGAATCCTTCTCTGTCCAATGTGATGTGGATTTCGAAATCTCCCGTCTCGATTCCTGCCTTACTGCTGATGGCCTTCACTTCGTTAACTTCTCCGAATTCGGCGAAGAAGGCCCCGAGTCTGTCACCGGAAATGTCTATGGGCACCCCATGAACCATCACCTTTGTTCGACGGGTGCCCATATACTCGGTTTGTAGTCTTAAAGACTTTGTATTCAAGACACTGCCGGCTAATTTCTTGGCTTGTTCTTCTGTGTGTAGGAGGAGGTCCCATAGAGCATTTGTTCTTCGTGCTAAAATTTTCGGACAAATGCCTAACGCCTTCAGGGCCTCCTCCATACCCTCCCTGCTCACTCCAACCAGCTTATGAGTCCTGACATCCGAGGTGAGCAAAGAAATGGTACGAGGTTTCACCTCCTCGAATGCCTCGGTGATTGTTAAGAATTCATTGCCACTGAAGGTTTCTTGGAGACGAATTCTTTCGTTAGCGTAAAATACGCCATCCTTTTTTAGCGGGCTATTTTGGCTCCAGGCCGTTTTTTCAGCTGACACCGGTATTGTTAACGGTGTAGCTGGAGTGTCAATGTTTTTCTCAGCCATTTTGGTGAACAAAGTTCACCGCGGCTGACTATACTTTCTTTTCTCACACTTTTCTTTTTTTTTTTTTTTTTAAGCAGAAATTTTTAACAAATAAATAAAACCAAATAAAAAAGGTCGGACCGAAATCCGGGAAAAATAAATAAAACCAACAATGAACAGTAAACGAAAAAGAACAGAATCAAATAAAAGTCGGGGAGGGTAACAGCAAAATAAAAGAAATAAAAAACTAAACAAATATCAAACTGAAAAAAGAAAGTGTTCAAAAAAAGAAAGAAAGGGTTCAAAAATGCGTACAAATTAAAAAAAAAACGGAAAGAAAGGGTTCAAAAAATGCGTGCAAATTCAAAAAAAAATGTAACTTTCCAACTTAGCTTATAGCTGGTCCAAAAAACACGTAAGACGAACAGAAAATCTCGTGATTCCTCTTAGGATTTATTTGTATAAAATACAAATTGTGGCACAAGGCCTAAAAAGGGGAGGGGTAAGGCTGGTCTTAACTAACTATCCTATACCTAGCTAATCAGATTCGTGACCCATTCATACATTACAATTGACGCAATCACCACAAGAATTCGTCCATCATCTTTCAATCCTCCGTACACCATAATACCACATCCTCACCAGGGGGGGCCTAAAATAAAACGCGCCCCATAACATAAAAATTTAATGATAATAAAAATACATAAAAATATAATCATGAACCGATGAAAGGGGAGGGAGATGAACCCCATAACAAACTAAAAATTCAACAAATTCTTAAACTAAACATAATTTATGTTAGTAGGGCCCGTCCAACCCTCAAAATAGAGAGGCCGCTGTATTCTGCCCAGAGGACAAAATCAAGAAGCACTCTCGCTAAGGGAGTGGGAAAGAGATAAAATAAGTGGGACATGGGGAAGTAAAAGGCTGATCCAGTTGAGATGAAAAGGAGGCCAAAACAAACTGGGGAGGTTGGGAATCTCGACTTGGATCATAACTAAAATGATGGCCGGGAAACAGGCCGGGAACAACACTTACTCATATTAACTAGGTATACTTAAGCTTGTCTAACCTAACCGAGGGGAGGGTTCCACAGGAAACCACCCCGATGTGACTTTGGTTGACCTAGAAAAGAAAATCAAGGCTAACCCCGTTCAAACGAACCAAGCTCGCCTCTTTTACCCACCTTTCGCTGAAGACTGTCGAATGCAATCGTTTTCTATCAGTTCTAATCTTCATCTTGAGCTGATGCTCAAAGAATCGGATTAGATCCTGATGCGAAAGACTATTGCCTCGCAAGACTTCCTCCATTCGCGTCGTCCATATCACCATTCGAGCCGTGGCTAGCAGCGTTAGAAACACCATTCGTTTCACCCCAGAATACGGGGGCGACACATTGTCACACGCGTATGCGCGATCAATGGACATGAGTTCTTCGGGAGCGAGACGAGCCGTCAGCTCGCCGACATGGTCCCATAAGGGGCGGACCCGGGGGCAATGGTAGAAGGCGTGCGAAGCCGTTTCCTCTAATCCAAGGCCACACCGTTCACAGTCTGGCAAATCCGCCAAGCCCCATATGAAAGCCATGTCGTTGAGAGGCAGCCGATTCCGAGCCAATCGCCAGGTAAGCGAAAACTCAGGGTTACTGAGATAATCCGCCGCTGGCGCCCAAGACCAGTAGGAGCGATACTGCTCCTCCGAACAGTCGAGCGTATCACGTAGAGAATCCTTCGCGCGACCCTCCACTAATTCCCGATAGAAGACCTTCCTAGGCCGTGAAAGGTCACTGGACCGCGGAATAGCCCTCAAGGCTGACCGACACTCGCTGAGGAAAAGCGATTCATCTCGAGACTTACAATGGCGCTCAGCCTTCGAGATGGGGGGATTGATGGTAAGGCTAGGGAAGGCGTCCCTAACAATCCCCTCCAGAATCGGATCTCCTCTAGTCAATGCGCGGCGTAGGAAAGCCAACCGAGAGGCACGGATGTGACTCTTCAAGTGTGGCATTCCCAGCCCCCCATGACACGGACTTTTAGTGCAGACTCGTCTGTCGACCCTGTTCGCGCGTCCCCTCCATAAAATGGAGGATAGCGCTTGCTCGAGCGCCTTCTTCTGGGCCTTACAGAGAGGAAGTACTGACAAGCGATAAAGAATCAGGGGGAAAATGTATGTAACACACACCTCCGCCCTGCCCTTTACGGACAACCTCCGTCGATTCCAAGTCTTACCGGCAGAAACGACCTTTGCTAGTACTTCAGACCAATTTTTCTTCAGCTGGAGGTCGGGTCCAAACCACACTCCAAGAATGCGGACAGGACCGTCCGTCCAACCGAAGCGGCCTGGAAGATCACGCCCCTTCCAGGCACCTAACCGCAAGCCGGAAGACTTGTCGCGGTTTATCTTGGCCCCTGTCACCTTCTCGTACCGATCAAGCGCCTTCTGTACCGCCTCAATGTCGTTAAGGGACGACACGAAAGCAGATACGTCATCGGCGTACGCGGAAACCCTGGCTCGAGACCCTCCAGGAACGGCGATCCCGCGTAGGGCCGGACTGCACGCCTCGTCCTTCAGCCGGCGCAGGAGAGGCTCCAACGCCAAAGCGTAAAGGAGAGGCGACAGCGGACAACCCTGACGAACCGACCTCGACAGAACAAAAGCGCCCGACAACTTTCCGTTCACCTGTACCACAGCACTGGGGGAGCGATACAGGAGGCTAATCCAGCGGCAGAAGTCGGGTGCGAATCCGGCGGCCTGCAGGACAGTAGCAAGGTAGCGATGGTCGACCCTATCAAATGCCTTGGACTGATCCAAATTGATCAGCGCGGCTTCTTCGTCGTCTTTTACGCCCTCTACGATCGTGCGGATCAAATGCAGGTTGCTCTGAATTGTTCGGCCCCTCACAGAACAAGTCTGCTCAGGTCCCAACAGAGACTCGGCAACTGACTGCAAACGCTCCTGCAGGATCTTGGCCATAATCTTTAACTCTGTGTTTAGCAGAGTTATGGGCCTATAATCATCTAGTTTCCCCCCAACACCCTTGCCCTTTTTCAACAGAGTGATCACACCCCTGGAAATGCGATTGGGGATGGACCCCGACCGAAACCAGTTGTTGAACACTGCTGTCAAAATCGGAACAAAGATGTGCGACAGCCTCAAGTACAATTCATAGGGCAAACCATCCAGACCGGGCGACTTGCCTCTGCCGACCCTCTTCAGTGCCTCATAGACTTCGCCCTCCGTGATCTCTCCCTCGCAGCTAGCCGCTTCAGTCGGCGCAAGCCGAGGAAAGTCAGCCAAATAGCTGCGAAACTCCTCCTCACGGAGACCAGGCTCCTTGGTAAAGCGGCTCTCGAAATGCCGCCGAAACGCCTCGCACATGTCGTCAGTCGACCGCAGAGTACGCCCCTCCGGGGTTTCGACTTGACGAACGTAACGAACACCACCTCGACGGATTTCTTCCCGACGCAGATCTGCGCCCAGGTTCACAGCTTCGTTAGACATCTTACTTAACTTATGCCTAATTACCTGACCCATGTAACGATCGCTATTCGACCGCTGCAGGGCCTCCCTAGCTAGAGCTATCTCTAGGGGATCCCCCCCAGCCTCCGCCCGGGAAAAATTAGCCTTAAGTGTCTTCACCTTCTCAGCCTTATCTAGAGCGAGCCGTTTGCTGAAATCGGTGGTGAAAGACCTAATTCTATCTTTCAGTTTTTCCCACCACCTATTCCCGATAACCGCCCCCACTAGCTCCCGCTGCACTAATTTAATTAGCTGCTCCCGGAAGTCCCGCCTGTCCAGTAAGGACAGATTGAACTTCCAGTAACCAGCCATTCTAGGCCTATGTTCTAACGCCACACGGGCACAAACGAGTTTGTGGTCCGTGTAGCCTACCCAGTGGAACGTGGGACAATCTAACAGGTCTATGTCGGCCCTACGAACTAACATTCTGTCAAGGTAGCTAACTACCTTGTCAGACGGCCAATTATGCGCCCACGTCCACATTTTCCCACTGGGATGATCGACCCGGTATCTATCGACGAGACCATAATCGCCGATCAGATCGACCAGGCTGCGATCGCCCCTTCTCCCGCTAGCGCCCCGCCCCCTGTCTAACTTGGGGTCCAGGATGGCATTCCAGTCCCCCATTAGAACTAGGCGCGAAGAATCGACTAGGAACGGCCCTAACTGCCGAAAAAAGTCACACCGCTCCCCCTGGTCGTTGGGCGCATAAACCGCAACGACCCGAAACGAACCACTTTTCACGGCAATATCGGCCACGATTAACCTGCCCTCGGCATCGGTATGCACAAGGTCCACCTTCGCATCAAGAGTACGTTTGACTAACAAAGAAACTCCTCTGGCCAACCGGTCCCCATATGCTGAATAGACGACAAAGTCATCCTCCAGCACACACGCATCGGAAGTGCAAACAAAGTGGGTCTCTTCGATCGCGGCAACATCTACACCGAAGGACAGGAGATCCCGAAGCAGGCGGGCAGCCTTACCCCGATTTCTCAAGCCCTTCACATTCAAACTGGCTATCTTTATTTCCATTTTCTAGGCCTGCAAATATAAAAAGAATTAGTGCAAAAACCTTAGACACATACGGGGCGGAAATCTGAGCTGGACAGGACCCCGACGGATTGCCCCAGGCTCCCTACTCCCAACTCTGACGTAATGCGTCCATCCAGGGCAATACCGCCAACGTCCATGGGGTATATTAGTTTGATCGCTCTATATAATGAGGGATGGATCAAAACGGGGACCCTCCCTGCACAAAATTGTCGCAATCTTCTTATACTGGGGTCCTCCATATCGAACATTCTGATGTTCGGGAAGGCCTCTTTAGCTTCAAACAAATGACTCCACACACGCAAGTAAGCCCCCGTGTCTCTTACGCAGGTTATCACTCCTGGCGCCTTAGGAAAGTTACGAGGGTCTTCTGTTGACTTCCCGTCAACCTCGTTCATTTGGAAAAGGAGCCCCGACAGTGCTTTTCTTTGCTTGGTGAGCCCGTTCTTGTAGACTTCTTTGTCTACATGACAAATTGATTCGGGCCCTTCGAAAAGTTTCTTTTTCTTCTTTTTCTTCTCCCTTGAAGGATGGGGAGGGGAAGAAGTGGATGTATGGGGTGGTGTATTTAGAGAACTGGGGGAAGAAGTAGAGGGAGAGGGGGATGGAGTACGTGTATGGGAGGAAGGGAGACTCCTATCTCTAGGGGAAACAGATTGTCTTATGGGCGATGCAGGGAAGGAGTGCCGCCTGGTTCTGTCCATGCTACACTCTGCCCTGCTACGTCCAGAGGTACCTTTTTCTTGCTCTTCAGAGTCTTCCTCCCTACTTCTTTTTAAAGAGGAAGCTCGTGGTGGAGGCATACTTTCTACCTCCATTGGTGCTTCCTGCTGCTGCTCCATCTGTGGATGCTCTTGCTGCTTCTTGGTTTTCTGCTGTGACCGCTGCTGTTGAGGCTGCTGTTGCTTCTTCTGTCGTTGCTGTTGAGGTTGTTCAGCTTGCTTCTGCTGTTGAGGCTGCTGTTCTATTTGCTTCTGTTGCAGTTTAGGTTGATCCTCGGGCCGCTTGTTTTGGCCTTCTTTGGGTTGCTTTTTAAATTCCCCTTCCGTCTGCCTTTTGGGGGGAATCTCCTTCTGGGGTGGAGCCGGCGCACTTTGGGGCTTCCGCCTTTTAGTGACTTCCTTCCACTCGCCTTCCGGATTCGGGGTTTCCTTCTCTGGGGTACTGGTTTTTGCTGCAGGTGCTGGAGGTGGTGGGGCTGGTGTCTTCTCTTTCTTAGGGCACGCCTTTGCCATGTGTCCTGCCTCTCCGCATGACCAACAGAACGGCTTTCTGCCCTCCACCACTACCAACATCCTTCTGTTGCGGCAGATTAATACGTTTGGGATGTTCTGGAATCCTTCTCTGTCCAATGTGATGTGGATTTCGAAATCTCCCGTCTCGATTCCTGCCTTACTGCTGATGGCCTTCACTTCGTTAACTTCTCCGAATTCGGCGAAGAAGGCCCCGAGTCTGTCACCGGAAATGTCTATGGGCACCCCATGAACCATCACCTTTGTTCGACGGGTGCCCATATACTCGGTTTGTAGTCTTAAAGACTTTGTATTCAAGACACTGCCGGCTAATTTCTTGGCTTGTTCTTCTGTGTGTAGGAGGAGGTCCCATAGAGCATTTGTTCTTCGTGCTAAAATTTTCGGACAAATGCCTAACGCCTTCAGGGCCTCCTCCATACCCTCCCTGCTCACTCCAACCAGCTTATGAGTCCTGACATCCGAGGTGAGCAAAGAAATGGTACGAGGTTTCACCTCCTCGAATGCCTCGGTGATGGTCAAGAATTCATTGCCACTGAAAGTTTCTTGGAGACGAATTCTTTCGTTAGCGTAAAATACGCCATCCTTTTTTAGCGGGCTATTTTGGCTCCAGGCCGTTTTTTCAGCTGACACCGGTATTGTTAACGGTGTAGCTGGAGTGTCAATGTTTTTCTCAGCCATTTTGGTGAACAAAGTTCACCGCGGCTGACTATACTTTCTTTTCTCACACTTTTCTTTTTTTTTTTTTTAAGCAGAAATTTTTAACAAATAAATAAAACCAAATAAAAAAAAAAAGGTCGGACCGAAATCCGAGAAAAATAAATAAAACCAACAATGAACAGTAAACGAAAAAGAACAGAATCAAATAAAAGTCGGGGAGGGTAACAGCAAAATAAAAGAAATAAAAAACTAAACAAATATCAAACTGAAAAAAGAAAGTGTTCAAAAAAAGAAAGAAAGGGTTCAAAAATGCGTACAAATTAAAAAAAAACGGAAAGAAAGGGTTCACAAAATGCGTGCAAATTTAAAAAAAAATATAACTTTCCAACTTAGCTTATAGCTGGTCCAAAAAACACGTAAGACGAACAGAAAATCTCGTGATTTCTCTTAGGATTTATTTGTATAAAATACAAATTGTGGCACAAGGCCTAAAAAGGGGAGGGGTAAGGCTGGTCTTAACTAACTATCCTATACCTAGCTAATCAGATTCGTGACCCATTCATACATTACAATTGACGCAATCACCACAAGAATTCGTCCATCATCTTTCAATCCTCCGTACACCATAATACCACATCCTCACCAGGGGGGGCCTAAAATAAAACGCGCCCCATAACATAAAAATTTAATGATAATAAAAATACATAAAGATATAATCATGAACAGATGAAAGGGGAGGGAGATGAACCCCATAACAAACTAAAAATTCAACAAATTCTTAAACTAAACATAATTTATGTTAGTAGGGCCCGTCCAACCCTCAAAATAGAGAGGCCGCTGTATTCTGCCCAGAGGACAAAATCAAGAAGCACTCTCGCTAAGGGAGTGGGAAAGAGATAAAATAAGTGGGACATGGGGAAGTAAAAGGCTGATCCAGTTGAGATGAAAAGGAGGCCAAAACAAACTGGGGAGGTTGGGAATCTCGACTTGGATCATAACTAAAATGATGGCCGGGAAACAGGCCGGGAACAACACTTACTCATATTAACTAGGTACACTTAAGCTTGTCTAACCTAACCGAGGGGAGGGTTCCACAGGAAACCACCCCGATGTGACTTTGGTTGACCTAGAAAAGAAAATCAAGGCTAACCCCGTTCAAACGAACCAAGCTCGCCTCTTTTACCCACCTTTCGCTGAAGACTGTCGAATGCAATCGTTTTCTATCAGTTCTAATCTTCATCTTGAGCTGATGCTCAAAGAATCGGATTAGATCCTGATGCGAAAGACTATTGCCTCGCAAGACTTCCTCCATTCGCGTCGTCCATATCACCATTCGAGCCGTGGCTAGCAGCGTTAGAAACACCATTCGTTTCACCCCAGAATACGGGGGCGACACATTGTCACACGCGTATGCGCGATCAATGGACACGAGTTCTTCGGGAGCGAGACGAGCCGTCAGCTCGCCGACATGGTCCCATAAGGGGCGGACCCGGGGGCAATGGTAGAAGGCGTGCGAAGCCGTTTCCTCTAATCCAAGGCCACACCGTTCACAGTCTGGCAAATCCGCCAAGCCCCATATGAAAGCCATGTCGTTGAGAGGCAGCCGATTCCGAGCCAATCGCCAGGTAAGCGAAAACTCAGGGTTACTGAGATAATCCGCCGCTGGCGCCCAAGACCAGTAGGAGCGATACTGCTCCTCCGAACAGTCGAGCGTATCACGTAGAGAATCCTTCGCGCGACCCTCCACTAATTCCCGATAGAAGACCTTCCTAGGCCGTGAAAGGTCACTGGACCGCGGAATAGCCCTCAAGGCTGACCGACACTCGCTGAGGAAAAGCGATTCATCTCGAGACTTACAATGGCGCTCAGCCTTCGAGATGGGGGGACTGATGGTAAGGCTAGGGAAGGCGTCCCTAACAATCCCCTCCAGAATCGGATCTCCTCTAGTCAATGCGCGGCGTAGGAAAGCCAACCGAGAGGCACGGATGTGACTCTTCAAGTGTGGCATTCCCAGCCCCCCATGACACGGACTTTTAGTGCAGACTCGTCTGTCGACCCTGTTCGCGCGTCCCCTCCATAAAATGGAGGATAGCGCTTGCTCGAGCGCCTTCTTCTGGGCCTTACAGAGAGGAAGTACTGACAAGCGATAAAGAATCAGGGGGAAAATGTATGTAACACACACCTCCGCCCTGCCCTTTACGGACAACCTCCGTCGATTCCAAGTCTTACCGGCAGAAACGACCTTTGCTAGTACTTCAGACCAATTTTTCTTCAGCTGGAGGTCGGGTCCAAACCACACTCCAAGAATGCGGACAGGACCGTCCGTCCAACCGAAGCGGCCTGGAAGATCACGCCCCTTCCAGGCACCTAACCGCAAGCCGGAAGACTTGTCGCGGTTTATCTTGGCCCCTGTCACCTTCTCGTACCGATCAAGCGCCTTCTGTACCGCCTCAATGTCGTTAAGGGACGACACGAAAGCAGATACGTCATCGGCGTACGCGGAAACCCTGGCTCGAGACCCTCCAGGAACGGCGATCCCGCGTAGGGCCGGACTGCACGCCTCGTCCTTCAGCCGGCGCAGGAGAGGCTCCAACGCCAAAGCGTAAAGGAGAGGCGACAGCGGACAACCCTGACGAACCGACCTCGACAGAACAAAAGCGCCCGACAACTTTCCGTTCACCTGTACCACAGCACTGGGGGAGCGATACAGGAGGCTAACCCAGCGGCAGAAGTCGGGTGCGAATCCGGCGGCCTGCAGGACAGTAGCAAGGTAGCGATGGTCGACCCTATCAAATGCCTTGGACTGATCCAAATTGATCAGCGCGGCTTCTTCGTCGTCTTTTACGCCCTCTACGATCGTGCGGATCAAATGCAGGTTGCTCTGAATTGTTCGGCCCCTCACAGAACAAGTCTGCTCAGGTCCCAACAGAGACTCGGCAACTGACTGCAAACGCTCCTGCAGGATCTTGGCCATAATCTTTAACTCTGTGTTTAGCAGAGTTATGGGCCTATAATCATCTAGTTTCCCCCCAACACCCTTGCCCTTTTTCAACAGAGTGATCACACCCCTGGAAATGCGATTGGGGATGGACCCCGACCGAAACCAGTTGTTGAACACTGCTGTCAAAATCGGAACAAAGATGTGCGACAGCCTCAAGTACAATTCATAGGGCAAACCATCCAGACCGGGCGACTTGCCTCTGCCGACCCTCTTCAGTGCCTCATAGACTTCGCCCTCCGTGATCTCTCCCTCGCAGCTAGCCGCTTCAGTCGGCGCAAGCCGAGGAAAGTCAGCCAAATAGCTGCGAAACTCCTCCTCACGGAGACCAGGCTCCTTGGTAAAGCGGCTCTCGAAATGCCGCCGAAACGCCTCGCACATGTCGTCAGTCGACCGCAGAGTACGCCCCTCCGGGGTTTCGACTTGACGAACGTAACGAACACCACCTCGACGGATTTCTTCCCGACGCAGATCTGCGCCCAGGTTCACAGCTTCGTTAGACATCTTACTTAACTTATGCCTAATTACCTGACCCATGTAACGATCGCTATTCGACCGCTGCAGGGCCTCCCTAGCTAGAGCTATCTCTAGGGGATCCCCCCCAGCCTCCGCCCGGGAAAAATTAGCCTTAAGTGTCTTCACCTTCTCAGCCTTATCTAGAGCGAGCCGTTTGCTGAAATCGGTGGTGAAAGACCTAATTCTATCTTTCAGTTTTTCCCACCACCTATTCCCGATAACCGCCCCCACTAGCTCCCGCTGCACTAATTTAATTAGCTGCTCCCGGAAGTCCCGCCTGTCCAGTAAGGACAGATTGAACTTCCAGTAACCAGCCATTCTAGGCCTATGTTCTAACGCCACACGGGCACAAACGAGTTTGTGGTCCGTGTAGCCTACCCAGTGGAACGTGGGACAATCTAACAGGTCTATGTCGGCCCTACGAACTAACATTCTGTCAAGGTAGCTAACTACCTTGTCAGACGGCCAATTATGCGCCCACGTCCACATTTTCCCACTGGGATGATCGACCCGGTATCTATCGACGAGACCATAATCGCCGATCAGATCGACCAGGCTGCGATCGCCCCTTCTCCCGCTAGCGCCCCGCCCCCTGTCTAACTTGGGGTCCAGGATGGCATTCCAGTCCCCCATTAGAACTAGGCGCGAAGAATCGACTAGGAACGGCCCTAACTGCCGAAAAAAGTCACACCGCTCCCCCTGGTCGTTGGGCGCATAAACCGCAACGACCCGAAACGAACCACTTTTCACGGCAATATCGGCCACGATTAACCTGCCCTCGGCATCGGTATGCACAAGGTCCACCTTCGCATCAAGAGTACGTTTGACTAACAAAGAAACTCCTCTGGCCAACCGGTCCCCATATGCTGAATAGACGACAAAGTCATCCTCCAGCACACACGCATCGGAAGTGCAAACAAAGTGGGTCTCTTCGATCGCGGCAACATCTACACCGAAGGACAGGAGATCCCGAAGCAGGCGGGCAGCCTTACCCCGATTTCTCAAGCCCTTCACATTCAAACTGGCTATCTTTATTTCCATTTTCTAGGCCTGCAAATATAAAAAAGAGAATTAGTGCAAAAACCTTAGACACATACGGGGCGGAAATCTGAGCTGGACAGGACCCCGACGGATTGCCCCAGGCTCCCTACTCCCAACTCTGACGTAATGCGTCCATCCAGGGCAATACCGCCAACGTCCATGGGGTATATTAGTTTGATCGCTCTATATAATGAGGGATGGATCAAAACGGGGACCCTCCCTGCACAAAATTGTCGCAATCTTCTTATACTGGGGTCCTCCATATCGAACATTCTGATGTTCGGGAAGGCCTCTTTAGCTTCAAACAAATGACTCCACACACGCAAGTAAGCCCCCGTGTCTCTTACGCAGGTTATCACTCCTGGCGCCTTAGGAAAGTTACGAGGGTCTTCTGTTGACTTCCCGTCAACCTCGTTCATTTGGAAAAGGAGCCCCGACAGTGCTTTTCTTTGCTTGGTGAGCCCGTTCTTGTAGACTTCTTTGTCTACATGACAAATTGATTCGGGCCCTTCGAAAAGTTTCTTTTTCTTCTTTTTCTTCTCCCTTGAAGGATGGGGAGGGGAAGAAGTGGATGTATGGGGTGGTGTATTTAGAGAACTGGGGGAAGAAGTAGAGGGAGAGGGGGATGGAGTACGTGTATGGGAGGAAGGGAGACTCCTATCTCTAGGGGAAACAGATTGTCTTATGGGCGATGCAGGGAAGGAGTGCCGCCTGGTTCTGTCCATGCTACACTCTGCCCTGCTACGTCCAGAGGTACCTTTTTCTTGCTCTTCAGAGTCTTCCTCCCTACTTCTTTTTAAAGAGGAAGCTCGTGGTGGAGGCATACTTTCTACCTCCATTGGTGCTTCCTGCTGCTGCTCCATCTGTGGATGCTCTTGCTGCTTCTTGGTTTTCTGCTGTGACCGCTGCTGTTGAGGCTGCTGTTGCTTCTTCTGTCGTTGCTGTTGAGGTTGTTCAGCTTGCTTCTGCTGTTGAGGCTGCTGTTCTATTTGCTTCTGTTGCAGTTTAGGTTGATCCTCGGGCCGCTTGTTTTGGCCTTCTTTGGGTTGCTTTTTAAATTCCCCTTCCGTCTGCCTTTTGGGGGGAATCTCCTTCTGGGGTGGAGCCGGCGCACTTTGGGGCTTCCGCCTTTTAGTGACTTCCTTCCACTCGCCTTCCGGATTCGGGGTTTCCTTCTCTGGGGTACTGGTTTTTGCTGCAGGTGCTGGAGGTGGTGGGGCTGGTGTCTTCTCTTTCTTAGGGCACGCCTTTGCCATGTGTCCTGCCTCTCCGCATGACCAACAGAACGGCTTTCTGCCCTCCACCACTACCAACATCCTTCTGTTGCGGCAGATTAATACGTTTGGGATGTTCTGGAATCCTTCTCTGTCCAATGTGATGTGGATTTCGAAATCTCCCGTCTCGATTCCTGCCTTACTGCTGATGGCCTTCACTTCGTTAACTTCTCCGAATTCGGCGAAGAAGGCCCCGAGTCTGTCACCGGAAATGTCTATGGGCACCCCATGAACCATCACCTTTGTTCGACGGGTGCCCATATACTCGGTTTGTAGTCTTAAAGACTTTGTATTCAAGACACTGCCGGCTAATTTCTTGGCTTGTTCTTCTGTGTGTAGGAGGAGGTCCCATAGAGCATTTGTTCTTCGTGCTAAAATTTTCGGACAAATGCCTAACGCCTTCAGGGCCTCCTCCATACCCTCCCTGCTCACTCCAACCAGCTTATGAGTCCTGACATCCGAGGTGAGCAAAGAAATGGTACGAGGTTTCACCTCCTCGAATGCCTCGGTGATGGTCAAGAATTCATTGCCACTGAAAGTTTCTTGGAGACGAATTCTTTCGTTAGCGTAAAATACGCCATCCTTTTTTAGCGGGCTATTTTGGCTCCAGGCCGTTTTTTCAGCTGACACCGGTATTGTTAACGGTGTAGCTGGAGTGTCAATGTTTTTCTCAGCCATTTTGGTGAACAAAGTTCACCGCGGCTGACTATACTTTCTTTTCTCACACTTTTCTTTTTTTTTTTTTTAAGCAGAAATTTTTAACAAATAAATAAAACCAAATAAAAAAAAAAAGGTCGGACCGAAATCCGAGAAAAATAAATAAAACCAACAATGAACAGTAAACGAAAAAGAACAGAATCAAATAAAAGTCGGGGAGGGTAACAGCAAAATAAAAGAAATAAAAAACTAAACAAATATCAAACTGAAAAAAGAAAGTGTTCAAAAAAAGAAAGAAAGGGTTCAAAAATGCGTACAAATTAAAAAAAAACGGAAAGAAAGGGTTCACAAAATGCGTGCAAATTTAAAAAAAAATATAACTTTCCAACTTAGCTTATAGCTGGTCCAAAAAACACGTAAGACGAACAGAAAATCTCGTGATTTCTCTTAGGATTTATTTGTATAAAATACAAATTGTGGCACAAGGCCTAAAAAGGGGAGGGGTAAGGCTGGTCTTAACTAACTATCCTATACCTAGCTAATCAGATTCGTGACCCATTCATACATTACAATTGACGCAATCACCACAAGAATTCGTCCATCATCTTTCAATCCTCCGTACACCATAATACCACATCCTCACCAGGGGGGGCCTAAAATAAAACGCGCCCCATAACATAAAAATTTAATGATAATAAAAATACATAAAAATATAATCATGAACAGATGAAAGGGGAGGGAGATGAACCCCATAACAAACTAAAAATTCAACAAATTCTTAAACTAAACATAATTTATGTTAGTAGGGCCCGTCCAACCCTCAAAATAGAGAGGCCGCTGTATTCTGCCCAGAGGACAAAATCAAGAAGCACTCTCGCTAAGGGAGTGGGAAAGAGATAAAATAAGTGGGACATGGGGAAGTAAAAGGCTGATCCAGTTGAGATGAAAAGGAGGCCAAAACAAACTGGGGAGGTTGGGAATCTCGACTTGGATCATAACTAAAATGATGGCCGGGAAACAGGCCGGGAACAACACTTACTCATATTAACTAGGTACACTTAAGCTTGTCTAACCTAACCGAGGGGAGGGTTCCACAGGAAACCACCCCGATGTGACTTTGGTTGACCTAGAAAAGAAAATCAAGGCTAACCCCGTTCAAACGAACCAAGCTCGCCTCTTTTACCCACCTTTCGCTGAAGACTGTCGAATGCAATCGTTTTCTATCAGTTCTAATCTTCATCTTGAGCTGATGCTCAAAGAATCGGATTAGATCCTGATGCGAAAGACTATTGCCTCGCAAGACTTCCTCCATTCGCGTCGTCCATATCACCATTCGAGCCGTGGCTAGCAGCGTTAGAAACACCATTCGTTTCACCCCAGAATACGGGGGCGACACATTGTCACACGCGTATGCGCGATCAATGGACACGAGTTCTTCGGGAGCGAGACGAGCCGTCAGCTCGCCGACATGGTCCCATAAGGGGCGGACCCGGGGGCAATGGTAGAAGGCGTGCGAAGCCGTTTCCTCTAATCCAAGGCCACACCGTTCACAGTCTGGCAAATCCGCCAAGCCCCATATGAAAGCCATGTCGTTGAGAGGCAGCCGATTCCGAGCCAATCGCCAGGTAAGCGAAAACTCAGGGTTACTGAGATAATCCGCCGCTGGCGCCCAAGACCAGTAGGAGCGATACTGCTCCTCCGAACAGTCGAGCGTATCACGTAGAGAATCCTTCGCGCGACCCTCCACTAATTCCCGATAGAAGACCTTCCTAGGCCGTGAAAGGTCACTGGACCGCGGAATAGCCCTCAAGGCTGACCGACACTCGCTGAGGAAAAGCGATTCATCTCGAGACTTACAATGGCGCTCAGCCTTCGAGATGGGGGGATTGATGGTAAGGCTAGGGAAGGCGTCCCTAACAATCCCCTCCAGAATCGGATCTCCTCTAGTCAATGCGCGGCGTAGGAAAGCCAACCGAGAGGCACGGATGTGACTCTTCAAGTGTGGCATTCCCAGCCCCCCATGACGCGGACTTTTAGTGCAGACTCGTCTGTCGACCCTGTTCGCGCGTCCCCTCCATAAAATGGAGGATAGTGCTTGCTCGAGCGCCTTCTTCTGGGCCTTACAGAGAGGAAGTACTGACAAGCGGTAAAGAATCAGGGGGAAAATGTATGTAACACACACCTCCGCCCTGCCCTTTACGGACAACCTCCGTCGATTCCAAGTCTTACCGGCAGAAACGACCTTTGCTAGTACTTCAGACCAATTTTTCTTCAGCTGGAGGTCGGGTCCAAACCACACTCCAAGAATGCGGACAGGACCGTCCGTCCAACCGAAGCGGCCTGGAAGATCACGCCCCTTCCAGGCACCTAACCGCAAGCCGGAAGACTTGTCGCGGTTTATCTTGGCCCCTGTCACCTTCTCGTACCGATCAAGCGCCTTCTGTACCGCCTCAATGTCGTTAAGGGACGACACGAAAGCAGATACGTCATCGGCGTACGCGGAAACCCTGGCTCGAGACCCTCCAGGAACGGCGATCCCGCGTAGGGCCGGACTGCACGCCTCGTCCTTCAGCCGGCGCAGGAGAGGCTCCAACGCCAAAGCGTAAAGGAGAGGCGACAGCGGACAACCCTGACGAACCGACCTCGACAGAACAAAAGCGCCCGACAACTTTCCGTTCACCTGTACCACAGCACTGGGGGAGCGATACAGGAGGCTAATCCAGCGGCAGAAGTCGGGTGCGAATCCAGCGGCCTGCAGGACAGTAGCAAGGTAGCGATGGTCGACCCTATCAAATGCCTTGGACTGATCCAAATTGATCAGCGCGGCTTCTTCGTCGTCTTTTACGCCCTCTACGATCGTGCGGATCAAATGCAGGTTGCTCTGAATTGTTCGGCCCCTCACAGAACAAGTCTGCTCCGGTCCCAACAGAGACTCGGCAACTGACTGCAAACGCTCCTGCAGGATCTTGGCCATAATCTTTAACTCTGTGTTTAGCAGAGTTATGGGCCTATAATCATCTAGTTTCCCCCCAACACCCTTGCCCTTTTTCAACAGAGTGATCACACCCCTGGAAATGCGATTGGGGATGGACCCCGACCGAAACCAGTTGTTGAACACTGCTGTCAAAATCGGAACAAAGATGTGCGACAGCCTCAAGTACAATTCATAGGGCAAACCATCCAGACCGGGCGACTTGCCTCTGCCGACCCTCTTCAGTGCCTCATAGACTTCGCCCTCCGTGATCTCTCCCTCGCAGCTAGCCGCTTCAGTCGGCGCAAGCCGAGGAAAGTCAGCCAAATAGCTGCGAAACTCCTCCTCACGGAGACCAGGCTCCTTGGTAAAGCGGCTCCCGAAATGCCGCCGAAACGCCTCGCACATGTCGTCAGTCGACCGCAGAGTACGCCCCTCCGGGGTTTCGACTTGACGAACGTAACGAACACCACCTCGACGGATTTCTTCCCGACGCAGATCTGCGCCCAGGTTCACAGCTTCGTTAGACATCTTACTTAACTTATGCCTAATTACCTGACCCATGTAACGATCGCTATTCGACCGCTGCAGGGCCTCCCTAGCTAGAGCTATCTCTAGGGGATCCCCCCCAGCCTCCGCCCGGGAAAAATTAGCCTTAAGTGTCTTCACCTTCTCAGCCTTATCTAGAGCGAGCCGTTTGCTGAAATCGGTGGTGAAAGACCTAATTCTATCTTTCAGTTTTTCCCACCACCTATTCCCGATAACCGCCCCCACTAGCTCCCGCTGCACTAATTTAATTAGCTGCTCCCGGAAGTCCCGCCTGTCCAGTAAGGACAGATTGAACTTCCAGTAACCAGCCATTCTAGGCCTATGTTCTAACGCCACACGGGCACAAACGAGTTTGTGGTCCGTGTAGCCTACCCAGTGGAACGTGGGACAATCTAACAGGTCTATGTCGGCCCTACGAACTAACATTCTGTCAAGGTAGCTAACTACCTTGTCAGACGGCCAATTATGCGCCCACGTCCACATTTTCCCACTGGGATGATCGACCCGGTATCTATCGACGAGACCATAATCGCCGATCAGATCGACCAGGCTGCGATCGCCCCTTCTCCCGCTAGCGCCCCGCCCCCTGTCTAACTTGGGGTCCAGGATGGCATTCCAGTCCCCCATTAGAACTAGGCGCGAAGAATCGACTAGGAACGGCCCTAACTGCCGAAAAAAGTCACACCGCTCCCCCTGGTCGTTGGGCGCATAAACCGCAACGACCCGAAACGAACCACTTTTCACGGCAATATCGGCCACGATTAACCTGCCCTCGGCATCGGTATGCACAAGGTCCACCTTCGCATCAAGAGTACGTTTGACTAACAAAGAAACTCCTCTGGCCAACCGGTCCCCATATGCTGAATAGACGACAAAGTCATCCTCCAGCACACACGCATCGGAAGTGCAAACAAAGTGGGTCTCTTCGATCGCGGCAACATCTACACCGAAGGACAGGAGATCCCGAAGCAGGCGGGCAGCCTTACCCCGATTTCTCAAGCCCTTCACATTCAAACTGGCTATCTTTATTTCCATTTTCTAGGCCTGCAAATATAAAAAAGAATTAGTGCAAAAACCTTAGACACATACGGGCCGGAAATCTGAGCTGGACAGGACCCCGACGGATTGCCCCAGGCTCCCTACTCCCAACTCTGACGTAATGCGTCCATCCAGGGCAATACCGCCAACGTCCATGGGGTATATTAGTTTGATCGCTCTATATAATGAGGGATGGATCAAAACGGGGACCCTCCCTGCACAAAATTGTCGCAATCTTCTTATACTGGGGTCCTCCATATCGAACATTCTGATGTTCGGGAAGGCCTCTTTAGCTTCAAACAAATGACTCCACACACGCAAGTAAGCCCCCGTGTCTCTTACGCAGGTTATCACTCCTGGCGCCTTAGGAAAGTTACGAGGGTCTTCTGTTGACTTCCCGTCAACCTCGTTCATTTGGAAAAGGAGCCCCGACAGTGCTTTTCTTTGCTTGGTGAGCCCGTTCTTGTAGACTTCTTTGTCTACATGACAAATTGATTCGGGCCCTTCGAAAAGTTTCTTTTTCTTCTTTTTCTTCTCCCTTGAAGGATGGGGAGGGGAAGAAGTGGATGTATGGGGTGGTGTATTTAGAGAACTGGGGGAAGAAGTAGAGGGAGAGGGGGATGGAGTACGTGTATGGGAGGAAGGGAGACTCCTATCTCTAGGGGAAACAGATTGTCTTATGGGCGATGCAGGGAAGGAGTGCCGCCTGGTTCTGTCCATGCTACACTCTGCCCTGCTACGTCCAGAGGTACCTTTTTCTTGCTCTTCAGAGTCTTCCTCCCTACTTCTTTTTAAAGAGGAAGCTCGTGGTGGAGGCATACTTTCTACCTCCATTGGTGCTTCCTGCTGCTGCTCCATCTGTGGATGCTCTTGCTGCTTCTTGGTTTTCTGCTGTGACCGCTGCTGTTGAGGCTGCTGTTGCTTCTTCTGTCGTTGCTGTTGAGGTTGTTCAGCTTGCTTCTGCTGTTGAGGCTGCTGTTCTATTTGCTTCTGTTGCAGTTTAGGTTGATCCTCGGGCCGCTTGTTTTGGCCTTCTTTGGGTTGCTTTTTAAATTCCCCTTCCGTCTGCCTTTTGGGGGGAATCTCCTTCTGGGGTGGAGCCGGCGCACTTTGGGGCTTCCGCCTTTTAGTGACTTCCTTCCACTCGCCTTCCGGATTCGGGGTTTCCTTCTCTGGGGTACTGGTTTTTGCTGCAGGTGCTGGAGGTGGTGGGGCTGGTGTCTTCTCTTTCTTAGGGCACGCCTTTGCCATGTGTCCTGCCTCTCCGCATGACCAACAGAACGGCTTTCTGCCCTCCACCACTACCAACATCCTTCTGTTGCGGCAGATTAATACGTTTGGGATGTTCTGGAATCCTTCTCTGTCCAATGTGATGTGGATTTCGAAATCTCCCGTCTCGATTCCTGCCTTACTGCTGATGGCCTTCACTTCGTTAACTTCTCCGAATTCGGCGAAGAAGGCCCCGAGTCTGTCACCGGAAATGTCTATGGGCACCCCATGAACCATCACCTTTGTTCGACGGGTGCCCATATACTCGGTTTGTAGTCTTAAAGACTTTGTATTCAAGACACTGCCGGCTAATTTCTTGGCTTGTTCTTCTGTGTGTAGGAGGAGGTCCCATAGAGCATTTGTTCTTCGTGCTAAAATTTTCGGACAAATGCCTAACGCCTTCAGGGCCTCCTCCATACCCTCCCTGCTCACTCCAACCAGCTTATGAGTCCTGACATCCGAGGTGAGCAAAGAAATGGTACGAGGTTTCACCTCCTCGAATGCCTCGGTGATGGTCAAGAATTCATTGCCACTGAAAGTTTCTTGGAGACGAATTCTTTCGTTAGCGTAAAATACGCCATCCTTTTTTAGCGGGCTATTTTGGCTCCAGGCCGTTTTTTCAGCTGACACCGGTATTGTTAACGGTGTAGCTGGAGTGTCAATGTTTTTCTCAGCCATTTTGGTGAACAAAGTTCACCGCGGCTGACTATACTTTCTTTTCTCACACTTTTCTTTTTTTTTTTTTTAAGCAGAAATTTTTAACAAATAAATAAAACCAAATAAAAAAAAAAAGGTCGGACCGAAATCCGAGAAAAATAAATAAAACCAACAATGAACAGTAAACGAAAAAGAACAGAATCAAATAAAAGTCGGGGAGGGTAACAGCAAAATAAAAGAAATAAAAAACTAAACAAATATCAAACTGAAAAAAGAAAGTGTTCAAAAAAAGAAAGAAAGGGTTCAAAAATGCGTACAAATTAAAAAAAAACGGAAAGAAAGGGTTCACAAAATGCGTGCAAATTTTAAAAAAAATATAACTTTCCAACTTAGCTTATAGCTGGTCCAAAAAACACGTAAGACGAACAGAAAATCTCGTGATTTCTCTTAGGATTTATTTGTATAAAATACAAATTGTGGCACAAGGCCTAAAAAGGGGAGGGGTAAGGCTGGTCTTAACTAACTATCCTATACCTAGCTAATCAGATTCGTGACCCATTCATACATTACAATTGACGCAATCACCACAAGAATTCGTTCATCATCTTTCAATCCTCCGTACACCATAATACCACATCCTCACCAGGGGGGGCCTAAAATAAAACGCGCCCCATAACATAAAAATTTAATGATAATAAAAATACATAAAGATATAATCATGAACAGATGAAAGGGGAGGGAGATGAACCCCATAACAAACTAAAAATTCAACAAATTCTTAAACTAAACATAATTTATGTTAGTAGGGCCCGTCCAACCCTCAAAATAGAGAGGCCGCTGTATTCTGCCCAGAGGACAAAATCAAGAAGCACTCTCGCTAAGGGAGTGGGAAAGAGATAAAATAAGTGGGACATGGGGAAGTAAAAGGCTGATCCAGTTGAGATGAAAAGGAGGCCAAAACAAACTGGGGAGGTTGGGAATCTCGACTTGGATCATAACTAAAATGATGGCCGGGAAACAGGCCGGGAACAACACTTACTCATATTAACTAGGTACACTTAAGCTTGTCTAACCTAACCGAGGGGAGGGTTCCACAGGAAACCACCCCGATGTGACTTTGGTTGACCTAGAAAAGAAAATCAAGGCTAACCCCGTTCAAACGAACCAAGCTCGCCTCTTTTACCCACCTTTCGCTGAAGACTGTCGAATGCAATCGTTTTCTATCAGTTCTAATCTTCATCTTGAGCTGATGCTCAAAGAATCGGATTAGATCCTGATGCGAAAGACTATTGCCTCGCAAGACTTCCTCCATTCGCGTCGTCCATATCACCATTCGAGCCGTGGCTAGCAGCGTTAGAAACACCATTCGTTTCACCCCGGAATACGGGGGCGACACATTGTCACACGCGTATGCGCGATCAATGGACACGAGTTCTTCGGGAGCGAGACGAGCCGTCAGCTCGCCGACATGGTCCCATAAGGGGCGGACCCGGGGGCAATGGTAGAAGGCGTGCGAAGCCGTTTCCTCTAATCCAAGGCCACACCGTTCACAGTCTGGCAAATCCGCCAAGCCCCATATGAAAGCCATGTCGTTGAGAGGCAGCCGATTCCGAGCCAATCGCCAGGTAAGCGAAAACTCAGGGTTACTGAGATAATCCGCCGCTGGCGCCCAAGACCAGTAGGAGCGATACTGCTCCTCCGAACAGTCGAGCGTATCACGTAGAGAATCCTTCGCGCGACCCTCCACTAATTCCCGATAGAAGACCTTCCTAGGCCGTGAAAGGTCACTGGACCGCGGAATAGCCCTCAAGGCTGACCGACACTCGCTGAGGAAAAGCGATTCATCTCGAGACTTACAATGGCGCTCAGCCTTCGAGATGGGGGGATTGATGGTAAGGCTAGGGAAGGCGTCCCTAACAATCCCCTCCAGAATCGGATCTCCTCTAGTCAATGCGCGGCGTAGGAAAGCCAACCGAGAGGCACGGATGTGACTCTTCAAGTGTGGCATTCCCAGCCCCCCATGACACGGACTTTTAGTGCAGACTCGTCTGTCGACCCTGTTCGCGCGTCCCCTCCATAAAATGGAGGATAGCGCTTGCTCGAGCGCCTTCTTCTGGGCCTTACAGAGAGGAAGTACTGACAAGCGATAAAGAATCAGGGGGAAAATGTATGTAACACACACCTCCGCCCTGCCCTTTACGGACAACCTCCGTCGATTCCAAGTCTTACCGGCAGAAACGACCTTTGCTAGTACTTCAGACCAATTTTTCTTCAGCTGGAGGTCGGGTCCAAACCACACTCCAAGAATGCGGACAGGACCGTCCGTCCAACCGAAGCGGCCTGGAAGATCACGCCCCTTCCAGGCACCTAACCGCAAGCCGGAAGACTTGTCGCGGTTTATCTTGGCCCCTGTCACCTTCTCGTACCGATCAAGCGCCTTCTGTACCGCCTCAATGTCGTTAAGGGACGACACGAAAGCAGATACGTCATCGGCGTACGCGGAAACCCTGGCTCGAGACCCTCCAGGAACGGCGATCCCGCGTAGGGCCGGACTGCACGCCTCGTCCTTCAGCCGGCGCAGGAGAGGCTCCAACGCCAAAGCGTAAAGGAGAGGCGACAGCGGACAACCCTGACGAACCGACCTCGACAGAACAAAAGCGCCCGACAACTTTCCGTTCACCTGTACCACCGCACTGGGGGAGCGATACAGGAGGCTAATCCAGCGGCAGAAGTCGGGTGCGAATCCGGCGGCCTGCAGGACAGTAGCAAGGTAGCGATGGTCGACCCTATCAAATGCCTTGGACTGATCCAAATTGATCAGCGCGGCTTCTTCGTCGTCTTTTACGCCCTCTACGATCGTGCGGATCAAATGCAGGTTGCTCTGAATTGTTCGACCCCTCACAGAACAAGTCTGCTCAGGTCCCAACAGAGACTCGGCAACTGACTGCAAACGCTCCTGCAGGATCTTGGCCATAATCTTTAACTCTGTGTTTAGCAGAGTTATGGGCCTATAATCATCTAGTTTCCCCCCAACACCCTTGCCCTTTTTCAACAGAGTGATCACACCCCTGGAAATGCGATTGGGGATGGACCCCGACCGAAACCAGTTGTTGAACACTGCTGTCAAAATCGGAACAAAGATGTGCGACAGCCTCAAGTACAATTCATAGGGCAAACCATCCAGACCGGGCGACTTGCCTCTGCCGACCCTCTTCAGTGCCTCATAGACTTCGCCCTCCGTGATCTCTCCCTCGCAGCTAGCCGCTTCAGTCGGCGCAAGCCGAGGAAAGTCAGCCAAATAGCTGCGAAACTCCTCCTCACGGAGACCAGGCTCCTTGGTAAAGCGGCTCTCGAAATGCCGCCGAAACGCCTCGCACATGTCGTCAGTCGACCGCAGAGTACGCCCCTCCGGGGTTTCGACTTGACGAACGTAACGAACACCACCTCGACGGATTTCTTCCCGACGCAGATCTGCGCCCAGGTTCACAGCTTCGTTAGACATCTTACTTAACTTATGCCTAATTACCTGACCCATGTAACGATCGCTATTCGACCGCTGCAGGGCCTCCCTAGCTAGAGCTATCTCTAGGGGATCCCCCCCAGCCTCCGCCCGGGAAAAATTAGCCTTAAGTGTCTTCACCTTCTCAGCCTTATCTAGAGCGAGCCGTTTGCTGAAATCGGTGGTGAAAGACCTAATTCTATCTTTCAGTTTTTCCCACCACCTATTCCCGATAACCGCCCCCACTAGCTCCCGCTGCACTAATTTAATTAGCTGCTCCCGGAAGTCCCGCCTGTCCAGTAAGGACAGATTGAACTTCCAGTAACCAGCCATTCTAGGCCTATGTTCTAACGCCACACGGGCACAAACGAGTTTGTGGTCCGTGTAGCCTACCCAGTGGAACGTGGGACAATCTAACAGGTCTATGTCGGCCCTACGAACTAACATTCTGTCAAGGTAGCTAACTACCTTGTCAGACGGCCAATTATGCGCCCACGTCCACATTTTCCCACTGGGATGATCGACCCGGTATCTATCGACGAGACCATAATCGCCGATCAGATCGACCAGGCTGCGATCGCCCCTTCTCCCGCTAGCGCCCCGCCCCCTGTCTAACTTGGGGTCCAGGATGGCATTCCAGTCCCCCATTAGAACTAGGCGCGAAGAATCGACTAGGAACGGCCCTAACTGCCGAAAAAAGTCACACCGCTCCCCCTGGTCGTTGGGCGCATAAACCGCAACGACCCGAAACGAACCACTTTTCACGGCAATATCGGCCACGATTAACCTGCCCTCGGCATCGGTATGCACAAGGTCCACCTTCGCATCAAGAGTACGTTTGACTAACAAAGAAACTCCTCTGGCCAACCGGTCCCCATATGCTGAATAGACGACAAAGTCATCCTCCAGCACACACGCATCGGAAGTGCAAACAAAGTGGGTCTCTTCGATCGCGGCAACATCTACACCGAAGGACAGGAGATCCCGAAGCAGGCGGGCAGCCTTACCCCGATTTCTCAAGCCCTTCACATTCAAACTGGCTATCTTTATTTCCATTTTCTAGGCCTGCAAATATAAAAAAGAATTAGTGCAAAAACCTTAGACACATACGGGGCGGAAATCTGAGCTGGACAGGACCCCGACGGATTGCCCCAGGCTCCCTACTCCCAACTCTGACGTAATGCGTCCATCCAGGGCAATACCGCCAACGTCCATGGGGTATATTAGTTTGATCGCTCTATATAATGAGGGATGGATCAAAACGGGGACCCTCCCTGCACAAAATTGTCGCAATCTTCTTATACTGGGGTCCTCCATATCGAACATTCTGATGTTCGGGAAGGCCTCTTTAGCTTCAAACAAATGACTCCACACACGCAAGTAAGCCCCCGTGTCCCTTACGCAGGTTATCACTCCTGGCGCCTTAGGAAAGTTACGAGGGTCTTCTGTTGACTTCCCGTCAACCTCGTTCATTTGGAAAAGGAGCCCCGACAGTGCTTTTCTTTGCTTGGTGAGCCCGTTCTTGTAGACTTCTTTGTCTACATGACAAATTGATTCGGGCCCTTCGAAAAGTTTCTTTTTCTTCTTTTTCTTCTCCCTTGAAGGATGGGGAGGGGAAGAAGTGGATGTATGGGGTGGTGTATTTAGAGAACTGGGGGAAGAAATAGAGGGAGAGGGGGATGGAGTACGTGTATGGGAGGAAGGGAGACTCCTATCTCTAGGGGAAACAGATTGTCTTATGGGCGATGCAGGGAAGGAGTGCCGCCTGGTTCTGTCCATGCTACACTCTGCCCTGCTACGTCCAGAGGTACCTTTTTCTTGCTCTTCAGAGTCTTCCTCCCTACTTCTTTTTAAAGAGGAAGCTCGTGGTGGAGGCATACTTTCTACCTCCATTGGTGCTTCCTGCTGCTGCTCCATCTGTGGATGCTCTTGCTGCTTCTTGGTTTTCTGCTGTGACCGCTGCTGTTGAGGCTGCTGTTGCTTCTTCTGTCGTTGCTGTTGAGGTTGTTCAGCTTGCTTCTGCTGTTGAGGCTGCTGTTCTATTTGCTTCTGTTGCAGTTTAGGTTGATCCTCGGGCCGCTTGTTTTGGCCTTCTTTGGGTTGCTTTTTAAATTCCCCTTCCGTCTGCCTTTTGGGGGGAATCTCCTTCTGGGGTGGAGCCGGCGCACTTTGGGGCTTCCGCCTTTTAGTGACTTCCTTCCACTCGCCTTCCGGATTCGGGGTTTCCTTCTCTGGGGTACTGGTTTTTGCTGCAGGTGCTGGAGGTGGTGGGGCTGGTGTCTTCTCTTTCTTAGGGCACGCCTTTGCCATGTGTCCTGCCTCTCCGCATGACCAACAGAACGGCTTTCTGCCCTCCACCACTACCAACATCCTTCTGTTGCGGCAGATTAATACGTTTGGGATGTTCTGGAATCCTTCTCTGTCCAATGTGATGTGGATTTCGAAATCTCCCGTCTCGATTCCTGCCTTACTGCTGATGGCCTTCACTTCGTTAACTTCTCCGAATTCGGCGAAGAAGGCCCCGAGTCTGTCACCGGAAATGTCTATGGGCACCCCATGAACCATCACCTTTGTTCGACGGGTGCCCATATACTCGGTTTGTAGTCTTAAAGACTTTGTATTCAAGACACTGCCGGCTAATTTCTTGGCTTGTTCTTCTGTGTGTAGGAGGAGGTCCCATAGAGCATTTGTTCTTCGTGCTAAAATTTTGGGACAAATGCCTAACGCCTTCAGGGCCTCCTCCATACCCTCCCTGCTCACTCCAACCAGCTTATGAGTCCTGACATCCGAGGTGAGCAAAGAAATGGTACGAGGTTTCACCTCCTCGAATGCCTCGGTGATGGTCAAGAATTCATTGCCACTGAAAGTTTCTTGGAGACGAATTCTTTCGTTAGCGTAAAATACGCCATCCTTTTTTAGCGGGCTATTTTGGCTCCAGGCCGTTTTTTCAGCTGACACCGGTATTGTTAACGGTGTAGCTGGAGTGTCAATGTTTTTCTCAGCCATTTTGGTGAACAAAGTTCACCGCGGCTGACTATACTTTCTTTTCTCACACTTTTCTTTTTTTTTTTTTTAAGCAGAAATTTTTAACAAATAAATAAAACCAAATAAAAAAAAAAAGGTCGGACCGAAATCCGAGAAAAATAAATAAAACCAACAATGAACAGTAAACGAAAAAGAACAGAATCAAATAAAAGTCGGGGAGGGTAACAGCAAAATAAAAGAAATAAAAAACTAAACAAATATCAAACTGAAAAAAGAAAGTGTTCAAAAAAAGAAAGAAAGGGTTCAAAAATGCGTACAAATTAAAAAAAAACGGAAAGAAAGGGTTCACAAAATGCGTGCAAATTTTAAAAAAAATATAACTTTCCAACTTAGCTTATAGCTGGTCCAAAAAACACGTAAGACGAACAGAAAATCTCGTGATTTCTCTTAGGATTTATTTGTATAAAATACAAATTGTGGCACAAGGCCTAAAAAGGGGAGGGGTAAGGCTGGTCTTAACTAACTATCCTATACCTAGCTAATCAGATTCGTGACCCATTCATACATTACAATTGACGCAATCACCACAAGAATTCGTTCATCATCTTTCAATCCTCCGTACACCATAATACCACATCCTCACCAGGGGGGGCCTAAAATAAAACGCGCCCCATAACATAAAAATTTAATGATAATAAAAATACATAAAGATATAATCATGAACAGATGAAAGGGGAGGGAGATGAACCCCATAACAAACTAAAAATTCAACAAATTCTTAAACTAAACATAATTTATGTTAGTAGGGCCCGTCCAACCCTCAAAATAGAGAGGCCGCTGTATTCTGCCCAGAGGACAAAATCAAGAAGCACTCTCGCTAAGGGAGTGGGAAAGAGATAAAATAAGTGGGACATGGGGAAGTAAAAGGCTGATCCAGTTGAGATGAAAAGGAGGCCAAAACAAACTGGGGAGGTTGGGAATCTCGACTTGGATCATAACTAAAATGATGGCCGGGAAACAGGCCGGGAACAACACTTACTCATATTAACTAGGTACACTTAAGCTTGTCTAACCTAACCGAGGGGAGGGTTCCACAGGAAACCACCCCGATGTGACTTTGGTTGACCTAGAAAAGAAAATCAAGGCTAACCCCGTTCAAACGAACCAAGCTCGCCTCTTTTACCCACCTTTCGCTGAAGACTGTCGAATGCAATCGTTTTCTATCAGTTCTAATCTTCATCTTGAGCTGATGCTCAAAGAATCGGATTAGATCCTGATGCGAAAGACTATTGCCTCGCAAGACTTCCTCCATTCGCGTCGTCCATATCACCATTCGAGCCGTGGCTAGCAGCGTTAGAAACACCATTCGTTTCACCCCGGAATACGGGGGCGACACATTGTCACACGCGTATGCGCGATCAATGGACACGAGTTCTTCGGGAGCGAGACGAGCCGTCAGCTCGCCGACATGGTCCCATAAGGGGCGGACCCGGGGGCAATGGTAGAAGGCGTGCGAAGCCGTTTCCTCTAATCCAAGGCCACACCGTTCACAGTCTGGCAAATCCGCCAAGCCCCATATGAAAGCCATGTCGTTGAGAGGCAGCCGATTCCGAGCCAATCGCCAGGTAAGCGAAAACTCAGGGTTACTGAGATAATCCGCCGCTGGCGCCCAAGACCAGTAGGAGCGATACTGCTCCTCCGAACAGTCGAGCGTATCACGTAGAGAATCCTTCGCGCGACCCTCCACTAATTCCCGATAGAAGACCTTCCTAGGCCGTGAAAGGTCACTGGACCGCGGAATAGCCCTCAAGGCTGACCGACACTCGCTGAGGAAAAGCGATTCATCTCGAGACTTACAATGGCGCTCAGCCTTCGAGATGGGGGGATTGATGGTAAGGCTAGGGAAGGCGTCCCTAACAATCCCCTCCAGAATCGGATCTCCTCTAGTCAATGCGCGGCGTAGGAAAGCCAACCGAGAGGCACGGATGTGACTCTTCAAGTGTGGCATTCCCAGCCCCCCATGACACGGACTTTTAGTGCAGACTCGTCTGTCGACCCTGTTCGCGCGTCCCCTCCATAAAATGGAGGATAGCGCTTGCTCGAGCGCCTTCTTCTGGGCCTTACAGAGAGGAAGTACTGACAAGCGATAAAGAATCAGGGGGAAAATGTATGTAACACACACCTCCGCCCTGCCCTTTACGGACAACCTCCGTCGATTCCAAGTCTTACCGGCAGAAACGACCTTTGCTAGTACTTCAGACCAATTTTTCTTCAGCTGGAGGTCGGGTCCAAACCACACTCCAAGAATGCGGACAGGACCGTCCGTCCAACCGAAGCGGCCTGGAAGATCACGCCCCTTCCAGGCACCTAACCGCAAGCCGGAAGACTTGTCGCGGTTTATCTTGGCCCCTGTCACCTTCTCGTACCGATCAAGCGCCTTCTGTACCGCCTCAATGTCGTTAAGGGACGACACGAAAGCAGATACGTCATCGGCGTACGCGGAAACCCTGGCTCGAGACCCTCCAGGAACGGCGATCCCGCGTAGGGCCGGACTGCACGCCTCGTCCTTCAGCCGGCGCAGGAGAGGCTCCAACGCCAAAGCGTAAAGGAGAGGCGACAGCGGACAACCCTGACGAACCGACCTCGACAGAACAAAAGCGCCCGACAACTTTCCGTTCACCTGTACCACCGCACTGGGGGAGCGATACAGGAGGCTAATCCAGCGGCAGAAGTCGGGTGCGAATCCGGCGGCCTGCAGGACAGTAGCAAGGTAGCGATGGTCGACCCTATCAAATGCCTTGGACTGATCCAAATTGATCAGCGCGGCTTCTTCGTCGTCTTTTACGCCCTCTACGATCGTGCGGATCAAATGCAGGTTGCTCTGAATTGTTCGACCCCTCACAGAACAAGTCTGCTCAGGTCCCAACAGAGACTCGGCAACTGACTGCAAACGCTCCTGCAGGATCTTGGCCATAATCTTTAACTCTGTGTTTAGCAGAGTTATGGGCCTATAATCATCTAGTTTCCCCCCAACACCCTTGCCCTTTTTCAACAGAGTGATCACACCCCTGGAAATGCGATTGGGGATGGACCCCGACCGAAACCAGTTGTTGAACACTGCTGTCAAAATCGGAACAAAGATGTGCGACAGCCTCAAGTACAATTCATAGGGCAAACCATCCAGACCGGGCGACTTGCCTCTGCCGACCCTCTTCAGTGCCTCATAGACTTCGCCCTCCGTGATCTCTCCCTCGCAGCTAGCCGCTTCAGTCGGCGCAAGCCGAGGAAAGTCAGCCAAATAGCTGCGAAACTCCTCCTCACGGAGACCAGGCTCCTTGGTAAAGCGGCTCTCGAAATGCCGCCGAAACGCCTCGCACATGTCGTCAGTCGACCGCAGAGTACGCCCCTCCGGGGTTTCGACTTGACGAACGTAACGAACACCACCTCGACGGATTTCTTCCCGACGCAGATCTGCGCCCAGGTTCACAGCTTCGTTAGACATCTTACTTAACTTATGCCTAATTACCTGACCCATGTAACGATCGCTATTCGACCGCTGCAGGGCCTCCCTAGCTAGAGCTATCTCTAGGGGATCCCCCCCAGCCTCCGCCCGGGAAAAATTAGCCTTAAGTGTCTTCACCTTCTCAGCCTTATCTAGAGCGAGCCGTTTGCTGAAATCGGTGGTGAAAGACCTAATTCTATCTTTCAGTTTTTCCCACCACCTATTCCCGATAACCGCCCCCACTAGCTCCCGCTGCACTAATTTAATTAGCTGCTCCCGGAAGTCCCGCCTGTCCAGTAAGGACAGATTGAACTTCCAGTAACCAGCCATTCTAGGCCTATGTTCTAACGCCACACGGGCACAAACGAGTTTGTGGTCCGTGTAGCCTACCCAGTGGAACGTGGGACAATCTAACAGGTCTATGTCGGCCCTACGAACTAACATTCTGTCAAGGTAGCTAACTACCTTGTCAGACGGCCAATTATGCGCCCACGTCCACATTTTCCCACTGGGATGATCGACCCGGTATCTATCGACGAGACCATAATCGCCGATCAGATCGACCAGGCTGCGATCGCCCCTTCTCCCGCTAGCGCCCCGCCCCCTGTCTAACTTGGGGTCCAGGATGGCATTCCAGTCCCCCATTAGAACTAGGCGCGAAGAATCGACTAGGAACGGCCCTAACTGCCGAAAAAAGTCACACCGCTCCCCCTGGTCGTTGGGCGCATAAACCGCAACGACCCGAAACGAACCACTTTTCACGGCAATATCGGCCACGATTAACCTGCCCTCGGCATCGGTATGCACAAGGTCCACCTTCGCATCAAGAGTACGTTTGACTAACAAAGAAACTCCTCTGGCCAACCGGTCCCCATATGCTGAATAGACGACAAAGTCATCCTCCAGCACACACGCATCGGAAGTGCAAACAAAGTGGGTCTCTTCGATCGCGGCAACATCTACACCGAAGGACAGGAGATCCCGAAGCAGGCGGGCAGCCTTACCCCGATTTCTCAAGCCCTTCACATTCAAACTGGCTATCTTTATTTCCATTTTCTAGGCCTGCAAATATAAAAAAGAATTAGTGCAAAAACCTTAGACACATACGGGGCGGAAATCTGAGCTGGACAGGACCCCGACGGATTGCCCCAGGCTCCCTACTCCCAACTCTGACGTAATGCGTCCATCCAGGGCAATACCGCCAACGTCCATGGGGTATATTAGTTTGATCGCTCTATATAATGAGGGATGGATCAAAACGGGGACCCTCCCTGCACAAAATTGTCGCAATCTTCTTATACTGGGGTCCTCCATATCGAACATTCTGATGTTCGGGAAGGCCTCTTTAGCTTCAAACAAATGACTCCACACACGCAAGTAAGCCCCCGTGTCCCTTACGCAGGTTATCACTCCTGGCGCCTTAGGAAAGTTACGAGGGTCTTCTGTTGACTTCCCGTCAACCTCGTTCATTTGGAAAAGGAGCCCCGACAGTGCTTTTCTTTGCTTGGTGAGCCCGTTCTTGTAGACTTCTTTGTCTACATGACAAATTGATTCGGGCCCTTCGAAAAGTTTCTTTTTCTTCTTTTTCTTCTCCCTTGAAGGATGGGGAGGGGAAGAAGTGGATGTATGGGGTGGTGTATTTAGAGAACTGGGGGAAGAAATAGAGGGAGAGGGGGATGGAGTACGTGTATGGGAGGAAGGGAGACTCCTATCTCTAGGGGAAACAGATTGTCTTATGGGCGATGCAGGGAAGGAGTGCCGCCTGGTTCTGTCCATGCTACACTCTGCCCTGCTACGTCCAGAGGTACCTTTTTCTTGCTCTTCAGAGTCTTCCTCCCTACTTCTTTTTAAAGAGGAAGCTCGTGGTGGAGGCATACTTTCTACCTCCATTGGTGCTTCCTGCTGCTGCTCCATCTGTGGATGCTCTTGCTGCTTCTTGGTTTTCTGCTGTGACCGCTGCTGTTGAGGCTGCTGTTGCTTCTTCTGTCGTTGCTGTTGAGGTTGTTCAGCTTGCTTCTGCTGTTGAGGCTGCTGTTCTATTTGCTTCTGTTGCAGTTTAGGTTGATCCTCGGGCCGCTTGTTTTGGCCTTCTTTGGGTTGCTTTTTAAATTCCCCTTCCGTCTGCCTTTTGGGGGGAATCTCCTTCTGGGGTGGAGCCGGCGCACTTTGGGGCTTCCGCCTTTTAGTGACTTCCTTCCACTCGCCTTCCGGATTCGGGGTTTCCTTCTCTGGGGTACTGGTTTTTGCTGCAGGTGCTGGAGGTGGTGGGGCTGGTGTCTTCTCTTTCTTAGGGCACGCCTTTGCCATGTGTCCTGCCTCTCCGCATGACCAACAGAACGGCTTTCTGCCCTCCACCACTACCAACATCCTTCTGTTGCGGCAGATTAATACGTTTGGGATGTTCTGGAATCCTTCTCTGTCCAATGTGATGTGGATTTCGAAATCTCCCGTCTCGATTCCTGCCTTACTGCTGATGGCCTTCACTTCGTTAACTTCTCCGAATTCGGCGAAGAAGGCCCCGAGTCTGTCACCGGAAATGTCTATGGGCACCCCATGAACCATCACCTTTGTTCGACGGGTGCCCATATACTCGGTTTGTAGTCTTAAAGACTTTGTATTCAAGACACTGCCGGCTAATTTCTTGGCTTGTTCTTCTGTGTGTAGGAGGAGGTCCCATAGAGCATTTGTTCTTCGTGCTAAAATTTTGGGACAAATGCCTAACGCCTTCAGGGCCTCCTCCATACCCTCCCTGCTCACTCCAACCAGCTTATGAGTCCTGACATCCGAGGTGAGCAAAGAAATGGTACGAGGTTTCACCTCCTCGAATGCCTCGGTGATGGTCAAGAATTCATTGCCACTGAAAGTTTCTTGGAGACGAATTCTTTCGTTAGCGTAAAATACGCCATCCTTTTTTAGCGGGCTATTTTGGCTCCAGGCCGTTTTTTCAGCTGACACCGGTATTGTTAACGGTGTAGCTGGAGTGTCAATGTTTTTCTCAGCCATTTTGGTGAACAAAGTTCACCGCGGCTGACTATACTTTCTTTTCTCACACTTTTCTTTTTTTTTTTTTTAAGCAGAAATTTTTAACAAATAAATAAAACCAAATAAAAAAAAAAAGGTCGGACCGAAATCCGAGAAAAATAAATAAAACCAACAATGAACAGTAAACGAAAAAGAACAGAATCAAATAAAAGTCGGGGAGGGTAACAGCAAAATAAAAGAAATAAAAAACTAAACAAATATCAAACTGAAAAAAGAAAGTGTTCAAAAAAAGAAAGAAAGGGTTCAAAAATGCGTACAAATTAAAAAAAAACGGAAAGAAAGGGTTCACAAAATGCGTGCAAATTTTAAAAAAAATATAACTTTCCAACTTAGCTTATAGCTGGTCCAAAAAACACGTAAGACGAACAGAAAATCTCGTGATTTCTCTTCCTCGTCTTCCGGTACCAACCACTATTTATATAGTTGGTAGTCACCTATGCAGATTAGGTGGATCCTACCACAACACTGAGATAGGTATATTTTAAACCGATATTCTACGACCTATCTTTTCCTATGAGTAAAACAAAAAAGAACAAATGTGTGGAGTGTCCAGAAAAGCCCGAACTAACCATTGTAGTAATAATCTGCTATACTCGATAACTTATCAACACGCCATAGAGAAGCGCTACATCTCTTCAACGTCAATTACGTTTAACTATAATGTTCTCAGTAGGTGTACTTAACAGCTCAACCTATAATGTGCATTCACTGTACAATTCTTTCCAAGGAAGATCAACTCAAATCCAACTCTATATAGTGCAACCGAAAGTTACATGAATTTAACAAGCTACAATTTATAACGCTGAGTGACTCACATAAAGGACACGTAACTTGGCAATCCTTTTTAAAAATAAGATGTGACTAAATGAAATGTGTGAAATATGATTACAATAACGGATATCAACATTTCAAAGTGAGTAAGGTACGTGTATCATGGAGAAATGTGTTTGATAGTTATATTTTTATGCATGATAAAACGTGTCACGACAATTTATTTCACTTAATTAAAAGTGTGCTAAATTTTGAATTATTCCCTTATCTTCGAAATTCTTTTATCCAGATAAAAACAATTATGAGTCATATGAGTTTTCACGGAAATACCGCGAGGAACTTAAAAAGTTTAATTATAAAATATGAAAAAGATGAGTTATATATATATATATATATATATATATATATATATATATAGGTTGAGTCGCTGTGTCATGCCAGAAAGAGTCCATTTAGTACACTTACAAATCTACTATTCGTCCCTGTATTGAATATTGTTGCCATATCTGGTCTGGTGCTCCTGCTATTCATCTCGGGGTTCTTGACAAAATCCAAAGAAGGATCTGTAATGTTATCGGTCCTGACTTGGCATCTCGACTTCAGTTACTTTTTTTACCGACGTGACGTGGTTTCCCTTTGTCTTTTCATGGCTACTGCTCTGAAGAGCTTTTTTCCTGATGCCCCGACTACATGAATTTAAGCGGGCTACTAGATTGGCATCTAGATCCCATCCTTTTACTGTTGAAATAGTTAAATGTAACCGCCACTTCTACTCCAACAGTTTCTTTTCTCGCACTTACCGCCTTTGGAATTCCCTTCTCTTTACTTGCTTCCATGATAACTACAATCATCAAAAATATAAATGTACCTTCAATCGCCATCTTCTATCTTCTTGAATCCTGTTCATTTTTTATCCTTTCCTCAATCCCCCCCAGCCTTTTCTCTCACTTTCACTCTCTATAACCTCCCTGCGTGCTAGTGGCATTCTCGCCTTGCTTGGGGTGAAATGATTAAAAAAATTAAAAACTGTGTAAAAAAAAATTGTAAAAAGATTACAAAAAATCTATTCAATGAATAAGATTTGTTAGATCATTTGTTAGTATACCTAAATAATAAATGCGAATGCCAGTATGTCACTGTGTCACATTTTTGTCAACTTTACTCCTAGAGGTCGTAGCCCAACATATCATACCATTTTGGAATCAGGCCGACTGTTTTACGACAATAAAATATCCGTAGAAATTCTCCTGTCGCATGTCTTCCCGTCTTTCCACGCGATCAAAACGGAATAGTTCATTATTTATGAGGTGTTGACAGGGTGTAACGGTCGAGATAACTAAGGGGGAGGGGGGCAAGCAAAATTATAAGATATAAATAAAGTTGCAAAAACTATCAGCGAAATAACCGATTACTTATTAAAAAAAATTAACCAGAAATCACTAAATGAGCAAACCCACGCAATTTTTCGGGCTAACTTAGTAAGAACTGCTAAATTGAACAAAATATAAAACAGATCTTGGTATATATATATATATATATATATATATATATATATATATATATATATATATATATATATATATATATATATATATAGTCAAGATGTATTTATTTCCACACACACTCGAACAGAGAACCAACTTTTATATGGTTAGTTTTCATGCTTTCGATCGGACACACCAAAATTTGAGCTTTATATATTAGACTTAACAATCATTTTTCTGTTAAAAACAAAATAATGAAGAAATCCAAAGATTAAAATAAGTAGAATATTCTGCTGGAATGCAAATTCCTCAGCACACATTTCGTATTCTCGAAATAAAAATACGCCAATATCTTAAAATCAAATCCCGTGACTTAGTTAATCGCCGGGGTACAATGCTTGGTTTTCCTTCTCATTTCTTGGGTAAGCTACGTTAACTCAGCGTCGTCGATTTCTTCCTCTTGCACAAGACGATGTGGTTTTATCAGTGCACTCGATAAAACTATCTTCCCGAAAAATTATTTTAAGAGAAATATTTTATAAATTTTAATCGTTTGTAGTAATGGCTACTCGGTCAATGAATGCCAAATGTTTTCTTGCGAGGAAATGGTTAATATTACTGTTATGGTAATTTACCCACGCACGCATGGACTCTCCCAGCTATACATAGGAGCAGGTACTGCCTTTTGGAGAGGGAACTTTCCAGCAGTCAGCTCTGACAGTCGCACCGAACATTCCTGCTGTTACACTCTCTTTTGTATATGTTTGTATTATTGTTTCTGTTAATATATTTGTTTAACTCAATTCCTCTCTTGTGTCATTATTTCTGGCCCTAACACGGCCACAACAATTACCATTATCATTTCTTCTTGTTCTGCCACCCATTCACACAAATTCACAAAGAATATTATATCATCCCCTACTTTTCTTGCCTTCAAAATATTCTGTGAATGTTAAATTTTCTAGATTTCTTTCCCCCATTTTTGTGCCCTTCTGGTTTTTATCTTCTTTAAAATCTTCTCGTTGCTCACATGCTCTCTACATGATATTCCTAGTATCCCCCGGTAAGTTCACATCTCTGTCGCTTCAGGCCTCTTCATCAAGAAGAAATTATCCAGCATTCACTGCCATATTGCATAGAAATTTAACATATTTTCTGATAAGTATCTTCGTTTTCTGGATTTCTGTCACATTTTTCGTTGTTGCTAAAAAAATGTAAGAATATTCTTGTATTATTTCGAGCTATTGTTCTCGTCTTGGTCGAGACAGATGTTATTATAGACACGACGTTTCGACCAAATACCCACTGGTCATCATCAGGTATTTAATGGTTTGGCTGATATAGGATACTTGTTGATTATTGTGATATTTTGTCCATGTGATGACTGATTTGTTTGTTCCTGCTGAATTGGTGCGTCACCACCAGATCCAAAGATTGAATTCATGACCACTAGATGCCAGTTGGATGTATGTAAAATAAACCTCCAGTTCATAATACATGTAACTAAAGATTGTAATGTCCTTTACTTCATTGTTTCTGTCATATACCGGATTTCCTCGCTACGTAAGAAAGTGCAATTTTATACCTATTTAACTCACAGTCCAGCTCATTTGGCGTGAGGTAACGATTAGTGAATGTAATGAATAAATAATGCCGAATATAAACTAAATTAGCGTTATTCAGCAGAACTGAATCATGAGTAATTAAACAGCCTTTTATACAGCGTGGTACGTATGGAAATTGGTAGGTTGGGATAGGCTCGTTATTATCATATTCTTCGTCCGGTTATTGTTTTACTCAAACGGGAGAAAACCCTTGAGATTTGTGGTCTTTATGGTGGTTAAACTTTGTCAGGTTCTTCCGGGTTTTCTTCCTCTGGATCGAAAGATGTCTCAGAGCTGTTGATTTCCTGAGATTCGAAAACGAGGGTCTCACTTAATTACGTTTCAGCTTTCTCCGCTGCTAATTTAGTCCGCCCTCAATGTCGGTGTTATCAGTGGTAGGATGAACCCGTTTTTGTGGCATCTATCGCTCGTCTGCACGCGGTTCATACCGCGAGGATCTAGGGCTAGGATATTGTAAGTCGTCCACAGAGTCGTCGGTTAGAGTGTAAGGAGCTGGCATCCTTGGCAATTAGGAGGTTTTTGCTTCACCGTTTCGCTGGAACAAAGTCTCTTAGGGAGACCGTATCTTGCCATCCGTCAAAGTAGCGTATTAAGGCATATTGGGGATTAGCTTGTATCAGTTCTACTCTATTAGTGGTTCTTGGTGTTTTAATAGTACTGTCCTTAGTTGTAACAGCCACAGTGGCAGAGAAATGCCCGTGGAGCATCTTCTTGGGAACAAAAAGAATATTTCGTGTGGAGCGGCGTTCGTCTCCGTGCATAGTAGTAATCTCATGGCGTGTAAGGCAGTCGGTATTAGCCTTTCCCAACAGACAATGGAGTACCCGTGGTTGGCCACTGCTAATTGTATAGTTTTCCAAATCACGCCGTTATATCTCTAACATTGACAGTTACCCTGCGAGTTATATGGAGTAGTGATACTAGTGGTTATTCCTTGTTCACGTAGGAACTGTCTGATCTGATCATACATAAAGGTGCTCTCTCGGTCCGAGTGAATATAGTTGAGTAACCCGAAGACAGAGAAGCCTGGACTATTGTTTTCACAGTTACATCAGGAATAGGAAGCGTGATTATTCATCTATTATTGTTGATAGATATTTGTTTTTAGTTTTAGATGTGAGTGGCTCCTTGAAATTCAGGGCAAGCCTCTCATACAGTTGCGTGGCCTTTATTACCGTTCCCGTATCGAATCTATAAAATTTTGGTTTTAGTTAGTTCCTTATAATTTCCTTTACATCTTCCACGGAGAAAGGTAGGTGTCTAATTCCAATCAAATGTAGCATTCTTGTTACGCCCGGGTAGTATAGATCTTTGTGTAGTTTAAGGTTTGCAGGTTTGCAGGTTATCGCACTGAAAGTGCGTCAACCGCGACGTTTTGTTTTCCGGGGTGTGGCATATGACATTAAACAAGAAACTGGCGAGTTCCATCCGCCACCGGTCTATTTTCTTTTCTTTTTTTTTTCTTTTTTTTTCATTTGTCACTTTATCGTTGAACATAAACACCACTGACTTTTGATCCGTTATTAGTTTGAAATGGCAGCCTAGTAGGTAATGCCGTCATTTTCTTAGATATTCTACAATTGCATAGGCTTCTTTTTCTATGGCTGAATCTCGCCGTTCCGATTGTGAAAGCGTTCTAGAGAAGAACGCTACAAGGTCATCATGCTTGTCTTAGTGAGGTGGCAATGGCGTAGTGTGAAGCATCCGTTTCCACTACTAGAGACACAGAGGGGTTCATAGTAGTAACAGAAGCGTTTTTGATGTTTTCTTTTAATTCCTCGAATGCTCTAATGGCGTGATGGCAAAAAGGGAAAGTAGAAACCTTTGTGAGAGGTTGAACTTTATCTGAAAATGACGGAACCAATAAGCATATTAGAAAACATTCCCAGGGCCCGTTTTAGTGAGGATAAGTTATCAGGAATCGGTAGTTTTAAGAGGGGAAACTAATACAGGCGGATCCAGCTTCTAAGGCCTTGTATGGTCTATCTACTTGATGATAAGCTCTTCGTAGATCGAGAGTGCTGTACACGCCATATTTTACTATTTTTCCGATCATGTCATCAATGGGAGGTAGAGGGTAAGCATCTAGTAACGTAAATTTGTTTGATGAACAAAACTGCTATTATTTAATCACGACAGAGAACATTTTCTGCCTACTATCAACGTCGCTGATGTTTAACTCCATAGAGCAAGTCGGCGTCTTCTTGGACACACGTTTTCTATTGATATCAAGTAGAGTGATTATATTGAATCAATTGCTGGTACTGCGAGGTAATTTGGTTCGCGGTGTCGTACGAGACAATTCTTCTCGTCAGAATCCCTCTTCTACATTCGTCTGTGCATTAAATATTGCTGCCAGATCTGGTCTGCTGCTCCTACTACATATCTCATGATCTTGACAAAATTCAAAGAGTCTGTAATGTAATCGATTCTGATCTGATATCCCCATTGGGTTTTTTTCTACAAATATTTTCATGGCAGTTGTTCTAATGAGCTGTTTGCCTCAGTGCCTCATTTGGATGAATTTAAGCGTGCTACTACATTGGCAACTGGGTGCCACGGTTTTACTGTTGAACTATATAGAAGCAAGCACCAATTCTATTCAAATAATTTATTTTCTCGCCCGTAGAACTCTCGATTTTTTGTTTCCTTGCCAGGAATATAAGAAAAGTACAACCAATACTAAATAAGATTAATTATGAGTATAGCAACAATGTCTTAAAATATCTATAACAGCAAGGTTTTATAATACCTAAGCTGTACTTTTTTTTAATTACAATTATAACAGCAATGTTTCAAAATACTTAAATTGCAATTCTTTAAAAAAAATATAAATATAAATTAAGTTACCTCCCTTGATAACGTTAATGTTTGAATCAATAGAGCGCGTTTCATGCGCATTTACAAAACAAAATCACAGCTATCTATTATATTAGTTTTGTCTTCGAAATTCACCCCTGAAGATGTTCTTGGGTGAGGTTAAAAGTACTTGTAAAAATAAAAGGAATGAGAAAAACTCATTCCTTTTATTTTCACATGAGTTTAATGGCAACATTAAGAAATTGATCCGTGAATTTGAAAGGATTAATATAAAATTAAATAGACATAACATATATATATATATATATATATATATATATATATATATATATATATATATATATATATATATATATATATAGGTAACTATACTCGTGTCGAAAAACCTTCGAATTCTTGATTTAACAATAGCCAAATCAATCACGAAGGGAAAAAAGGGTTTTAAAAAAGAAAGAGCCAGGAACATGAAAGTCTGTCAAAAATAATCGCACAGATACAGGTTCAAGGCTCAAAGAAAAAACCCCGATACGAGTAAACAACTAACTAAAGAGCTCAATACAAACGTAGAGCAAACCTAGTCAAACCTAATGAGCCAGACAAACCTACCAAGGTTTCACTTAGATCTGCCTAATTGAAACCTTGGTAGGTTTGTCTGGCTCATTAGGTTTGTCTATATATATATATATATATATATATATATATATATATATATATATATATATATGCCAGACCAAAACTGAGATTATGTCGAATCGACTATGCACAAATCGCTAACATGATGAGATGATGGAACAACGAGCGCTGTTCTGTTATTCAGTTTGTTACGAAAGCTGACAATGCTTCCTTCATTGTTACTTTGTTCAAAAAATTTTCTCACTTTTGTACACTATTAATGAGAATGTGAATGTCGCCCCTTTAATCACTTCCACGAAATAAGTGATCTCCTCATCCTAATTTAATTTTAAACTAGCAGTCAAGGAGCTAGTTAATCGCTGACACATTCTGAAAGCAGTTCACTAATTTATCTAAATAGACTTGTGGTTCTAGTATATCTTGGGAAGGTTATTTATAAAAGGTAATTTGCAATGATATATTTTGTCAGCTAGTATTAGATTAATCCGTAAGTAATATATATATATAAGCACGTAAAGGGGGCACCACGGTCTTTCTTCAGTTATTATGTCTGAGAGTGAACAGATCATATCTGCAATATCCTAATAGGCATGTGCAAAATCACCTTAGAATTTGGTGAAAACTTTCTCAAAATATGTTAGTTAGCTACGAGTATGGTCAAAAGGTGATGCCTATTCTTCTTCAGTTACAGTAGAGTTACTATTAGAAACACTCATAACAATGGATTTTAAATATATTTTCTTATTTACGTTTGTTTTTCATCCTGTAAAGAAAAAACGAAATTATGTGCGTAATTCTTTTTTCCGTCGGAAGAAAACAGATTCCGACTATTACAGTGCAAATTTCATTATCGTAACTCATATCCGTTAATAAAATCCGTGAATATCTGGCATAAAATTGAGTCTACTTAATTATTTCCTTCAGTGTAAGTAGGCATAGCTCCATTGAGGAGAGTATATATTGAACTAAATTTCAGGTCAATATTATTAGCAGTTCAACTGTCCTGCCAACATCGTTTCTTCAATCGCCAACTCGTTAACGTATTTATCATTTACTGAGTTAGATCAAATCCTATCAACTTCAACATGACTAAAGTAAGTAAAAATTTATGCTTTCCCTTGATTTAGAAATTAACGTAGATATCTCTCCTGTCACATATTTTTTTCGTTTACTGATTTCAGTTAATACGCTGCCCGCTAATGCAATCGATGTGACTTATGACATTGTTTAATTTCTTTCAAACAATGACATTTACAATATTGATTAGGAATTTTACTGTGAACAATTCTTCTGAAATATATTATTTGGACAATGATTATAATTCACATTATTGCATTTGGTAAATTTGTAATGCAACCATGTTCAGAGATAACTATTGTAAGAAAATGTTGTTTTTTCTTTTAACAAATTCTTTTGCGTTACTTAGTAATGAATGAGACTAATTTTAGTTGCAGCAAAATGTTTTGTTCTTTATCGTTTTAAACAATATTTTTGCGTCATTCCATTTTAAAAATTAATATAATTTGGGCTGCTTGTATTTTTTCTTTGGTATTTGTGAAATGTACTGTGTTATTTGTACATTTCTTTCAGTCACAAATTCAAAAATTTGTTTTTATGAATGAGAAGTGTCTTATGATTAACTTAAGAATATGATAGATCTGACCTCGACATTGATAAGCACTAATAAACTGGAATCGATTACAGTTTGAACTGAAAAGTCGATATATTTATCTATAACTCTAAATGAGAATTATTCATCGTATTTTCGGAATTTATCCCCGTTTATCATAAACTGATATTATACTATACTCTGAGAAAAAAGTATATTCGACAACATTTTATAGAAACATAAATACTTATTAAAAGTGAAAGTATTTATTACAATTACGAGGGTCATTCAATAAATAAGGTGAATTTTTCGGTATAAAAACTTCTATTACAGATAGAAGCTTACTTTTTTTATATTTTTCAACGTAGTCTCCCAGCACTGTCACACACTTTTCCCATCTGTACACAAGCTTCCGTATTCCCTCAGCGTAAAAATCTTTGGACTGATGTCTCAGCCAGTCGCTCACAACACTTTTGACTTCATCGTCACTTTTAAACTTTGTGCCCCTCGTGAACGCTTTCAAGGAACCAAACAGGTGAAAGTCTGAAGGAAAAAGGTCTGGGCTGTAAGGGGGATGGGGGAGCAGTTCCCAGCCCAGCTCGTTGATGGTCTGCACCGTTTGGATTGCTGTGCTGTTTGTGCTCTGCAGTCAGCATCTTTGGCACCCACCGGCAGCTGACCTTCTGTGCTGTCCCAACAGATAAGCTCAAAGTCCTTACAATGTCATCCACTGTCACCCTTCTGTCAGACTGAATGAGGTCATTGACTGATTCTATCACCTCAGGAGACCTCACTTTTGTAGGCCTCCCAGGCCTGTCTTCATCCTCAACACTGCACCGCCCTTCTTTAAACAATTTAGCCCACTTGTAGACATTTTTTGGCTGAAACATGTGGCACCATACACAGTTGACATTCTCCTATGAATTTCAACTGGTTTGCACCCTTCAGCAACCAAAACCTTGATAACTGACCGCTGTTCAATCCTGGAGCATGCTTCTTGGTCGGCCATCTTTGTTAATCGCCAAAACTCTAAAAGTTTTTTTTAATCTGCAAAAGAAATTAAATCCATGTGAAAAAGAAGTAAAACAAAAAATAAATAAATAAAAAAGTAAGCTTCTATCTGTATTGGAAGTCCTTATGCCGAAAAATTCACCTTATTTATTGAATAACCCTCGTAAATAACATAAACATATGTAGTTGTCTGTAGTCTTACTTTAACATATCATTTTTAATTATTTTATATTTGTTTCTATGTTTTTCAGATCAATTTTTCATTGGTCCTTTTCTTTTGTGGAATGATGCTTGCCTCGGGAGCACCACTGTCCAGCACCTGTAAAATTCCGTCTGATCTGAACATCCATTATGAAAGGTTGGCCGAAGCATTAGTGGGAAATAAATTTATGTTGCCGGCTGAATATATTTCCTCGCCTTCTAATCAGACTTTGCACTTTGGAGAAAAAACATGTCCCAAGACAGTACTGACCAGCGGCGAGACCCAGGATAGATCCACTTGCCCTTGGTATACGAAGATCATCAAAGATTTTAATCTGTTCCCTTCAATTCGATCAGAAGCCGTGTGTCGTTGTTTAGACTGTATTGGATATAAAGGAATGCACAACTGTGAACGTGTTTACAGTAAAATATTGTTCCTACAACGTACGTCTGTCTGTGTGGATGGACTGTTTGTCTATGAACCGAAAATAAAATGCATCCAAACAGGTTGTGTGTGTGCTAAAAAACCATTAAGAATTTAATAGACATTTCAGTATCTTTTGTTCACCTGCCAGTATAGACAGCCGTGTTATATAATTCATTGCAATATGAAAAAATGTCAGTTGACTATTATATAGTCATTTGCAAAAATATATTATTCCAGATCTGTTAATCTATATTCGACCAGGATTTTTCTATTCACCTCTCATTTGTTCTAATGTGTGTTTATTTCAATTCAATATGGGACGTTCCGTTGGCCGTTATACGCCCTGTCAGTTATATCAATTTTTATAAAGAATTTACTCTCATATTGTTAAATATATACAATCAAAACGCAATATTCATCACACACCCATGGAAAATACAAATTCACACACAAACACGTATATATAAAGTATAGCATATATAGTGATTTTCTAAGCCCGGCTTAGATGTGGCACAAGGCCGAAAGTATGCGGCACCGAGTGAGGATCGAACTCACTCGCAATTGATCTAGCAAGACAAGCTGTCTAACCATTACACCACGTCGAGGTGCCCAAGGTATAGCATACATATGTCGAAAAACCTTGATATATGTATATTTACCGACAGCTATTTTTTATGTATTTTTATAATGATTGATACAAATAAAAAAAAATAATTTTTTATAACTTCGCCATTTGTTTTCATTTTATATTTGTTCTTTTATCAATTTGGTGATTGTGCAGGAATTTCTTTATTGAAGTACTTTTTATTTAATATTATTAGCGATTATACCCGAACATATTCCTTTGGATTGACGGATGTTAGTTAAAATTAGTGGTGAAAATAACCACAAGTATGGTTCTTACACTCTCCACTGAATGTAGAAAATGACTAATATAGTGAAAGAAACTGGGGGATGAGTAAGGTAACTTCGGGTTCACAGCAAATAAAATGTCGATGTTCAACTCATCGTTAACACAAAAAATACACGAAAAATATTCAATATATCACACCTTGAATTAAAAGTCTATTTTTATGACTCTAATGAAAACAACTAAAACCAAAAAGTATTTTAAAATGACAATACAGGAGAATTTAAAATACAACGATAACATTTATATATTTTTTCTATCATATTTTTTAAAAGTCATCTACATCATGAAAATTTAGTTTGCGTTTAATTTCAGTATCGAATGGGTCAGTTGATTCACAAAATATTCAAGTGACCACATTTTTTTTAAATCACTGATTTTTAGCCTGAAATATGGAAATCCTGGGAAAGCCTAATAACTGGACAATTTTGTTGTGAAATAACTCCCTGGAATCATCATATCATATTTTGGATAGGACTTCCGGTTAGGCATCATTTTTTATATATATAAGTTCCCTTATTCTAAGTCACATAAAACTTAGTTACGTAAATTAACCATAACTTTATTTGTACCATATGTTGCATACTATCCCTCTTCTGGGGTTGGTCTTCGGGCGACGGTCTTACTTAGCATACTGTTGTATATCTTCCCTCTCTCGTCTTCTCCTGGACGGGTGGCAAAATATTTTGGGGTCCGGAGATAAAAAGACATCAACAAAGGGAATTTGAAAACTAACTATTATTTTATTAAACACGTCGATGTATACATCTTCTAAGTAGCCAGTGGGGCTACTATCCCACCCCACTGAGGAGCAGTTTCCAGACACGATTTTAACACGTCTACATTGTTCGAAGTGTAAAATTTAACTCACTGAAATCCCTTTCTACATCCAATATTCCCACGGCAGTTTTAGCCAATCAAAAACGACTTCCTTTGTTTTCCAGTATCTGACCTCAAAGGTGAAAATGAGGAAATCAGAATAGAAATACAATTCTCTAAAAAATAATAGTCTGCTAGACTATTATTTAACAAGAATCTATCTATCTATCTATATTTAACAAGAATCTATATATATTAAAATTTGCGATAGATATTTACATTATTTATATGCTGGCTATTGTCCTCATTTGTTGGTGCCGTTATCACATCTTTTCGGCCAATGTGCCCTCCGGCCTTCATCAGTTCGAAATTTCCTATAGGTTACTTGGACCGACATCCATCTGATGAAAGTCAAAGGATCCAACAGATGAAACCAACAACAACAGATGACGACAATAGTTCGCATGTAAATAATGATAATTCCTCATCCCAGAAATTCAACGCCAATTTGAGTATATGTGGCATAGCCCTTTGGTGAGGATTAGTCTTGGGGCGACGGTGTCGATTCACTCAGATTGTTGGATCTTCTCTCATCTTCTCCTGGCCGCTGATCGCTTTTTTTCAGTTCGGAGATAAAAGAGAACTTCAACAAAGGAATTTTAAACTTATCTAGTTTTATTCACCATGTAAACGTGTACATTTTTAACTAGCCAGTGGCGTTGCTATCTCATCTTGTTATCTATTGGCGAGCGAAATAACACTTTTCGATGTGTAAAACTTAACCTCCTGAAATCCCTTTCTGTCTCTAACATTCCCACGTTAGTTTTAGCTAATCAAAAACGACTTCCTTTGTTTTCCTGTATCAGACCTCAAAGGTCAAAATGTGGAAGTCAGAGGAGAAATACGATTCTCTATAAAATAATAATCTGCTAAACTATTATTTAACACATATATTTAGTATAAATTCATAACATAAACTTTTATATAAATTGTTGAAACCTGTTGAAAAATAATTGCAGTGTCAATACGTGTCTCAGATTCTCATTGTTGTACGTGTTATTCATTTTATTTTCAGTGTAATAAAAGAGAAAATTAATCCTCTATCAACGACTAATATATACAATACGGGGTAATTTATATTAAGCGTTACATGTTTATATGAATTTTGTTCTTTTGTGAGGAACCCGCACCCAAAGTTTGTAAAACTATTTTTGATACACCATATATATATATATATATATATATATATATATATATATAAAAATTTCGGGAATTTACGTCTGTGAACCTAAATGGAAATGGCAGATTCTACCGTTATTAAATCAAAGGAAAGCCTCTTTCTCGTTTGATTTCAACCTTTCGACGTGATCTTTATATCACTAACAAATGGTCCAATACCAGCGTTACTATCAAGTCAGTTTTTCACGATCCAAAATATTTCATTCGACAATATGTGTACGTGTGTGTGTTCAATATTTATGAGTATGAATGGGTGCCTTCTGAAAAACTCATTCAGTGATAATAATCACTACTTCTTCAATTGATAAAAGATTTCACGAAATTATAAGATGAAGAATCGACACGAATCCTCATTAGCCTGAATATAAATTCGAGTCATAATAATTTTATATTTTTATTACTATTAAAATTATTTTACTGTATACAAGTATTTGGGTTGGCATGGCTGTTGTTTTTTTTTTTTCTTAAACAGTGAAATTAATAAGAACCAGCTTAGATTGAGAAGACCTACTACAGACAGTTTTTCCCCCGACAGGAATCAAACCTTTATCCCCTTTCCCATCAGAGAAGTATTCACTAAAAATAACATCTATTGTAATAAAAGAATAATTTCGGATAAAAAAAAATCCATTCAAAAACTAAACTGTTGGATGTTGTTCAATATTCGATCGAAAATGCTTGGCACTGATTCTCTTGGAAAGGCGGTGAATCAACATCACTTCATCCTGCCACAACGACAAGATACCTTGTAGAAAATACTTGCACTACATTAGACAACGCCGGTTGGCAGAGAAGAAAATTAAACATTTGTGTTTCGTGTAGATATGAGCCATGACCGTGGCAAGACTTAGATAGATAGATAGATAGATAGATAGATAGATAGATAGATAGATAGATAGATAGATAGATAGATCTTCCAAATATATGACGCAGGGATATCGTCAGCCAACATTCACCGTTCAATGACTAACCTTCATTTCTCACCATACATACACCATCATTACACATTTTACAGACTTTCTATCGATATTCTGTTTATGCTTATATCTTTTAGAAAAAATCTATAAGGATTTCACAAACTGGATGATTTATTTAAGTTTTTTAATAACGTATGGAAATTAAGCAGAATATTTTTCAACTTTGCAAATTTTAATTTTATATTCGAATGATTATAATTTAGACATTTTGAGATGACAGGAAATCATCATGATATATATATATATATATATATGTATATATATATATATATATATACATATATATATATATATATATATATATATATATATATACATATTGTTGTGGAGGACACCACAACATACATATATATATATATATATATATATATATATATATATATATATATATATATATATATATATATATATATATGTACAAGGACAAAATCCATATAAACATATGTCCGCAAATCCTTCGATTTTGACTTATTAAGTGACAGTGAAATAGACTAACATACTCATTGAGGATGCTGACTAACAACATCAAACTTCCACCACACGCACCCAATTCCACAGTTACCCTAGTTCCTAAACCCATTCCTTTAATTTATTTTAAATTAATTTTATTTTATTTAATCCAATCAGTGTTTGATTTTATCGAGTAAAATCTGATGTTTTAATTTTATGAAATAAATTAAGTATATTATTTCAAATTTATCTTTATAAAACATATTATTTAAAATTTATAAAACAGAATGTCGAAGAATTAAGTAGACATAGTCGAATGGGCATTAAATCAAAGATAACTGATAGAAACATATTTAGATAGTATTGCGGAGTAGTAATTTTCCAAGCGTAGTTTAGATGTAGCACAAGGCCGATTGTAGGGTGAACCCTGTGAGGATCGAACTCAGTACTCAGCCGTAATTGTTCTAGCGAGACAAGCTTGCTAACTATTACACCGCCTCGACATGCCCATAGTGCTGTGGAGTAAAGAGTACACCACCGGCAACTCTATGAACCCGTCCGTTACTATAGAGTTCCATGGTAGTGATTTTCGAAGCATAGCTTAGATGCGGTACAAGGCCAAAAGTATGGGGCACCCAGTGAGGATCGAACTCACTACTCAGTCGTAATTGTTCCAGCGAGACAAGCTTGTTGTGTTATGAGGTTAGTAGTAGTCAAATCGCAGTCTGTCCCAGGCTCGTGACAAGACAAGACAAGACCTCCGTCTTTGGGCGGAGAATGGCTCAGTCGAGCTCTGTCTTCGGTGGACAACATTTATCGTTAACCTAATGTATGCTTGATTTGTGAAAGGGGGGAAATACTTGATATTTTACGCTACAGACAGATCACAAACCGTTACTAACAATTTTTGGTTCGAAAAAAGGTCTACCAGTTTACAGTGCAAATAGGTTACAGAGATGGGGAACAATTCTTCTGAACTACAATTTCAGATTGGAGTATTTACCAACGAAAAAGATCGGGCATGCGGATGGTCTGTCGAGACTTATACCAACGAAGACAGAGCCTTTGGAAGATACGGTAATCGCAGCCTTAAGAAATGAAGAAGATATCAGAACAGTACTATGTTGTACAGTTAGAAAACTCCCAGTCACACTACAAGACATAAAAAATGGAGCCAAAAATGACGAATTTATAAATGAAACAAAAGCAAAAATAGCAGAAAAAATGAGCAAATTTCGGACAGCTTTTCTCTATGCGATAATGTGCTACTTTACAACGAAAGAGTTGTAATTCCCAAAACACTACAAAAGCGAATCCTAAAGGATTTCCACAGGGGACATCCTGGAAAAAAATAGAATGAAGTCGCTAATGCGAAGCTATGTATATTGGAAAAATATGGACCAGGATATTACTCAGATGGTGGAAATGTGCAAGGGTTGTAACTTAGGAGTCAAAGCACCGCCAATCATACATAAGCCATGGCCAAAGACTGATCGTCCGTGGTCAAGAATACACGCAGATTATGCAGTACCAACTGACGGTTTCTACTATTTAATCATAGTGGATAGCTATAGTAAATGGCCGGAGGTGTTTCGTTGCAAAAATCCTACTTCGGAAACGACCATAAATTGCCTCCACGAACTATTCGCTCGGTTTGGTGTAGGGGATTGCCTAGTCACAGATAATAGAACGCAATTCACATCAGCGGACTTCCAAGAGTTTTACGAAATTTATCAAGTAAAACATATAAAATCCCCGCATTATCACCCAAGATCTAGTGGGCAAGCGGAGAGATTTGTTCATACACACCAAAGAGCATTACGAAAAGCCTATAATGTACCTACGGAAAAAGCATTACAGCAATTTCTTCAGGTATATCGAATAACGCCAAATAATGCTACACCATTGGCATTATCACCCGCAGAAGTGATGTTCGCTAGAAAAATCAGGTTAGCATTTGATAAATTGCTACCAAGTCAAACGAAACAAGTAACACAGCCCTACGCACCAAAAAGAAAATATCTCCCAGGAGAAAATCTTTTAAAACATATAAAAATAATACATCTTACTGAGAGCAAGGGACAATTGAGAAAAGAATCGGCAATATGGTTTACATAGTACAGGGACAAAAACTCTCATATAGAAGACACGTAAACCAAATAAAGAAGAGACCGTTACAGGATGCTAACGGTCCACCTTAAGAAGAGGTGATGGACACGATTTTCGATACATTTGAGATAAAAAGACTGCAAACAATGCCAGAACCAAGAAAATCGTCCAGAAAAAGGAAGTTTACAGAACCTTTGGAAATAGATCCAAAGAAAAAAGATATTAAAAATCCATGCTGCGCAAAAGCTTTGGAAGGGGGGGGGGGTCTTGGGAACTTACCAATAATAATAATGGACTATTCCGTACATCATAAATACTGCGCCTCAAGAGGGAGCAGCGTGCAGAGTCAGTTCTGTTCAGAGTCAGTTTAGAGTCAGAGACAGTCAACAGAGTCAGATGATTACTGTAAGACACTGGAATAGTGATACTTGTCGAGACAACATAGTTCACTCTAACCAAATCTGATAGTCATTACTAATACTTCTACTTTATTGTACATATTTCTGTTTGTAATATATCTGTGTTATTCCATACCTGTGTTCGAGTTATTCTACATTGGTTCTACCTTGGACCATCATAGTGGTACAAGGAACTTGGACCATAACAATAGGTATCACAAATGAAAATTTCAATCAGATACTAGGTGTTATCTGATTGCATCTTCTTAATCTACATGATTAAAGAAAATTAGCAGTTTTTATTTCATCAAAATATCTCAAACCGTTTAATTTTGGCAGATTTATTTTTATTTTTACACATGTGCTCAACATTTTTTGTCTATTATGAATTAGGACAAAATACCATATTTGGACTCCTATATTTTAAAAAGCAATTAAGAACAACAGTTAAAATTATACTAGCTTGTTAGGTACATAACAAAGAAATGAATAATAAAATTACAGATAGTATCACTGCATATTTCTTAAATAAATTGCGTTTGAATATGCAAATTTTATAAATAAAAGCTTCTGCAAGGACGTGCAAACAACTCATAAACTGAGGTTTGACATTTCCTAAAACAGGAAATAAGACCCACATTCATCCCAAATTTCAAATATCCCATTATGACTATACCAGTAATATGCCTAATTTTAGGGGGAGTGATAGAATGAATATATTCTGGATTATTCCACTTCAAAAATGAAAACAATTGCTTTTTAACCTTTTGTCACAAGGTATTTGAAAGGCCGATTTTAGACTTGCTTGAATTGTGTCATAAAATGAATACTTCTTACACTAGAAACACCAAATTTCATATCTAGCCATTTCTTGGGGTGCTATTCCCATTTATCATGGTTAAAATGACCTAGAATCAACAGGTTAGAATGTATATGAAGCAGATGTTGAACAAGTACAAAACATGTACAATTTCTGGGCTGTAGAGAGAGAGAAGCTTAACACACGCAAACAATACCCACTAATGATTACTAATAAGCCGTATGAAATAAATATCATGAAAACTTGGATTAGGTTTTAATTTCAATAACTTATTGAAAAATATCATCAAATATTTTTGTGACCACATTTTTTTTAAATCACGGATTTTTATTCTGAAAATGTGGAAGTTATAAAACCTAAGAACTACACAATCTTCTTGTGAAATTTTGTCATATTCTGTACAGTACTTCTTGATAGACATCATTTTTTCATATAATTTCACTTATTCTGAGAGGCTTAAAACTGAGGCAAAATGACCATAAATTTATTCGTACTATATGTGTGGCATCCGTCGCTCTCAAGACACCATGGATCTGCACCCAAAGAGTTATACCTTAGCTGCTAATGTAGGAGTAGCATCTGTTATGGCTGTTCAGGCCCACACAAGAGTAACTGTTTCGACTGCGAGAAATGCACGTGAACACACTGTTCCCCGATGTGGCTTTCTTTATTTCTTTCCTTTGAGAACGCCACCCGCTGCGCCAAACCCCGTTTCGTCTTTTGTAAATGTTTTGGAATTTACGTCATGAAAACTACATTGAGATTGCAGGATTTCTCGTTATTTAATCAAATGAGATCTTCATTCTCGTTTGATTTCTACATTCTGACGTCATCATTATCAAGTCAGTTTTTCTCAGTAGAAAATATTTCATTCATCAATATTTATACTCACGTGCGGCGTGTATGTGCGTGTTAGCAATATTTATGAATGCGAATGGCTGCCTTCTAAAATATCCTTCAGTGAAAATAATCAATGCATCTTCAATTATAACACATCACACCTTAGTAGTCGATCCTAATTCAGCCTGGTCATCAGTGACCAGACGACCTGACCCTTGCCACATACCGACTATACTAGAAGATGACTTCGTCTACATTGTGTTTCTTGATCACAGTGCTGGTAAGAATCGATTAGTGTCAGTAATAGTAAAGCTAATTCGAATCATGGCGATCTACGCTATGATGGGAAAAAATAAAAATGTTTTCACAGACAAAATAACAATGGAAAAGTTATTTTGGTTAATTTTCGATTTGGTTCATGTAGTTCTTGGTATAAGAAAAATTAACTGTGTCCAGAAAATTATCCTTAGTGATACATCAAGTATCGGTGCTAATTCTTGGAACAGGCTCAAAATCAGGGATTCACTTTGCAGCAAGTTACGTGGATTTCAGTAGCAACTTCGTCAGCCGCTCTGTGTGTGTGTGTGTGTGTGTGTGTGTGTGTGTGTGTGTGTGTGTGTGTGTGTGTGTGCCGTATACTTTGGTTGCTTATATAGACTTTTACTCAAGTCCTAACTAGGACCTAAAGATCTTTCGGAAATTGGGGTTCCCCAGATTTCTGTATCGATTTGGACAGGAGTTTTGTTTTCTAGTTCGCAATATTAATTATCTCTCGAAATTTGGAAGATCCCTTCTTACTACGAGTAATGGTTGCAGTTATCAGCCCGTCCATACAACACATTCCTTCTCTTATTTATGCCTCCCACGATTACTCCCTAATGGACGGAGGTAATTCCTACGTTTCACTTAATATCTCGTCTAATTTTCCAACCTCGACTCTTTTTGACAAATCTGATTTTTTTAGACGAAAAGCTGCTCTTAACATTTAGTTATTAATTGTAATTATCTTGTTTATGCAATCAAAGTTTTACCAGCTGTCTCTTTTTCATACGCAAATATCAGTATTTCTCTTCATATCTTATTCGTTTATCACACTTATGAACATTACAGGTTTGTTTCTTATATCAAAAAATTCATATATCTCGATTTGTTTATATTTCCAATATTTGACAGACATGCATAAATCAGATTCTCGATTCTGACGTTGTCTTCAAAATTACCATTAATACATTTGAGCACGTCTTCTGTTTGGCAATCATGAGACATTCTTCCATACCTTCAACTTTAATAAGAGTAGTAACTCTCCATTTCTGCTTTTGAACCACCCACGTTAATCCCCTGTGACTCAGATAACTGGAAATTAACAATAACATTCATAGACCTATCCGTTCGGAAAGACGTTATAACTGAGAAGAATTTTCCAGTTAATTCATAGCTAGATAATTTAAGCAGTAACCCCATATGCCACACCTTTTCAAAAACGTTTGAAATATCTAAGGCGACCGTCCTTAAGATTCCGTGAGTAATGCTGCTTATCATTCAGAAGGCTGTATATATTGAGATAATAACCTTTTTATTGATCATAGCTACAAACACCTATCATTCTTCTCGGTGTATCAAGACTGATAGGTCTATACAGTAATGGTGATGAGTGCTCACCTGCATTCTTGAAAACCGAGTGTACATTTGACATTTTACAGACTTGGGTAAAATTTTCTCTTCAATCAGCGTGTTAATATTTTCTCTAGGATTGAGGATAATTCTGGGTTAATATTCTTAAGGCCGAAAACCACGATTTTGTCTGGACGGGAGGCCTTCTTCGGATCAAGGGTTTTGACAAGTCTATAGACTTCAAGAGTTGTAATGAAAATGTTATTAAGATTGTGCTCAGTGAGACACGGGAAGTCGGAAAGGGGTGGCGTTTGTCATCAAACGTTGAGTTAGAGACAAAGATCGAGGCGAAGAGCTTCACGTTGAAAACAAAGAAAAAATCTCGGAGCCATTTATAACACTGCTGTATATCAGCCAACACTCAATAACATCAATTATGAACACGGCCACAATGTGTTGAACATGTTTAGAAAATTGAAAATATTCTCATAACTTTAGATACATACATAAAAATCTAAACATTTAGTTAATAATAAAAATAAAAATCATCCGTGATAATGACTCCGATATAAAGAACATTCGGGCAATTTTACACAATTTATGCTCCAAAAATATTTATACGATCTCAAGAAATATTGAAAAAAAAAATCATAGTCGCATCGCAGTACCTTGTCGGTCGTCTTTAATAAAAGTGGAATTACCGGCAAAATGAACAATATATATATATATATATATATATATATATATATATATATATATATATATATATATATATGTATGTATGTGTGTGTGTGTGTGTGTGTGTGTGTGTGTGTGTGAATCCATGTATGTATGTATGTATGTATGTATGTATGTATGTATATCCCACCAAAGATTCCCTAAAAATGAGCATAGATGATGACAAAATGCTGAAAATAATGTTTTATTATCAAAATATTTGTGTTATTCAGAGGAAAAACCAAGAGAATTTCAGTAAAAATTATTTTTTTAATGCTTTTTAATGTTTAAAATTATGGATAAAAGTTTAGTATGAGAAATTTGAGCGTCCTTTTGTAGCGAGAAAGAAAATGATTGGAAATTCTTGCAAAAATCAGATAATTGTCGAACTTTAATGAATCTTTCCAAATTGTTCACAAATGAGTGAGATTATATTTGAAAAGTTTATTTTTCTGCTCTGAATCGTAAAATAAAATATTCTATAAAAATAAGTAATTATTTAATGAGAAACGAATAAGTTAATTTTATGAATATAATGTATGATAGAAATCGATTTAAGAAAATATCTTATGAACAATGAATTTTTAAAATAACTGTCTACATTCTTTTAAATTAGAATTAGAATAATTCATAAACTTTTAAATCATTTACAATTATGTATTAATTTGTAGCAGTCAAGAGATATTATTATAAATAAAAACTATACTAATTAATCATAAATGAATGAAAGCTGACTACTATTTAACGACACTAGCACTTTAAAACAAAATTTGAATTTTGTGTGTGTGTGTGTGTGTGTGTGTGTGTGTGTGTGTGTGTGTGTGTGTGTGTGTGTGTGTGTGCCAGCCAAAAATATCGAGTATGTCAGATTCACGAAAGATTTCTGATTTTTCAAATATTTTTAGTCATTTGGTATCACATTTTATATACACAGACACGCCCCCATACATACATACATATATATATATATATATATATATATATATATATATATATATATATATATATATATATATATATATATATATTATGAAATGGACAACGTCTGATGATTATTTTAAGACATATTATAGGTTTATACGTTCTTTTTACAGACCATTTACTTAAATATTTCTATCTATAAAAAGAACATATAAACATAAATAATGTCTCGAGATAGATAGATAGATAGATAGATAGATAGATAGATAGATAGATAGATAGATAGATAGATAGATAGAAGGCACGGTGGATTAATAGATAACGGCTTGGATTGAGGAATAGGAGAGCCGAGTTAGAATTCCAGTCGAATCCATTAATTCCACTTACGTGCTAATACCCTAGGGAAACGTGTGAATCCTCTTCTTCTCCCTCCAACTATGGGCAAATAGCAGGACAGGCTGGGTTCTATAGCCTTGGATGGCAACTGGTCTAGGAGAAGGACAACTCTGAATTCAAAACCTGCGGAGTGTCGTTTGGGGACCTTGTGGCATTCGCTGCAGCAGGTCCCTGTATTCGTCCCTCCAAAAAGTGTGGATGGCCCTGCACAAAGCCTTCACCACTATAATCAAATCTCATGTGTCGGTGTCGGCCTCTCAGTTCCTAGGATCTGTTCTATCTGACCGTCATATGTCGAATTCGACGGGAGAGTCGATCATATATATATATATATATATATATATATATATATATTACATAATTGTCGCACTTAATGTGTATCTCATACATACGATCCATTTGTAAAGATGTTGAAAACATTGTTCCTCACCTTATACCGTTTCAGATTCCACCTGACATGTCCTATCTTTGATAAGAATCAGTTAAGACCAATGATGACGTATTGGAGCTGACCATTCTTCTCATTGACCGAGATCAAAACCAATTACGCGGACTTGCTGACAGTTAATTATTTATTCACTCTACAACCACTCTCCCACTAACGCTACTTCGCTAGCGCCTCGCTACTCTATCGCCATTTCCATGGAAAATGTTCTGATTACCTACATTCAAACTGCAACTTGACATATACACAGGAGTGACCCATTCTTGTTCACTTCCTTTCCCAATGATAAGAAGCAAGTTCCATTCGAACTTTTACTTCAAAGAACCGTTTTTTTATGGAACAAACTAAGGAGAAGATGTTTCCTAGATCATAACAATCTTAAATTAAACTTTTAAATACCCAATCAACCGTTATCTATACTCGAAATGCTTGGAAAAATTACAAAATTTTAAAAGTTTATAAATTATTTTATTGGAAAACAGTTCTTGTAAAACTTCATTGTTTATAGAAAAAATCATGACAGACATTCATTTCATTCAGTTAACGCACTTTGCACCTCCCTGCTCACCACACACCTCCACCTCACAGTTATGGTTCATCGTGACATTCAAATCAGTGCAATGGCTTGCCAGTTCCTTTTGCACCGGGGATATTAAGGTTAACACTTACCTCCTTTCTCAGGTGCGTTTCTTTATGGTTACATTCTAGCTGTTGTCTAAAGAGACAGGATCTTCAAGACAGCAGGTGGTTGAAATTCATGATTGTTTCCTTCTCCTGTACCAGTTGCTGCCCAAAGATATAGGACCTAGTCAGACCTACTATTTTACCCATAGATGGGGGGAATTATGGTATTAGCACCATAGATGACGGGAGAAGAGGGTATTAACACTGGAACTCGAACTTAGCTCTCCCACTCCTCATTTCGAGCGAGTATTGATTACTTCATCGAGCATCCACTATAAAGGAGAGTAGTGTCCATAATTTATTTCATTTATTGAAGCAATTAAAGGCAGTTCTAATTAAATAATATCTTAGTTTTGTCGCATTTTTTATTTTACGGTTCAGACTACATTTTCTCTAACTGGGGCTACTATTGGATAAAAAATATTTTATGATTTTAATTTGGCATTATAACTAATGTAAAATTTAAAATTTGTGAATAAGTCCTGAAGGTTTCATAAAAAAACGATAAGAATCTGATTTTTGCGAAATATTCTAATTCAATATCTTTTCTCCCCAAAAAGACGCTCAAATTTTCCATGCTTTTTATAGGATAAAACATTGTTTTTATCAAGATTTGGCCATTTTTTCAATATGTCGGAGCAAGATTTAGGAGAGATAAGAAAAGGACAAAATGTATGAAGATCAAGGAAGCAGCAGACGAATTTGTGGAGAACCATGATCACCACTGATCAACACACTGAAGGGACACGGCACAAGATGTTTCAGCAAAATGTTTGATCTACACACACACAAATTTTATATATATATATATATATATATATATATATATATATATATATATTTATATATATATATATATATATATATAGGTAACTACACTCGTTTCGGAAAACCTTCGGTTTCTTGATTTGCCAATGATCAAATCAATATCGAAGGAAAAAAGTTTTTAAAAAAGAAAGAGCTATGAACATAAACGTCTGTCGAAAATAATCGTACAACATACAGGTCCAAAGCCCAAAGAAAAACCCCGATACGAGTAATCAACTAACTAAAAAGTGCTCAGTACATAAGGGTGTGTATATATGTATATATATATATATATATATATATATATATATATATATATATATATATATATATAGCCATCTCTACTAATTCGCTGAAAAAGTAACATAACATGATGAAAATATGACTCAAAATTAGTAATAAAATTATATTGTCAGCATCTTCGTCTCATTATTAAGAGAAATGACCAAAACACTTTTTGATTGTGTTATCATTTTTTTTATTCTTTCTAGCAGGTTCGAAATTTTGCTTAAGAAACTTTTTTCTCTGGCGTCAGCGGTATCGAGCAAAAAGGAAATTTTAGAATCTTTTTGGCGGTAAAAAACACTTTGATTTGAAAAATCTTGCAAAAATCAAATAATTGTCGGATTTTAATGAAACTTTCAAAACTTGATTTGAAATTTTCTTACTTTTAAAAAAAATTTTTTAGATGTTCTTTGTAAAAATGTTTTTTTACATCTGTTACTCCCACATATTCAATTTTATGAAATTTTGAGTAATTGCATTTTCACCCTCTTATAATAATTTAAATCATCAATTTGTTTTGTAAAACAGGAACTCCAGTCACATAAAATCTGATCGGAATCGTAAAATTAAAATGCAATAAAACTAAGTCAGTATTTAATTAGAAAAGATTTTTATTGATTTTATATTAAGGATACAATTACCCAATAATTTTTTCGTTGAATAATGAATTTCTACAATAATTGTTGTCATATTGTTTTTTTTTTAATTTTCATTAGAATCCTTTATTAAGTTTTAAGTCATTTGAAATTCTCTATTAAAGTCACTCTTTTAGATGGTATTATATAAAAGCTATATTTACTAATCATAAATGTAAAAGCTTAATAAGATTCATCAAGCATCATGTTTTTAAAAGAATTTTGAATTTTTTGTGCATGTTTTTAAACGTATCCATATTTGGAGATACGGTTGATCAAACACGGCATTATCAAAACATATAGGAGATAAATTTAGATCAAAAGTATCTAAAATTCAATAAAACATTAGATTACGACGAATATATACCTAAAAATTTTAAGATTATTGACTTCTTAAAAATTATATTAAATAAACATTCACGCCATATTCATCAATAATGTTTTACGGACCCGTACATATATATATATATATATATATATATATATATATATATATATATATATATATATATATATATATATATATATATATATATATTTGCCATCCACAGACAGACTGTTTCGCAGCACATCAGTGTGGTTAGACGTAAGGTTGCCTCACGTTAGGATCGAACTTCTAGCACTAAGCCGTCGGCTCACGGCAGGGGTGAATGGGAATTTTAGCGTGTTTATTTTTAGATTTAGATAAACGCACAGTGACTCAATTCTGCCGAAGAATCATGCTATATAAGCTTAAATAATCACTGTTTACAAACTCACACCTCAAACCAAAGAGCTATATATATATATATATATATATATATATATATATATATATATATATATATATATATATATATATATATATATATATATATATACGATGAATAATGGTTGGAGACACGTATTCGAAGATACACTTTTATTCCATTGGCTAATCAGGAAGATCACCTTGATGTTATCTGTCTGGAGAAGGCAATACCATCGGGCGGCATCTTTGGAAAGGGTCAGAAAAACATAAAACGTGTTGACCCAAGACTTGCGAGTGATATATTTATGTTAGTTTTATCACTGATATTGAGCGCTTTCCACTAAGTACTGCACTTACAAAAGCAATATATATCTCTCTCTCTATATATATATATATATATATATATATATATATATATATGCGTGTGTGTGTGTATACGTATATGTATGTATATGTATATACTTATATATATACATATATGTATATATATATAGTGAGTGAAATATATAAATATGTATGTATAAATATATATATATGCACATACATATATATATGTGTGCGTGTGTCCTTCTGTGCGTGTGTGTGTGTCTTGCGCGCTCACATCCGCCTTCACATTAGTTGACTAAATATTTCTGGCCCTAATCGTACGAAATATATATATATACATACAATTATATATATATATATATATACACAGATACAGATACAGATATATATATATATATATATATATATATATATATATATGCGTGGGTGTGTCTTCACGCGCGAGTGTGTGTTTTGGAGTATTGAAAGATGGTAGCGTAACAATATTTACAAGAATTTCAATATTTTACTCACTGTAAAATTCACCAGCAAAATAATACAGTTTGTGTTTCACGGATATGACATGATCAATTACTACGTTTTTTTAATGCATTGTCTATTTGATCTAAACATTTCCTTGTGACATCAAGATAATTTAAATATATTTTGTAATTTACGTTTATCTGTTATGCTAGGAATATATTATAAATTATTTGAGTAAAGTTAATTTTTTCATCGGAAGAAAACCACCTCCTGCTGTTTAAAAATATACTTAATGAAAAATTCAGTATCTTTCATTAGATCCGTGAAATTCTTCCGGCATAAAATAAAATCTTGTAGATTTTTGAGCGCGCCGGTTTTTCCTTCAACGTAAAAATTGTGACTACTTGGGTATCTATATATTGAGGTAGATTTCAGGTCAATATTCAAACCAATTCAACAGTCCTGTCAACATCGTTTCTTGAATCGTCAACTGATTGTTAACGTATTTATTCATATATTATTTGCTGAAGAAATTCTATCACATTCAACATGATTAATGTAAGTTGAAATTTATATTTTACTCTGATTTAGAAAATAACGTAGTTAGCTCCCCTGTCTAATATTTTCGGTTACTATTAATTTAGATTGCATTTAATCCGCTAATGTAATTTGAACCACATTAAGATAAAAATCCACGTGACTTATGCCATTGTTTAATTTCTTTCAAACAAATCACATTCACAATATTGATTAGGATTTTTTACCGTGAAGAATTATTCTAAAATATGTTATTTGGTCAATGATTATAATTCACATAATCACTATGAGAAAAATAAAACACCAACTCGCAAGAAATATTGGATTTTTTGTAAATTTATAATTTGACTAAGTTCAGACGTAATTATTGTAATAAAATCCCGCTGATTAATACTGACTAGAAGCGAATTTAAGCGCTGATGAACCTTATTATACGTCGATTGGTGACCGCTTGTGAATACCAGGTGTTGTAAGATTGGATGTGCGGATGGTGCAATTGATAATGGCTTGCAAATGGAAATCGTAGAGCCTAGTTCCAATATCACTCGGTCTTCATTTATTCTTTTACACACAAATAACCATTGGGAAATAATGAATCCCCGATTCTGCTCATTTCTATGGATTAATTAGTACGGCTTGTATCACTAAATCATTATTATCTCCCCTTTAAAACATCTTACAATTTAAAAATATATTCTGGTTTTAAACAATCTGCAAAAACTTTGATAAGCCGTAAAAATAATTCAATCTGTCAATCAATCTTAGTAATTAATCAAAATAATTCTACTCGCTGAAATTTTTTTCCTTTTTTTTGTCTTTTTGATCAATATTTTCTCATCATTCCATTTTGGTATAAAATTCATATAACTGCGGCTATTCGTATTTTCCCGTTGACATTTGTGACGTATTATGTCATTTGCATAATTTCTTCAGTCACAAGAAAGAAAGGTATTTTTGGTGCCTTTAAAAACATTTTCTAATTTACATATTACTGATACGTATGATCAAACCGACCTCTGTATTGATAATTCGATTAGTCCAAGGGTGGAGTGGAATGTTTGGTAACTGTTCGTCATATTTCCGACTTTTAACCCCGTTCATCACAGACTAACGTTGCCAATAAGACGATACATTTCAGAAGAAATTATACTCTGCAATATATTACTGAAAAATATTTGTTAATCGAAAAATATTTATTAAAATCAAGTAATACGGGCATAAATCTGAATTTCTAGTTAGATTTTGTGAAGTAATAATTTTTATTTATTTTCTTTTCTTTTTTTTTCTCTCAGGTAATTATTTTCTCTGTCAGTTTCTTTTGTGGAATGATACTTGCCTCAGGAGCACCATTGTCCAGCACCTGTAAAATTCCGTCTGATCTGAATGTCCACTATGAAAGGTTGGCCAGAGCATCAATTGGAAATAAATTTATGTTGCCGGCTGAATATATTTCCTCGTCTTCTAATCAGACTTTGCATCGCGGTGAAACAACATGTCCCAACACATTACCGACCAGCGGCGAGACCCAGGATCGATCCACTTGCCCTTGGTATACGCAGATCATCAAAGATTCTACACTGTTCCCATCAGTTCGATCCGAAGCCGTGTGTCGTTGTTCAGACTGTATTGGATCTGACGGAATGCACAACTGTGAACGTGTTTACAGTGAAATGGTGTTCCTTCAACGTACGACTGTCTGTGTGGATGGACTGTTTGTCTATGAACCGATAACAAAACGCATCCAAACAGGTTGTGTGTGTGCTCATAAGATCATCAATAATCCCTCCAACAATAAATATGATATCTAAAAATGATAGACATTTCAAAATCTTTCGTTCATCTGCCAGTATAGGCAGCCGTGTTATATAATTTCATTACAATATGAAAAATGTCAGTTGATTATTATACGGTCATTTGGAAAAATATATAATTCCAAATCTTTAAACTATACTCTACCAGTTTTTACCTATTCACCTCTCATTGGTTTTAATAGATGGTTATTTCAATTTAATATGTGACGTTCCGTTGGCCGTTATACGGTCACTCAGTTATATAAGTTTTATAAAGAAATATATTTCTCTCATATGGTTAAAAATATATAAATAATGGCAATGTATATCACACCTCTATGCACACTACATAGTTACGGACACACACATACACACACGTATACAATATATATATTATCTATAGCATATATATGCCGAAGAACCATGTGATATGTACATTTATCAACAGTTATTTTTATATATTCATATATTTTTTTAAATGATTGATACAAAATAAAATAATTTTTTTTCTTATATCTGTGCCATTTGTTTTCATTTTGTATTTGTCCTTTTATCAATCTGATGATTGTGCAGGAATGTTTTCTATTGAAGGGATTTTAATTTAATATTATTATCGATTCTATGCGAAATATTCCTTTGATTTAACGGATATTAGTTAGTCAAAATTATTGGTGAAAATAACCACCGCTTTGGTTCTTACATTTCCCACTGAATGTAAAATATGACTAATATGATTAGAGTATTTCAGAGGTAAGTAAGGTTACTTCGCAGTCATAAGAAAGAATATATCAATGCAACACATCATCAACAGACAAACTATACGATAAAAATATTCAATCTAACACAACCGGAATTAAAATTATATTTTTATGACTGCAAAGTAAACAACAAAAAATACTTAAAAGTGAAAATACAGGATAATCATAAATACGACGATAACAGTTATATATTTTTATATAATCCTATTTTTTAAAGTCAACATCATCGTGAACTTGGATTACGTTTTAATTTCAATAACTTATTGAAAAATATCATCAAATATTTTTGTGACCACATTTTTTTTAAATCACGGATTTTTATTCTGAAAATGTGGAAGTTATAAAACCTAAGAACTACACAATCTTCTTGTGAAATTTTGTCATATTCTGGACAGGACTTCTGGATAGGCATCATGTTTTCATATAATTTCATTTATTCTGAGTGGCTTAAAATTTAGGCAAATTGACCATTAATTTATTCGTACTATATTTGTGGCATCCGTCGCTCTCAAGACACCATGGATCTGCAGCCAAAGAGTTATACCTTAGCTGCTAATGTAGGAGCAGCATCTGTTATGGCTGTTCAGGCCCACACAAGAGTAACTGTTTCGACTGCGAGAAATGCACGTGAACACACTGTTCCCCGATGTGGCTTTGTTTATTTCTTTACTTTGAGAACGCCACCCGCGGTGCTAAACCCCCGTTTCTTCTTTTGTAAATGTTTTGGAATTTACGTCATGAAAATCACATTGAGATTGCAGGGTATATCGTTATTTAATCAAATCAGAATATCATTCTCGTTTGATTTCTACATTCTGACGTCATCATTATTAAGTTAGTTTTTCTCAGTACAAAATATTTCATTCATCAATATTTATACTCGCGTGCGTGCGTGTATGTGCGTGTTAGCAATATTTATGAATGCGAATGGCTGCCTTCTAAAATATCCTTCAGTGAAAATAATCACTACATCTTCAATTATAACACATCACATCTTAGTAGTCGATCCTAATTCAGCCTGGTCATCAGTGACCAGACGACCTGACCCTTGCCACATGCCGACTATATAAGATGTTTTCGTCTACATTGTGTTTCTTGATCACAGAGCTGGTAGGAATCGATTAGTATCAGTAATAGTAACGCTAATTCGAATCATGGCGATCTGCGCTATGATGGGAAAAAATAAAAATGTTTTCACAAACAAAATAACAATGGAAAAGTTATTTTGGTTAATTTTCGATTTGGTTCATGTAGTTCTTGGTATAAGAAATATTAACTGTGTCTACTAAAATCTCTTAGTGACACATCGAGTATCGGTGCTAATTATTGGAACAGGCTCAAAGTCAGGGATTAATTTTGCAACAAGTTACGTGGATTTCAGTAGCAAATTCGTCAGCGGCTCTGTGTGTGTGTGTCTATGTGTGCGTGTGTGTGTGTGTGTGTGTGTGTGTGTGTGTGTGTGTGTGTGTGTGTGTGTGTGTATGTGTGTGTGTGTGTGTGTGTGGCCGTATACCTTGGTTGCTTATATTGACTTTCACTCAAGTCCGAACTACGAACTAAAGATCTTTCGGAATGTGGGATTCCCCAGATTTCTGTATCGATTTGGACAGGAGTTCTTTGTTTTCTGGTTCGCAATTTATCTCTCCAAATTTGGAAGATCCCTTCTTACTACGAGTAATGGTTGCAGTTATCAGCCCGCCCGTACAACTCATTCCTTCTCTTATTTATGCCTCCCACGATTACTTCCTAATGGACGGAGGTAATTCCTACGTTTCACTTAGTATCTCATCTAATTTTCCCACCTCGGTTGTCTTTTTGACAAATCTAATTTTTAACCGCGTAGAGGAAAACCGCTCTTAACATTTAGTTATTAATAGTAATTATCCTTAATTTTCAACAACGAATTTTCCTCAGCCCCCGGTCTTGTTTATGCAATCAAAGTTTTACCAGCTGTCTCTTTTTCATACGCAAATATCAGTATTTCTCTTCATATCTTATTCGCTTAATCGCACTTGGGAAAATTACAGGTTCGTTTCTTATATAAAAAAATTCCTATATCTCGATTTGTTTATATTTCCGATATTTGACAGACATGCATAAATCAGATTCTCGATTCTGACTTTGTCTTCAAAATTACCATTAATACATTTGAGCACGTCTTCTGTTAGGCAATCATGAGACATTCTTCCGTACCTTCAACTTTAGTAAGAGTAGTAATTCTCCATTTCTGCTTGAGAACCACCCACGTTGATCCCCTGTGACTCAGATAACTGGAAATTAACAATAACATTCATAGACCTATCCGTTAAGAAAGACATTATAACTGAGAAGAATTTTCCAGTTAATTCATAGCTACATAACTTGAGCAGTAACCCCATATGCCACACCATGTCAAAAACGTTTGAAATATCTAAGGCGACCGTCCTTAAGATTCTGTGAGTAATGCTGCTTATCATTTAGGAGGCAGTATATATTGAGATAATAACCTTTTTATTGATCATAGCTACAAAGACCTATCATTCTTCCCAGTGTATCAAGACTGATAGGTCTATACAGTAATGGTGATGTGTGCT
>OZ038478.1:94085497-94105497 GCA_964036315.1 Acanthosepion esculentum
GATGCTGAGATATGCCAAATTATCTGCGAGGACAAAAGAAGGAAAAAGAGAAAGAAGAGAAGGAAACAGAGGGACAAGACTTAACAACTTAGATGATAAGAGAAAGAAAAAGGCCACCCACAAAAGCGATGTTGTTTTGGGTAGTGGGATGGCGAAAATTCTGATGGTCATTGTCGTAAAAATTAGTTGAGGGATACCAGAGCTTCTGGGCAGATAAAACATTGACTGTGTCGAGATGACGAACATATTATCAGTAACCAATGGGTCGTCTGCTGACCGCACACAGGGCCCGGCCCTGGATTGAGATGTCGCCTGGACAGAACATCTGTGTTCTGTTTAAGTTCGTTTGTGATAACGAAGGCTATGTTATTGTATTTATTTTAATTAACCCAATTTCGCTAAAAAATTCGTCCACTTAATGTTGGCGGAAAAACTTAGTTGAGAAAAACCATATCCCGTGAAGTTGGATAAAAATTGAGATTATCAGTTGACGCCTATTGGCCGAATAGCCAGGCGGAGATGATCATGTGACGCAGAGAGGAGGCCTGCTACCGCCCATTGAGAGGATAGGTATGAGATGTTACTGCGAGGAAGTGGGAAAACCGTTGACGCCCTCTAAAGTATGGTGAGATACCCATATGAGAGCAGAAGAGGGTGGGAGTGGAATAAGATTTCCAAATATGGAAAATGATAATTATTTTTGGCCGAAAACAAAGAAAATCCTTATTGGGGATTTGAAATCAACGTGGTGGCCACACCACGTCCGACCCCAAGCCAAGTATTGATCGGCGTCCATATAAGCAAACACCTACGGGTGTTTCAGAGAGTCCAGTCAGTGAAGAGTACAGCCAGTACAGTAAGAGAGAGCAGTGCAGTGCAGTTCGCAGACAGACGCGCCTCGCACAGGTGACCGCACGATTCCATGGCTTCCGACTTAGACTTCTAACCAAGAACAAATTTGTTGAAGTCCGACTTTAGATTTCCCACCAAAACAAGTTTCCGACTTAGACTTCTAACCAAGAACAAATTATAGAAGTCTGATTTGTATTTTTCACCGGGGCTGACTTTATTGAAAAACAATCCAGATATCCAGAACTAGCAAAAAAGTGTTACAATCCACATTATTTTTTCTTCGGGCTGGGAGAGAAAGAGAGAGACGCACTCCTGTAACTCAACAAACCGACATGAAATTAATCACTATTCCTAACCAGTCGCTCGCCTTGAAGTTATTGTTTGTGCTTTTGTTTTTTTTCATCTACATTTATTGTGCAGTATCACCTTGACCCGGATTCGGCTGGCACTAGAGCCCGACGTCTGATTGATCTCGTCAACCTAAGATCAAATCACAACGTGGGTGGGTTGAATCGAGATCAAAGCAGTTGCTTCGGTGACCAGGCGTTGGAAGCGAGCCGGGTACGACAAGTTGGTACTAGAACCCAACCAGACTTCAACCGATGTCCCAGGGTTAGCCCGTCACAAAGGACCGACGTCACATATTGGCCTCGTGACTGAAAAAGAAGTCGGGTGTCACAAATGGTGCCCTGACTAGGACGACGGGTGTCACACATATATGTATGTGTGATACAACGTGTATATGTATAACATATATAACATATTTATGTTATAATATTTGAATAAATAATTATATATATATATATATATACATATATACATATATATATATATATATATATATATATATATATATGTATATATGTATATATATATATATATATATATATATCTTATAAAATCACTACAAAAATAGCCATATATATATATTACATGATTGTCGCACTTAATGTGTAACTCATACATACGATCCATTGGTAAAAATGTTGAAAACATTGTTCCTCATCTTATACCGTTTCAGATTCCACCTGACATGTCCTATCTTGATAAGAATCAGTTAAGACCAATAATGCCGTATTGGAGCTGACCATTCTTTTAATTGACCGAGATCAAAACCATTTACGCGGACTTGTTGGCAGTTTATTATTTATTACAAACGCAACTTCGCTAGCGCCTCGCTACTCTATCGCCATTTCCATGGAAAATGTTCTGACTACCTACATTCAATCCCCAACTTGTCCTATACACGGGGGTGACCCATTCTTGTTCACTTTCTTTCCCAATGGTAAGAAGCAAGTTCCATTCGGACTTTTACTTCACAACAACCGTTTTTTATGGAACAAACTAAGGAGGAGATGTTTCCTAGATCATAACAATCTTAAACTTTTAAATACCCAATCAACCGTTATCTATACTCGAAATGCTCTAACTTGGAAAAAGTACAAAATTTTAAGAGTTTATAAATTATTTTTATTAGAATGTTTAAAAGATGGAAAACAGTTCTTGTAAAAATTCATTGTTTATAGAAAAAATCATGACAGACATTCATTTCATTCAGTTAACGCACTTTGCACCTCCCTGCTCAACACACCCCTCCACCTCACAGTTATGGTTCATCGTGACATTCAAATCAGTGCAATGGCTTGCCAGTTCCTTTTGCACCGGGGATATTAAGGTTAACACTTACCTCCTTTCTCAGGTGCGTTTCGTTATGCTTACATTCTAGCTGTTGTCTAAAGAGACAAGATCTTCAAGACAGCAGGTGGTTGAAATTCATGGTTGTTTCCTTCTCCTGTATCGGTTGCTGCCCAAGGATATAGGACCTAGTCAGACCTACTATTTTACCCATAGATGGGGGGGAATTATGGTATTAGCACCATAGATGACGGGAGAAGAATGTATTAACAATTAGGAGAGTAGTGTCCATAATTTATTTCATTTATAGAAGCAATTAAAGGCAGTTCTAATTAAATAATTTAGTAATTTTATCGCATTTTTTATTTTACGGTTCAGACTACATTTTCTCTAACTGGGGCTACTATTGGATAAAAAATATTTTATGATTTCAATTTGACATTATAACTAATGTAAACTTTAAAATTTGTGAATAAGTCCTGAATGTTTCATAAAAAAACAACAGTAATCTGATTTTTGCGAAATATTCTAATTCAATATCTTTTCTCGTCAAAAAGACGCTCAAATTTTCTATGCATTTTATAGGATAAAACATTGTTTTTATCAAGATTTGGCCATTTTTTCAATATGTCGGAAGAAGATTTAGGAGAGATAAGAAAAAGACAAAATGTATGAAGATTAAGGAAGCAGCAAACGAAATTGTGGGAAATCATGAACACCACGGATCAACACACTAAAGGGACACGGCACAAGATGTTTCAGCAAAATGTTTGATCTACACACACACACACAAATTATATATATATATATATATATATATATATATATACATACATAAATATAGGCAACTACAATCGTTTCGGAAAACCTTTGGTTTCTTGATTTGCCAATGATCAAATCAATATCGAAGGAAAAAAAGTTTTTAAAAAAGAAAGAGCTATCAACATAAACGTCTGTCGAAAATAATCGTACAACATACAGGTCCAAAGCCCAAAGAAAAACCCTGATACGAGTAATCAACTAACTAAAAAGTGCTAAATACAAAAGTATATATATATATATATATATATATATATATATATATATATATGTATATATATATATATATATATATATATATATATATATATATATATATATATATATATATATATATATATATATATATGTATGTATATATATGTATATATAACTATCTCTACTAATTCGTTGAATGATGATTAAAATATGACCCAAAATTAGTAATAAAATTATATTGTCAGCATCATTATTAAGAGAAATGACCAAAACACATTTTGATTGTGTTATCATTTTTTTTATTCTTTCTAGCAGGTTCGAAATTTTCCTTAAGGACCTTTTTCTCTGGCGTCAGCGGCGTCGACCAAAAAGGAAATTTTAGGGTCTTTTTGGCGGTAAAGAACACATTGATTTGAAAAATCTTGCAAAAAATCAAATAAGTGTCAGATTTTAATGAAACTTTCAAAACTTGATTTGAAATTTTCTTACTTTTAAAAAAATATGGGAGATAAATTTAGTCAAAAGTATGTAAAATTCAATAAAACATGAGATTACGACGAATACTTACCTAAAAACTTTAAGATTATTGACTACTTAAAAATCGTATTAAATAGACATTCAGGCCATATTCATCAATAATGTTTTACGGACCCGTACATCAGTCTGTTATCATGTTTCCACATTTCAACAGCTTAAATATACATCTACCGACGGGCTTTAAAATGCATTTCTGCGAAATTAAATTAAATTTCTGTGAAAGTAAATAATATTTGATTGAAATCAAATTAATTATAAAGTAACTTAGATAATATTTCTCAAATATGTATTCAAAAATATATATTTTATTTTTGGAAGATTTTTAAGAAAGAGAAATATATTCTGGTGGCAGTTCGCTGAAAATGGCGTTTCACACATTTAAAACGGAAACTCCTTCCAGTCAATTTAAATTAGTTTTGAAGCACAACAAATTATTTTTCTTATTGGAAAGGTTAAATGTAATATATTAATTTGACATTAATAGGATATATATATATATATATATATATATATATATATATATATATATATATATATATATATATATATATATATATATACATATATATATATATAAATACATATATATATATATACATACATATATATATATATACATACATATATATATATATACATACATATATATATATATACATACATATATATATATATATATATATATATATATATATATATATATATATATATATATATATATATACATACATATATATATATATATATATATATATATATATATATATATATATATATATATATATATATATATATAAATAAAAAGGAAAGAACAGCAAGATATAAAATCCGGTGTTCTTATAGATATTTTTATTTTTACACAATAGTGCTCTATGTAAATTTAAATTTACAGAGCATTAATATTATAAATTAATAGATTTAAAATATGGTTTTACCGCTACACAGTGATAACCATGTTTAAGAAATGGAAGCTAAAGCCCCTGAATTTAATTTTGTTATTAAACCAAAGACATTAGTTCCATTTTCTCATCAAGCGAATTTTGGAGTAACTTACTTTTTAAAATTTACGGTTGTTAACGGCATATATATATATATATATATATATATATATATATACATACGATGATTAATCGTTGGCCACACGTATTCGAAAATATCTTTTTTATTCCATTGGCCAATCAGGAAGATCAAATGTGTATATATAAATATCTATATGCACATACATATATATGTGTGTGTCCCCTTCTGTGCCTCCGTGTGTGTGTGCGTGCGCGCCTTCCCATTGGTTGACAAAATATATCTCGCCCTAATCGTACGAAATATATATATATATACATACAATTATATATATATATATATATATATATATATATATATATATATATATATATGCGTGGGTGTGTCTTCACGCGCGTGTGTGTGGTTTCGAGTATTGAAAGATGATGGTAGCGTAAAATATTTACAAAATTTCAATATTTTACTCACACTAAAATTCTCCGGCAAAATATTACAGTTTGTGTTTCACGGATATGACATGATCAATTACTACGTTTTTTAATTCATTGTCCATTTGATCTAAACATTTCCTTGTGACATCAAGATAATTTAAATATATTTTGTAATTTACGTTTATCTCTTATGCTAGGAAGATATAATGAAATTATTTGAGTAAAGTTCATTTTTTCCTCGGAAGAAAACCACTTCCTGCTGTTTAAAAATAAACTTAATGAAAAATTCAGTATCTTTCATTAGATCCGTGAAATTCTTCCGGCATAAAATAAAATCTTGTTGATTTTTGAGCGCGCCGGTTTTTCCTTCAACGTAAAAATTCGTGACTACTTGGGTATCTATATATTGAGGTAGCTTTCAGGTCAATATTCAAACCAATTCAACAGTCCTGTCAACATCGTTTCTTGAATCGTCAACTGATTGTTAACGTATTTATTCATATATTATTTGCTGAAGAAATTCTATCACATTCAACATGATTAATGTAAGTTGAAATTTATATTTTCCACTGATTTAGAAAATAAAGTAGTTAGCTCCCCTGTCTAATATATTTGGTTACTATTAATTTAGTTTGCATTTAATCCGCTAAATGTAATTTGAACCACATTAAGATAAAAATCCACGTGACTTATGCTATTGTTTAATTTCTTTCAAACAAATCACATTCACAATATTGATTAGGATTTTTTACCGTGAAGAATTATACTAAAATATGTTATTTGGACAATGATTATAATTCACATAATCACTGTGAGAAAAATAAAACGTCATCTCGCAAGAAATATTGGATTTTTTGTAAATTTATAATTTGACTAAGTTCAGACATAATTATTCTAATAAAATCCCGAAACATATTCTTTTTCGCTGCTTAATACTGACTAGAAGCGAATTTAAGCGCTGATGAACCTTATTATACGTCGATTAGTGACCGCTTGTGAATACCAGGTGTTGTAAGATTGGATGTGCGGATGGTGCAATTGATAATGGCTTGCAAATGGAAATCGTAGAGCCTAGTTCCAATATCACTGGGTCTTGATATATTCTTTTACACAAAAATAACCATTGGGAAATAATGAATCCCCGAATCTGCTCATTTTTATGGATTAATTAGTACGGCTTGTATCACTAAATCATTATTATCTCCCCTTTAAAACATCTTACAATTTTAAAATATATCCTGGTTTTAAACAATCTGCAAAAACTTTGATAAGCCGTAAAAATAATTCAATCTGTCAATCAATCTTAATAATTAATCAAAATAATTCTACTCGCTGAAATTTTTTTCCATTTTTTTTTTTGGCTTTTTGATCAATATTTTCTCATCATTCCATTTTGGTATAAAATTCATATAACTGCGGCTATTCGTATTTTCCCTTTGACATTTGTGAAGTATTATGTCATTTGCATAATTTCTTCAGTCACAAGAAAGAAAGGTATTTTTGATGCCTTTAAAAACATTTTCTAATTTACATATTACTGATACGTATGATCAAACCGACCTCTGTATTGATAATTCGATTAGTCCAAGTGTGGAATGGAATGTTTGGTAACTGTTCGTCATATTTTCGAATTTTAACCCCGTTCATCACAGATTAACGTTGCCAATAAGACGATACATTTCAGAAGAAATTATACTCTGCAATATATTACTGAAAAATATTTGTTAATCGAAAAATATTTATTAAAATCAAGTAATACGGGCATAAATCTGAATTTCTAGTTAGATTTTGTGAAGTAATAATTTTTATTTCTTTTCTTTTCTTTTTTTTCTCTCAGGTAATTATTTTCTCTGTCAGTTTCTTTTGTGGAATGATACTTGCCTCAGGAGCACCATTGTCCAGCACCTGTAAAATTCCGTCTGATCTGAACATCCATTATGAAAGATTGGCCGAAGCATCAATTGGAAATAAATTTATGTTGCCGGCTGAATATACTTCCTCGTCATCTAACCAGACATTCCAACGTGGGGAAACAACATGTCCCAACACATTACCGACCACCGGCGACACCCAGGATAGATCCACTTGCCCTTGGTATACGAATATCATCACAGATTCTACACTGTTCCCATCAGTTCGATCAGAAGCCGTGTGTCGTTGTTCAGACTGTATTGGATCTGACGGAATGCACAACTGCGAACGTGTTTACAGTGAAATATTGTTTCTTCAACGTACGTCTGTCTGTGTGGATGGACTGTTTGTCTATGAACCGATAACAAAACGCATCCAAACAGGTTGTGTGTGTGCTCATAAGATCATCAAGAATCAATCCAACAATGAATATGATATCTAAAAATGATAGACATTTCAATATCTTTTGTTCATCTGCCAGTATAGACAGCCGTGTTATATAATTTCATTACAATATGAAAAATGTCAGTTGACTATTATATGGTCATTTAAAAAAATATATAATTCCAAATCTTTAAACTATACTCTACCAGTTTTTAACTATTCACCTCTCATTGGTTTTAATAGATGGTTATTTCAATTCAATATGTGACGTTCCGTTGACCGTTATACGGTCAGTCAAATATATCATTTTTATAAAGGAATATATTTCTCTCATATGGTTAAAAATATATAAATAATGGCAATGTATATCACACCTCTATGCACACTACATAGTTACGCACACACACATACACACACGTATACAATATATATATTATCTATAGCATATATATGCCGAAGAACCATGTGATATGTACATTTATCGACTCTTATTTTTATATATTCATATATTTTTTAAATGATTGATACAAAATAAAATAAAATTTTTTCTTATATCTGTGCTTTTGTTTTCATTTTGTATTTGTCCTTTTATCAATCTGATGATTGTGCAGGAATGTTTTCTATTGAAGGGATTTTAATTTAATATTATTATCGATTCTATGCGAAATATTCCTTTGATTTAACGGATATTAGTTAGTCAAAATTATTGGTGAAAATAACCACCGCTTTGGTTCTTACATTTCCCACTGAATGTAAAATATGACTAATATGATTAGAGTATTTCAGAGGTAAGTAAGGTTACTTCGCAGTCATAAGAAAGAATATGTCGATGCAACTCATCATCAACAGACAAACTATACGAAAAAAATATTCAATCTAACACAACCGGAATTAAAATTATATTTTTATGGCTGCAAAGTAAACAACAAAAAATACTTAAAAGTGAAAATACAGGATAATCATAAATACAATGATAACAGTTATATATTTTTATTTAATCCTATTTTTTAAAGTCAACATCATCGTGAACTTGGATTACGTTTTAATTTCAGTAACTTATTGAAAAATATCATCAAATATTTTTGTGACCACATTTTTTTTAAATCACGGATTGTTATTCTGAAAATGTGGAAGTTATAAAACCTAAGAACTACACAATCTTTTTGTGAAATTTTGTCATATTCTGGACAGGAATTCTGGATAGACATCATTTTTTCATATAATTTCACTTATTCTGAGTGGCTTAAAACTTAGGCAAAATGACCATCAATTTATTCGTACTATATGTGTGGCATCCGTCGCTCTCAAGGCACCATGCATCTGCACCCAAAGAGTTATACCGTAGCTGCTGATGTTGGAGAGTAACTGTTTCGACTGCGAGAAATGCACGCGTACGCACTCTTCCCCGATGTGGCTTTGTTTATTTCCTTCCAAAACCAAACGCCAAACCCCGTTTCTTCTTTTGTAAATGTTTTGGAATTTATGTCATGAAAACCACATTGAGATTGCAGGGTATATCGTTATTTAATCAAATGAGAGCCTCATTCTCGTTTGATTTCTACACTCTGACGTCATCATTATCAAGTCAGTTTTTCTCAGTACAAAATATTTCATTCATCAATATTTATACTCGCGTGCGGCGTGTATGTTCGTGTTAGCAATATTTATGAATGCGAATGGCTGCCTTCTAAAATATCCTTCAGTGAAAATAATCACTACATCTTCAATTATAACACATCACATCTTAGTAGTCGATCCTAATTCAGCCTGGTCATCAGTGAAAGGAGACAACCTGACTCTTGCCACTTGTCGACTATACTAGAAGATGTCTTCGTCTACATTGTGTTTCTTGATCACAGAGCTGGTAGGAATCGATTAGTATCAGTAATAGTAACGCTAATTCGAATCATGGCGATCTGTGCTATGATGGGAAAAAATAAAAATGTTTTCACAGACAAAATAACAATGGAAAAGTTATTTTGGTTATGTTTCGATTTGGTTCATGTAGTTCTTGGTATAAGAAAATTAACTGAGTCCACTAAAATCTCCTTAGTGACACATATGGTATCGGTGCTAATTTTTGGAACAGCCTCAAAGTCAGGTATTCAATTTGCAGATAGTTACGTGGATTTCAGTAGCAACTTCGTAAGCCGATCTGTGTGTGTGTGTGTGTGTGTGTGTGTGTGTGTGTGTGTGTGTGTGTGTGTGTGTGTGTGTGTGTGTGTGTGTGTGTGTGAGTGTGGCCGTATACCTTGTGGGGTTCCCCAGATTTCTGTATCGATTTGGACGGGAGTTCTTTGTTTTCTGGTTCGCAATTTATCTCTCCAAAATTGGAAGATCCGTTCTTACTACGAGTAATGGTTGCAGTTATCAGCCCGCCCGTACAACTCATTCCTTCTCTTATTTATGCCTGGCACCATTACTTCCTAATGGACGGGGCTAATTCCTACGTTTCACTTAGTATCTCATCTAATTTTCCAACCTCGGCTGTCTTTTTGACAAATCTGATTTTTAAAACCGTGTAGACGAAAAGCCGCTCTTAACATTTAGTTATTAATTGTAATTATCTTTAATTTTCAACAACGAATTTTCCTCAGCCCCCGGTCTTGTTTATGCAATCAAAGTTTTACCAGCTGTCTCTTTTTCATACACATATATCAGTATTTCTCTTCATATCTTATTCGCTTAATCGCTCTTATGAACATTACAGGTTCATTTCTTATATCAAAAAATTCCTACATCTCGATTCGTTTATATTTCCAATATTTGACAGACACGCGTAAATCAGTTTCTCGATTCTGACTTTGTCTTCAAAATTACCATTAATACATTTGAGCACGTCTTCTGTTTGGCAATCATGAGACATTCTTCCGTACCTTCAACTTTAGTAAGAGTAGTAATTCTCCATTTCTGCTTGAGAACCACCCACGTTAATCCCCTGTGACTCAGATAACTGGAAATTAACAATAATATTCATAGACCTATCCGTTAGGAAAGACATTATAACTGAGAAGAATTTTCCAGTTAATGCATAGCTAGATAATTTGAGCAGTAACCCCATATGCCACACCTTATCAAAAGCGTTTGAAATATCTAAGGCGACCGTCCTTAAGATTCTGTGAGTAATGCTGCTTATCATTTAGGAGGCTGTATATATTGAGATAATAACCTTTTTATTGATCATAGCTACAAAAACCTATCATTCTTCTCAGTGTATCAAGACTGATAGGTCTATACAGTAATGGTGATGAGTCCTCGCCTGCATTCTTGAAAACCGAGCATACACTTGACATTTTACTGACTGGGGTAAAATTTACACTTCAATCAGCCTGTTAATATTTTCTCTAGGATTGAAGATAATTCTGGCTTAATATTCTTAAGGCCGAAAACCACGATTTTGTCTGGATCGGTGGGCTTCTTCGGATCAAGGGTTTTAACAAGTCTATATGAGTTGTAATGAAAATGTTATCAAGATTGTGCTCAGTGAGACACGGGAAGTCGGAAAGGGGTGGCGTTTGTCATCAAACGTTGAGTTAGAGACAAAGATCGAGGCGAAGAGCTTCACCTTGAAAACAAAGAAAAAATCTCGGAGCCATTTATAACACTGCTGTATATCAGCCAACACTCAATAGCATCAATTATGAACACGGCCACAATGTGTTGAACATATTTAGAAAATTGAAAATATTCCCATAACTTTAGATACATACATAAAAATCTAAACATTTAGTTAATAATAAAAATCAAAATCATCCGTGATAATGACTCCGATATAAAGAACATTCGGACAATTTTACACAATTTATGCTCCAAAAATATTTATACGCTCTCAAGAAATATTGAATAAAAAACATAGTCGCATCGCAGTACCTTGTCGGTTGTATTTAATAAAAGTGGAATTACCGGCAAAATGAACAACATATATATATATATATATATATGAATGCATGTATGTATATATGTATATATGTATGTATATCCCACCAAATATTCGCTAAAAATGAGCATACATGATGACAAAATGCTGAAAATAATGTTTTATTATCAAAATATTTGTGTTATTCAGAGGAAAGACCAAGAGATTTTCAGTAAAAATTATTTTTTAATGCTTTTTAATATGGTTTGAAATTATAGATAAAAGTTTAGTATGACAAATTTGAGCGTCCTTTTGTCGTGAGAAACAAATTGATTGGAAATTTATGCAAAAATCAGATAATTGTGTATCTTCAATGAAACTTTCCAAATTATTCACAAATGAGTGAGATTATATTTGAAAAGTTTATTTTTCTGCTCTGAATCGTAAAATAAAATATTCTAAAAAATAAGACCTTATAATGAGAAATGAATCAATTAATTTTATGAATAAAATGTATGATAGAAATCGATTTAAGAAAATATCTTATGAACAATGAATTTTTAAAATAACTGTCTACATTTTTTTAAATTAGAATAATTTATAAAGTTATAAGTCATTTACAATTATGTATTAACTTGTAGCAGTCAAGAGATATTATTATAAATAAAAACTATACTAATTAATCATAAATGAATGAAAGCTGACTACTATTTAACGACACTAGCACTTTAAAACAAAATTTGAATTTTGTGTGTGTGTGTGTGTGTGTGTGTGTTTGAGTGTGTGTGCGCGCGCACGCTAGCCAAAAATATCGATTATGTCAGATTCACGAAAGATTTGTGATTTTTCAAACATTTTTTATTCCTTTGGTATCACATTTTATATACACGGACACGCCCCCCATAAATATATGTATGTATATATATATATATGTAAGCAAATGTGTGGATGTAGATCCGACGGTATGATGAAAATGTGGAAAAGACAAAGCAAAATCCGAATATATGAGTTTACTGTTTTTATTATGTTTTTGTTTTTGTTATTCTGTCGACGTCAGACGTTTCGGTCAAATAGACCTTCTTCAGGACATGGTTAATGGAGACATAATTATATTGGATTTAAGTTTGATGGAGAGACGATATATACAGGACTGGTCAGAAACAGAAAACATATCCGACTCTAAGAAAGAATACTTGACTTTAGAATTTCAGTTTTTCTGTTTCTGACCAGTCCTGTATATATCGTCTCTCCATCAAACTTAAATCCAATATAATTATGTCTCCATTAACCATGTCCTGAAGAAGGTCTATTTGACCGAAACGTCTGACGTCGACAGAATAACAAAAACAAAAACATAATAAAAACAGTAAACTCATATATTCGGATTTTGCTTTGTCTTTTCCACATTTTCATCATATATATATATATATATATATATATATATATATATATATATATATATACATATATATATATAGGTGTGTGTATATCACGCTGTTAACTAAAAATTCCGGCTATAAGCGTGCTACATATATGTATGTGTGATACAACGTGTATATATATATATATATATATATATATATATATACATATATATATATATATACATACATATATACAGATATAGATATATATATATATATATATATATATATATATATATATATATATATATATATATATATATATATATATATATACATATATACATATATAATATATATATATATATAGATATATAATTATTTATGTAAATATTATAACATAAATATGTTATAAAATCACTACAAAAATGGCCATACATATATATAACATAATTGTCGAACTTAATGTGTAACTCATACATACGATCCATTGGTAAAGATGTTGAAAACATTGTTCCTCAACTTATACCGTTTCAGATTCCACCTGACATGTCCTATCTTTGATAAGAATCAGTTAAGACCAATGATGACGTATTGGAGCTGAACATTCTTCTCGTTGGCCGAGATCAAAACCATTTACGCGGACTTGTTGGCAGTTAATTATTTATTCACTCTACAACCACTCTACCACAAACGCAACTTCGCTCGCGCCTCGCTACTCTATCGTCATTTCCATGGAAAATGTTCTGACTGCCTACATTCAAACTACAACTTGTCCTATACACGGGGCTGACCCATTCTTGTTCACTTTCTTTCCCAATGGTAAGAAGCAAGTTCCATTCGAACTTTTACTTCAAAGAACCGTTTTTTTATGGAACAAACTAAGGAGGAGATGTTTCCTAGATCATAACAATCTTAAACTTTTAAATACCCAATCAACCGTTATCTATACTCGAAATGCTCTAACTTGGAAAAAGTTCAAAATTTTAAAAGTTTATAAATTATTTTTATTTGAATTTTTAAAAGATGGAAAACAGTTCTTGTAAAACTTCATTGTTCATAGAAAAAATCATGACAGACATTCATTTATTTCAGTTAACGCACTTTGCACCTCCCTGCTCAACACACCCCTCCACCTCACAGTTATGGTTCATCGTGACATTCAAAACAGTGCAATGGCTTGCCAGTTCCTTTTGCACCGGGGATATTAATGTTAACACTTACCTCCTTGCTCAGGTGCGTTTCTTTATGGTTACATTCTAGCTGTTGTCTAAAGAGACAGGATCTTCAAGACAGCAGGTGGTTGAAATTCATGGTTGTTTCCTTCTCCTGTACCGGTTGCTGCCCAAGGATATAGGACCTAGTCAGACCTACTATTTTACCCATAGATAGGGGGAATTATGTTATTAGCACCATAGATGACGGGAGAAGAGGGTATTAACACTGGAACCTCATTTCGAGCGAGTATTGATTACTTCATCGAGCATCCACTATAAAGGAGCGTAGTCTCCATAATTTATTTCATTTATTGAAGCAATTAAAGGCAGTTCTAATTAAATAATATCTTAGTTTTATCGCATTTTTTATTTTACGGTTCAGACTATTTTTTATTGTGTGTCTATATGTTTATTTATATATATATGTATATATATGTATATAGATGTGTGTATATATATATATATATATATATATATATATATATATATATATGTGCGTATATGCGTGTCTGTGTGTGTATGTATGTATATGTGGGTGTGGATATACGTATATATGATTATATTGTTTTAATTTACGTTTGTGTGATTTTTCATGTATATGCGTGTATTTGTAAATGTATGTTTATGTGTTTAGTTTATATACATATATGTATACGTGCGTATGCATGTATATGTAAATATATATGTGTATGTGTATGTATGTATGTATGTGTAGGTACGTGTAGCCTTGTTTATCTATATATATATATATGTGTGTGTGTGTGTGTTTGTGTGTGTGTGTGTGTGTGTGTGTGTGTATGTCTGTATGTATATATGTTCATATTTATATATATATGTATGTTTATGTTTATATATATATGTATGTTCATGTTAACATATATGTATACGTGCGTATGTATGTATATGTAAATATATATGTGTATGTGTATGTATGTATGTATTTGTATATATGTGCATCTTTGTGTATATATATTTTTACTTGCTTTATTTACGATTTTACGTTGCCGCATGGGTCGATATATTTATACATGCTTATGTATGTGTGTATGTGCGTATGTGTGTATATGTGTATCTGTATGCGTGTATTTATATATGTGTAGGTACGTGTAGCCTTGTATATATATATATATATATATATATATATATATGTGTGTGTGTGTGTGTGTGTTTGTGTGTGTGTGTGTGTGTGTGTGACTACGATTATATATGGAGGTTGTTATTTATTTTTTCATATAATGTGTGGAAAACTATATGGTAAAAAATATATATATATATATATATATATATATATATATATATATATATATATATATATATATATATATATATATATGCGTGGGTGTATATTCACGCACCCGTATGTGGTTTGGAGTATTGAAAGATGATGGTAGCGTAACAATATTTATAAGAATTTCAATATTTTACTCACAGTAAAATTCTCCAGCAAAATAATAGTTTGTGTTTCACGGATATGACATGATCAATTACTACGTTTTTTAATTCATTGTCCATTTGATCTAAACATTTCCTTGTGACATCAAGATAATCACATTTCCTTGTGACATCAAGATAATCACATATATTTTGTAATTTACGTTTATCTGTTATGCTAGGAATATATTATAAATTATTTGAGTAAAGTTAATTTTTTCATCGGAAGAAAACCACTTCCTGCTGTTTAAAAATAAACTTAATGAAAAATTCAGTATCTTTCATTAGATCCGTGAAATTCTTCCGGCATAAAATAAAATCTTGTTGATTTTTGAGCGCGCCGGTTTTTCCTTCAACGTAAAAATTCGTAACTACTTGGGTATCTATATATTGAGGTAGCTTTCAGGTCAATATTCAAACCAATTCAACAGTCCTGTCAACATCGTTTCTTGAATCGTCGACTGATTGTTAACGTATTTATTCATATATTATTTGCTGAAGAAATTCTATCACATTCAACATGATTAATGTAAGTTGAAATTTATATTTTCCTCTGATTTAGAAAATAACGTAGTTAGCTCCCCTGTCTAATATTTTCGGTTACTATTAATTTAGTTTGCATTTAATCCGCTAAATGTAATTTGAACCACATTAAGATAAAAATCCACGTGACTTATGCTATTGTTTAATTTCTTTCAAACAAATCACATTCACAATATTGATTAGGATTTTTTACCGTGAAGAATTATACTAAAATATGTTATTTGGGCAATGATTATAATTCACATAATCACTGTGAGAAAAATAAAACGCCATCTCGCAAGAAATATTCGATTTTTTGTAAATTTATAATTTGATTAAGTTCAGACGTAATTATTCGAATAAAATCCCGAAACATATTCTTTTTTCGCTGCTTAATACTGACTAGAAGCGAATTTAAGCGCTGATGAACCTTATTATACGTCGATTAGTGACCGCTTCTGAATACCAGGTGTTGTAAGCTTGGATGTGCGGATGGTGCAATTGATAATGGCTTGCAAATGGAAATCGTAGAGCCTATTTCCAATATCACTCGGTCTTGATTTGTTCTTTTACACACAAATAAACATTGGGAAATAATGAATCCCCGATTCTGCTCATTTCTATGGATTAATTAGTACGGCTTGTATCACTAAATCATTATTATCTCCCCTTTAAAACATCTTACAATTTTAAAATAGATTCTGGTTTTAAACAATCTGCAAAAACTTTGAGAAGCCGTAAAAATAATTCAATCTGTCAATCAATCTTAGTAATTAATCAAAATAATTCTACTCGCTGAAATTTTTTTCCTTTTTTTTTGTCTTTTTGATCAATATTTTCTCATCATTCCATTTTGGTATAAAATTCATATAACTGCGGCTATTCGTATTTTCCCTTTGACATTTGTGAAGTATTATGTCATTTGCATAATTTCTTCAGTCACAAGAAAGAAAGGTATTTTTGGTGTCTTTAAAAACATTTTCTAATTTACATATTACTGATACGTATGATCAAACCGACCTCTGTATTGATAATTCGATTAGTCCAAGGGTGGAGTGGAATGTTTGGTAACTGTTCGTCATATTTTCGAATTTTAACCCCGTTCATCACAGACTAACGTTGCCAATAAGACGATACATTTCAGAAGAAATTATACTCTGCAATATATTACTGAAAAATATTTGTTAATCGAAAAATATTTATTAAAATCAAGTAATACGGGCATAAATCTGAATTTCTAGTTAGATTTTGTGAAGTAATAATTTTTATTTATTTTATTTTATTTTTTTTCTCTCAGGTAATTATTTTCTCTATCAGTTTCTTTTGTGGAATGATACTTGCCTCAGGAGCACCATTGTCCAGCACCTGTAAAATTCCGTCTGATCTGAATGTCCACTATGAAAGGTTGGCCGAAGCATCAATGGGAAATAAATTTATGTTGCCGGCTGAATATATTTCCTCGTCTTCTAATCAGACTTTGCATCGCGGTGAAACAACATGTCCAAAAACATTACCGACCACCGGCGACACCCAGGATAGATCCACTTGCCCTTGGTATACGAATATCATCACAGATTCTACACTGTTCCCATCAGTTCGATCAGAAGCCGTGTGTCGTTGTTCAGACTGTATTGGATCTGACGGGATGCACAACTGCGAACGTGTTTACAGTGAAATGTTCTTCCTTCAACGTACGTCTGTCTGTGTGGATGGACTGTTTGTCTATGAACCGATAACAAAACGCATCCAAACAGGTTGTGTGTGTGCTCATAAGATCATCAAGAATCAATCCAGCAATGAATATGATATCTAAAAATGATAGACATTTCAAAATCTTTCGTTCATCTGCCAGTATAGGCAGCCTTGTTATATAATTTCATTACAATATGAAAAATGTCAGTTGACTATTATATGGTCATTTGAAAAAATATATAATTCAAAATCTTTAAACTATACTCTACCAGTTTTTACCTATTCACCTCTCATTGGTTTTAATAGATGGTTATTTCAATTCAATATGTGACGTTCCGTTGGCCGTTATACGGTCAGTCAGTTATATCATTTTTAGAAAGGAATATATTTCTCTCATATTGTTAAACATATATAAATAATGGCAATGTATATCACACCTCCATGCACACTACATAGTTACGCACACACACATACACACACGTATACAATATATATATTATCTATAACATATATATGCCGAAGAACCATGTGATATGTACATTTATCGACTCTTATTTTTATATATTCATATATTTTTTTAAATGATTGATACAAAATAAAATAAATTTTTTTCTTATATCTGTGCCATTTGTTTTCATTTTGTATTTGGCCTTTTATCAATCTGATGATTGTGCAGGAATGTTTTCTATTGAAGGGATTTTAATTTAATATTATTAGCGATTCTATGCGAAATATTCCTTTGATTTAACGGATATTAGTTAGTCAAACTTATTGGTGAAAATAACCACCGCTTTGGTTCTTACATTTCCCACTGAATGTAAAATATGACTAATATGATTAGAGTATTTCAGAGGTAAGTAAGGTTACTTCGCAGTCATAAGAAAGAATATATCAATGCAACACATCATCAACAGACAAACTATACGATAAAAATATTCAATCTAACACAACCGGAATTAAAATTATATTTTTATGACTGCAAAGTAAACAACAAAAAATACTTAAAAGTGAAAATACAGGATAATCATAAATACAATGATAACAGTTATATATTTTTATTTAATCCTATTTTTTTTAAGTCATCATCGTGAAAAGTTGAATTACGTTTAATTTCAATAACTTATAGTGGGTGAATTTGTAAAATATTCATGTGACCACATTTGTTTTAAATCACGGATTTTTAACCTGAAATATGAAAAGTTATAAAACCTGAAAACTACACAATATTTTTGTGAAATTTTGTCATATTCTGGACAGGAATTCTGGATAGACATCTTTTTTTCATATAATCTCACTTATTCTGAGTGGCTTAAATTGACCATTAATTTATTCGTACTATATGTGTGGCATCCGTCGCTCTCAAGACACCATGGATCTGCACCCAAAGAGTTATACCTTAGCTGCTAATGTTGAAGCAGCATCTGTTATGGCTGTTTAGGCGCACACAAGAGTAACTGTTTCGACTGTGAGAAATGCACGTGAACACACTGTTCCCCGATGTGGCTTTGTTTATTTCTTTCCTTTGAGAACGCCACCCGCGGCGCCAAACCCCCGTTTCTTCTTTTGTAAATGTTTTGGAATTTACGTCATGAAAACCACATTGAGATTGCAGGGTATATCGTTATTTAATAAAATGAGAGCCTCATTCTCGTTTGATTTCTACATGCTGACGTCATCATTATCAAGTCAGTTTTTCTCAGTACAAAATATTTCATTCATCAATATTTATACTCGCGTGCGGGCGTGTATGTGCGTGTTAGCAATATTTATGAATGCGAATAGCTGCCTTCTAAAATATCCTTCAGTGAAAATAATCACTACATCATCAAATATAACACATCACATCTTAGTAGTCGATCCTAATTCAGCCGGGTCATCAGTGAACAGACGACCTGACCTTTGCCACATGCCGACTATACTAGAAGATGTCTTCGTCTACGTTGTGTTTCTTGATCACAGTGCTGGTAGGAATCGATTAGTATCAGTAATAGTAACACTAATTTGAATCATGGCGATCTGCGCTATGATGGGAAAAAATAAAAATGTTTTCACAGACAAAATAACAATGGAAAAGTTATTTTGGTTAATTTTCGATTTGGTTCATGTAGTTCTTAGTATAAGAAAAATTAACTGA